>CM064546.1:42794335-43156835 GCA_032716605.1 Paralithodes platypus
AAAATCTAAGGATACTAGAGTCTCTCCACATTTATAAAAATAAACCCTCCCTCAATAATTATCAGTCCGCTGTTCTTCTAAGCATTGTTCAGTAACTTGTGAGCATAGAAGAATTTCCCCTTTTACTCTTTTATATATAAAGTTATGACTATATTTTTCTTTTCTGGCATTCTGTACTATATTGCCTTTCAAATATTGCAAGTTTATCCTCCCACTATAATTAATTTCAATATTGAAGTTTTATAGTCTCAGTTTACAAATATCCCACAATTTTGTCTATGTATAGATATGCGATTTCTTGTCTTTAGATCACTGATGATGACATAAGGTTATTTGTCAAAACGTCTGGAAAATAAAGATGCTGTTTGTTGCAACGCTTGTCATCCGTTTCCTCTACAATGTTCGGTTCCCCAGGAACAAACCTATCTCTCATATATAGGCTATTTATATATGTATATATATATACAGTATATATATATATATATATATATATATATATTTATATATTTAATTTATATTATATTATGCCGTAGAAAATAGCTCCTTGAAGGTAAGGCGGCCTTCATAATTCGAGGACGAAGATTGACTCCTCCTGTACCGGTGACGTCTTTTTATTTGTATTATAACTATATTTACACGATTTTATGAAGCTTAAGACGGAGCTGTGTTAGAAAAAAGGGTTAAGTGAGATAGTTCGAAGCCTGTTAATTGCTGGAGGCCCTTTTTATGCTGAATAATATCGTCTAATGGTAGCCAGCATAATGTATAAAAGACGTCACCGGTACAGAAGGGGTTAATGTGTCACCTATCCTACAGCACGTCTTCGGATGCGGTACAGTCGGCCAAATAAGTGATGTGTGGCACCAGGTATATTTCGATCAATAATGATTGGTATCAGCGCTATCTATGGTTCAAATCATAGTTCAGAGTGAGATAATTATACAACCGTGTTCCTATCATTACAAACCCTATTCAACATCTGACGGATAATAATACAGCATACAGCGAGCAAAACGTAATGACAGCGGCAACACGACTTATTTTGCCGACTGTACCACCAAGGCCGCAGATCAAATATGGCGCAAATTTCTGTATTGAAATGAAATATTATTGAATTGATGCGATTGCACCTGTATATTCATAATAAACACCATATTTATACGCTCTTGTTGATAAACTACCTTTTTAATTTTGTTTATTCCCTTTTATTTATTAGTTATATATTTGTGTCTATTGTATATTTATCTTTTCTTGTCTCTTTTTCTTTTACTTGGTATGGTTATCTGTAGGTATATATTAGATTCCCAATGTGTATGCGTATATGTATGTATATGTGTATGTAGCATAAGATGTCTCTTTATTTATAGCAGATAAGACAAACTATATATTAACCCCCCCCCCCCTCTACATATCTCTCTATCTCTCTCTCCCTCTCTCTCTCTCTCTCTCTCTCTCTCTCTAAGCGCAAGATCAACAGAGATTAGCCGATTTTTCCTCATTATAATCGGGTTAAACGCCAGAAAATTCCGCCGGTTGCGTGGGATTTAGGGTAATACCCCAACTTATATCGGCAAATGTGTGGGGAATTCCGTTAAGGATTACTGTCGGTCTGCAGGAAGTAATGTGCGGGGAATTCTTTTAAGGATTACTGTTGGCCTGCTGGAAATAATGTGTGGGGAATTCTGTTAAGGATTACTGTTGGCCTGCTGGAAGTATTGTGCGGGGAATTCTGTTGAGGATTACTGATGGCCTGCTGGAAGTAATGTGTGGGGAATTCTGTTAAGGATTACTGTTGGCCTGCTGGAAGTAATGTGCGGGGAATTCTGTTAAGGATTACTGTTGGCCTGCTGGAAGTAATGTGCGGGGAATTCTGTTAAGGATTACTGTTGGCCTGCTGGAAGTAATGTGCGGGGAATTCTGTTAAGGATAACTGTTGGCCTGCTGGAAGTAATGTGCGGGGAATTCTGTTTAAGGATTACTGTTGGCCTGCTGGAAGTAATGTGTGGGGAATTCTGTTACGGATTACTGTTGGCCTGCTAGAAGTAATGTGCGGGGAATTCTGTTAAGGATTACTGTTGGCCTGCTGGAAGTAATGAGTGGGGAATTCTGTTAAGGATTACTGTTGGCCTGCTGGAAGTAATGTGCGGGGAATTCTGTTAAGGATTACTGTTGGCCTGCTGGAAGTAATGTGCGGGGAATTCTGTTAAGGATTACTGTTGGCCTGCTGGAAGTAATGTGCGGGGAATTCTGTTAAGGATTACTGTTGGCCTGCTGGAAGTAATGTGCGGGGAATTCTGTTTAAGGATTACTGTTGGCCTGCTGGAAGTAATGTGTGGGAATTCTGTTAAGGATTACTGTTGGCCTGCTGGAAGTAATGTGCGGGGAATTCTGTTAAGGCTTACTGTTGGCCTGCTGGAAGTAATGTGCGGGGAATTCTGTTAAGGATTACTGTTGGCCTGCTGGAAGTAATGTGTGGGGAATTCTGTTAAGGATTACTGTTGGCCTGCTGGAAGTAATGTGTGGGGAATTCTGTTAAGGATTACTGTTGGCCTGCTGGAAGTAATGTGCGGGGAATTCTGTTAAGGCTTACTGTTGGCCTGCTGGAAGTAATGTGCGGGGAATTCTGTTAAGGATTACTGTTGGCCTGCTGGAAGTAATGTGTGGGGAATTCTGTTAAGGATTACTGTTGGCCTGCTGGAAGTAATATCTAATAGTCGGAAAACAGACTATGCTTAGCCTATTTGCTATACAGTATCCTGCTTTGTAACTAAACGTGTGCAGGTATTATGTTTTTGTTTATGGTGTATCATAATGTGTCAAATGCTCCCTCCATACATAAGCTTTCTATAGCCTGTAAGATTGATCATGAGAAATGATGATATCTGGAGACCTTACGCTATTTTGTCCCTCCACCTCAGCTACAAGTATTCTTTTTAAATTTAATTTTAGCTATATTAAGACGATGTTGTGTAGTTTAAGAAGGATATTTGGTATTAAATAGGGTTAAGTGAGCTAGTTCGAAACCTATTATTTGCTTGAGGACCTTTTTAAACTGAATAAACTCGTCAAACAATAGCCAGAATAATGTTAAAAGGACGGCACCGGTAGTGAAAGGGTTAAGTATTGAAAGATCGGCTTCTCAGGAATGCTAATTTTACTGGTGAAAATAAATAAAGCTTAAGGGAGCGTTATTGTATATATATATATATATATATATATATATATATATATATATATATATATATATATATATTATTATGTTCTATCCAACAACCAACTCTACTCCTAAAATCGATTAATGAAATATTACAAACACATCTGGCAGTCCGTGGATTCGAACCCGTCCTCAACCGAATATCAACACCTTATGCATTACACCACGAAGGCAGTTATATAATATAAATATATCTACCCTAAATTACAGGCTCGCTATCGCTTTGCCAGGATATCATCGACACATAACTGGTACTAAGAAATTACAAAGAAATGAGCGAATATCTTGACATTTCAAAACTAATAGGGCTAAACGTGAAGGGGAAGGAGGTTCAGGAAGAATACAAAGCCAAAATACAGTTAAAAGGACGGCACAGGTACGGAAAGGGTTAGTAGGAAATACAAGCCCTCAGCGATGACAGCGATGCACAAACAATAATGAGGATAATAAGAGAAACGGTTTATATACTAGGCGAAACACAAACCGAATATGTTAACCCTTTTTGTACCGGTGACGTCGGTTTTATTGGATTTCAGCCACATTTAGAGTATTTTATGAAACTTCGGATGGATATATTGTGGCTAAAAGGATTAATTGATGGTGTTTGTAGCCTTGTAACTGGTAGACACGTCCTTCCTAAGCTGCATACAAAAGTCAAATGTTTGCCAGAATAAAATGAAAAGGATGTCACCGGTACAGAATGGGTTAATGATTACAATTATTAAACACACACAAACACACACACACACACACACACACACACACACACACACACACAGCCGACAGAATCATATACTTAGAATGCAACAACCGGTATTTGCATAAGCCGCTGCTAAAGTTGAACAAGGTTTCAGAATAATGGAATCAGGGGGATCTACATTTGCTATGCTTAGACTCGCTACAGTATTGTCTGCCACCGAGCAGTTAATGCTTAGGGGACAGTGGCTACTTTTTTTGGTCTATTAATTTATATATTAATATATTTTTTAGTTTCCTTGCTAGACCTCCATCAAGCTTAAAATACACCTCCCTAGACGGGGGCCCCCTTCAAGATAAATTTGTAAAAATTTTGGTAGAAAAATGTCCCGGTCGAAAGCCAGTTCCACTTAATAATTACAGGCTCGCTATCGCTCGCAAGAATAAAATCGACACCTACATGGTAAAAAAGGTCTTAAATTTAACAACGAAAGGGGGTGAAAGGTCTTAAAGTCGCCAAACTTATGAGCCAAACGTCATACAATCTGAAAACTAAAGGAGCTAAGCATGAGGAAGAAGAGGGCCCCGCAAAACAACCCATCTCCCGTTAAAGTCGGCACACGATTTGAGGATATGTGTGTGTTTGTGTGTAAGTGTGTGTGAGACAGAGAGAGAGAGAGAGAGAGAGAGAGAGAGAGAGACTCCATTATACTTATGAGTGTCAATATATCCATGTGTCCTACTCCCTCCCTGACCAACCTTCTTACCACACGATCACTCACTGTCAGAGTCTGCCTACACTATGCATTCATAAGGCATTACTGCATATATATATATATATATATATATATATATATATATATATATATATATATATATATATATTATACCAAGTTTTGACTACTGTTGATTGGATAAAGGTAGGTTCTTACTCGACTGGAGAAACTAAAGTCAGACTACACATGCACAAAAGTCGTGAAGGATAAATATAATACAGAGTACACACATGAATTTTCTTAATGATAATCACTTGATACACTGATAACAATACACTCGAAATATATAATACACTGGTTACATGGCAAAATGACACAATAATATAACACCAAGCACAGACGAGGATCCACGACGAATTTAGAGAATCCACTAGCATTTCGATTCTCACACTGGGTAGAGTCTTGAAGTAACACTAATTCCGTTGATCTAGTTGTTCGTTGCTAAGTCCTTTCTTCTGTCTTTGTCGGGCCGCTTAGGTGGTCCTGGCGTGTGGTCAATGGAGTGGGATTTACAGATGGACTATGTGACGCTCCTGCACAGTAGCCACGTGCGGGCATGCGCGAGTGTCGGCTGCCCAGCCATTTAGAAACCAGCTGGCGGCGGCCGGCCGGCCGGCTTTTCCTTAGTATATATCCTACGACAATGTAACTAATGTCTGGGATATTCTTATGTTGTTTCACAGCTTGAAGCTGCCCTTATTCTTAACCAACGCATTTTAGTATATTTTATTCTCGATAGTTGATTGTTTCATTATAATATATAAGATGTAAGTCTAGTGAGAGTGGGAGGAGACGAGCGGGAGAGAGAGACCGGCTGGGGGACGTTGCTTTGTGCGGGCGCGGAGAGACTAGCTTGGGACGAGCCTGATGTTGCCAATTTGATCGCAACGTTAGGCTTAGTTTCGACTCACGCAAGGGGTAGAGGATTTTGACCCGGCAACGGTGTTGAGTGTGTGACGTTGACCACTCCGTTAGAACCGCATGGCTTGTCCTACAGTGACTCACTAGGATCGCCAGGGCAGTGGATGGGGCTACAGTTTATTTTATTAGAGTATGCTTTATTTCATATGAAATCTTGTGTCATGGGCAGTCCAGAAAGGCTCTTTGTTTTCACCCATGTCAAGGCTTTATATATTTAATTGTAAAGTATATGTTTTATCATTAACTAGTAATGATTTGATCTGGGAGAGAGAGAGAGAGTAGAACAGAGTGAGAGGGAGCGCGCAGTGTTTTTGTCCCGCTCGATGACGTCACGGCTGGCTGCCTCGTGGGGGTTGGTGGAGAGAGGCCCTTACCATGCTGCAAGCTTTGTTAGTGGTTAGATGACTTGTAACCGCTCTTTTCCCACACGGCTCGAGCTAGTGCGAGTATATATACAGTTCCTCGCCACTCTCTCCCTCAGATCTGGTTTCTAGAACACACCCATCTTTTTTCCCTTGCTATCTGTCCCCGCTCCGTACCTGAGAATCTTTTCCTCTGCCTATCTCTCTCATTTTCCATATCCTTCACCACCTTTTATTAATATTATACCCCCTCTGGTTAACTCGGCAAAATCAGCTTCATGCTGGCCAGTTGTATTGTGTGTTAAGGTCTGATATAGCCTATTTATGTTAGTTGTTAAGATAAGTGGATCACGAAGCATTGGTTGGCATTTATATTGTTTAGTACTGCTTCCTTTAGTTATTAGTGTTCTGCTGGATTAGATAATGCTAGACTAGGAGTCTGATATTATAGGTATTGTTTCCTATGAGTGATGGCTTCAGTTAAAAGCGGCACGACATACCTGAGAACTGGAGTTGATTGAGTAAATTCTAGTCTGTGTGCCATTGAGAGTAGAGCATGCACGAATGAGGGTTTTTTGCCTATACCATTCTGCACTGTTCTAGTCTCAATTGTTTGTCTTTGAGGTACGCCAGGAGAACGCTTAATACTTCGGTATTATGGTGGGTTCACACATTCACGTATATTGCTCCCATCAGCTCCCGTCTGTTGTAAACGAAGGTATATGGTAGTTGGCAACCGATTACGTAAAACACGTAATGGCATAATACGCAAAACTTAAATGAAATTACGGCCATCGGGGGTCCGGGGGGGTACGTCCTCGCATGGTCGCTAGTATAGAAACGACGTAAGCCACTGTGGGTCCGGGAATGTTGCCCTGGGTGCGGGCCAAGGCCGCGCGGTTGCTGATTCGAGTGCGAAATCAGGACCGTGCTCAACCCTCCACCAGTATGTCCAAATACGACGGGAAACCTTACGACCGACCAGGCCACCACGGTCGTCTGACCCAGAAAATCCCTCGTCTGGACGTATCAGCTACCACGTTGATACGAGAGCTCGCTCATCGTCAATCGTAGAAAGTTCCAGTCGAAATCGGAAGTAGTACGTTTATTAGTTAGGCCGCATCTGTCAGAACCCGCCCGCACTGCGGGTTGGCGGAAGACGCGGCATTCGTTGTACGAGGGGACAACGGTACCAGCGAGGGACCCTTCCAGTGCACCCCTTCACCAAAAAAAAGCCACCGGGAGCAAGCAACCAACAAGCCAACCCTGCCAACCGGCCTCTGCACCCTGCCAAGAAAACAAGATCGTAGCAGCGAGAACGACCTGCACCTATGGGCTTTTCATATTTTTACCCACATGTACCTTACCCCTTAGGCTACCCACCACAAAAATCCCAAATCCCATCCTCCCCCCCCACCTCCCACCTCACGGCGCTGACTGTCCGGTCCCGTCAGAAGGAAAAAAGGAAAATCTTTGTCGGGGCGAAAAACGACTGCACCAATCGGTTCCATATTTGTTGTTACAGTCTCTTACCCTTCGGTCCTGCCTTTCCCCCCCCACACCCCCAACCTCCTCCCGCCACCACCCACTTCCTAGCATATCCATACGAAAAACCGGGAAAAAAAGGAAAATCTGTGGCGGCGACAACGACTGCACCAATCGTTTTTCCCATATTTGTGTGACAAGTCTCTTACGCCTTCTGCCTTCCCCCCCAACCACACCCCCAACCCTCCTCGCCACCCCCACCCACTTCTAGCGTATCCACGAATGAAAAGGAAAAAAAGGAAAATCCGTGGTGGCGAAACTAACCTCACCAATCGGCTTCATATGTGTAACAAACAAGTCAATTACCCTTCTACCTTCCCCCAACCAACCCCAAAACCACCCTCCCACCCATACCAGATTCCGATACCCATAAAAGTCCGCTGTATTCTATAGTGTCTTTTCAGCTACTTTCTGGACCATGGGACCTGATTTTTCTGGCGAGGGGAGTGTTTTTTTTACCAGTTTGCTTCGGGGGGGGTCCAACTAAGTAGATTTTAGTTAGGTCCAAAAAAAAAAAAAAACATATGGCACTGGCAGAAGCACCACACCGTCAAAATTGGCTGGCACTCAGCTGGGTTACTCCTCCATGATGAATTCCTCGATTTTTACTCCTCCAGGATGAATTCCTCGTATTGTTTGTTCAAAAATGGGCCCGGATGAAGGACTGGGAATTGGTGTGGCCATTCCTGCCCTTTTGTAGTTCCCAGATTCCAACCCAGACCCTACGTGGTTGACAAAGACTGTCTTTGTCTGTGTTTGGTCAGACGGGGTGTGCCTACGCTTGGCCAAAAACGTCCAGGTACGACCTAGACAAATCCCAAGACATGGCGGCCATCATCTACGCCGGTCCTTGAGGGGTCGTGGTCATGGGCGTTGGCTGTGTTCCCCAGCAAATCGTTCAGCCCATGAGGTCGAACGGGGCTATATGCTTAACGCACGTCGCAAACACGTACGTAGTTCAAATACGACTCCATTACGTCTGACGTACACTTGGCCCCGTTAGTACGCTAAGTCTTACGGGAAGATGTGCAATAGACGTGGAAGAAACACGGGGCTTTCAACGGCAGAAACTACTCGCGTCTTTACATAAATTGGCGATACGCCCGTAAGACGGGAGCAATATACGTAATGAAATGTTTGAACACCACCATTAAGGTTCTCTCAAGAGAAGCTACCCTTCCCTATAACGTAATATTTGACGCACAGACGTTGTGATTGTACACTATGCTATTCGGCATGCCATGCGCACCAGGTATATCTTGTATCATTGACTCTAGCTAGACTTTATCATCATAAGTAGACATTAAGTATATTAACCTAATTACTCTTTTTTATGCATACCCATTTATGATGACACAAGCATTTCGCCAGCCTAGTTTTGATGTATTGAGACAGCCAACGACTTAAGGCCCTCTTTTTGTTGATAGGAATACTGCATTGTCGTGGCGATTATTATTATTGTTGTTGTGTTTAGAGGATATTCTTGGAACATTCCGACGGCATTATATATCATTATATCTGCCATATTTTGTTGGTGTGCATAGCCTGCACGAGCATTGTTTCCGCTGCCTGCCTTTTTGGGTTCCATTTCCGATACGAGCATCTTTATAGCATCATAACATTTAAAGAAGATTCCTTGTTAGTGTTGAAGGAGCGTTAGTGCCACTATTCACTTCTTTCATGCAGGCGTGCCTGACATTTATTGGGATTAAAGTAACGTAAGCTGTAACTTCTCTTACCACCCCTTACTTGTGCATAACCATCAACCAAGCACCTTCGGTTATAGTCTATTAATAGGCTGTTTTCACATAAACATTAAGCCTAGAGTAGACGCACATTTATTGAGAGGTGTTGATAGCCTATTATTGCATATAGAGACTCTGTAGAGTATTTGTGTTCAAAAACTTTGGTTCACTAAGGGAATATACATCAGAGGTTGGAGCTAAGCGCTGTGTCCGGTTTTAAACATTTATGCCATTACTGAAGTCCAATGAAAATAAGAGACCCTGATATATTTGAACCCCAGTCGTAACAAATGGCGACCTTACCTAGGATTTGGTGAATCCTACATTTATTAGCAGGGAACATTTTGTTGTTTTGGAGAATATTGTTGCGGGGGGGATCAGCAAGAATAATTTTTTTTTTGCAACTTGTTGGCCTTGCGCTTTCCGAGAATTTTTGTGTGTATATGGAGGGATAAGAGTTTGGGGTACTTCTTATCCCTGAATATTGTGGTGAGAAGATTTTTGTGAGCATCATGTCTTATACCGGGTCAGAGGAAGATGGAGACACAGTACGTAATGTCGAAACTTGAGGAACTCAGCAGCATGATGAAAGGGTTAATCGGGTGAATTGTGAGGAGGATGCTAGGATATTTTTGCAATGGCCTGTTACTGCCGAGCGGTTGGAGGGTATGGATCGGTACGGTCTTCAATGCCTGGGCCACAGCTATCAGTTCATAGCGGTTACTAGCAGCATGACCAAAGGATAACTTGATAACGTGTGTACTTTGCAGGGTGACTTGGTTGAGGCGAGATGGTTGAGTGCTCAGAGCCCTTTTCGGCCATGCTTCCCCTACACTCGACTTCCCAGCCATCCCAGTAGTTTGCCCCAAAAAAAACCATAAAAAACAAACCCAACCAAACCCAAACAAACCCCGGGTACGCGTCCGCAGTCTGGGTGTTGACTGGCAGGGTTGTTTGCCCCTGGTGGGACCACCGGTAATTTTCAAACATTGTAGCACCTTCACCTCCTCAAGGGTTAACTCCAGAAATTATTGCTTCAGCTCGAATTAGCTAAGATCGAAGAGAGAAAGGCTAATCATGGTATCTGAGCTTCAGCTTCAGCAGCAATTAGAATTTAGCCAAGATAGAATAGAGAAAAACTATCATTCAAGCAAAAATCCAAGCTGAATCGACTAGGTACTGTGGCCGACATTGAATTGTATAGAGAAGTCGCGAGTAGAGACAACGGACAGCGACTTGGGGCTGGTAACCGTGGTCACTGAGCATTCTCTCATCGTCACTCTATTGAAACTGGTTCCGGTGTCTTGAATGAGAGTGGGTGTAACAGAATTTTCACCAAACGCTTTGAGAAGAAGTGCCAGGAACACACCAGTGGCCAGAGAATAAATGGTCAGCACTTGTCTCCTCTAGATTTAATAGGCAAGGGTCTTAAAGCCTACGAGGCGTTACCTTTGGAGTTATGTATTTGTGTCTGAGGATCTCAAGGAGGCTGTCCCTGAGGGCTTACGAACTGTCAACCAGAAACGTTACCGTTTGAAGTTCCGGGGTGTCACTAAGGGAAGAGGATAGCACCTTTTTGGAACACGCCCCCGGAGACTTTTGTCCCGATGCTATGTGGAACTGGCTACCGATCTGAGAAGTTACCAACGTTTGATGGAGTTAAGCAGTTGATGATGTTGTAGCAGTTCTTTAAGAGCACGGGTGGTGATCTAACTTTAAAACTTGAAATGATAAAAAACCCAAGAACTCTAGTAGAAGCATAATAAATGACTGATCTACGGCTGTCGTTGATTCGGGTTTGCGGGTCCTCACATAAGTGCGATGCAAGTTCAAGGGACCGTTATCCTCCCCCTCCCGTAGCAATGACACAGTTAAACCAAAGAGCACTGAAACTAAAACTGAAGCCAAACCTACCACCACACCGTATGTGAAAAGTCAGGGGCCTTTTACATCACAGTATAAGCCGAACCCGAAATTTATGTGTTTTAGGTTGCCACCTATGAGGGTCATAAGGTAAATGGAGTGCCCTAGTCGACCTCCTCCGTCAGCCGTGTCCTTTGCTCACGGCATTGGAGTGTTTCAGAGGACATCGGAGTTGTGTTTAGAGGCTTTCCTTCCGATGTAAATACACGGCCAGTGCAGAAGGATCCGGAAGGCTTATTTCCCTGTTCCGTGCTGGCCTTTTGGTGACCACAGGGAACTCGGTTGTGTGGAGTGGGGGAGTTAAGACATGAGGTGAGAATTTTGCGTGACACTGGGGCATCGCAAACACTGTTGAGAAATTTCACTGGTAAACCTGTCCATACGGCGCGGGTGGTTGTGGTTCAGGTAGTTTAATGCGACCAGGTCCTACCCGCTTGTAAGAATGAAGGTGGAAGTTGATGTTGTGACTCGGGACCTGGATTAAGGAATTGTGGAGAAGTTACCTGTTGGTGGCGTCGACCTCCTGTCTTGGCAACGACTTTGGGCGGGGCCTACTTCTGAGGCTCCACCCTAGAGTCGTTGTCGAAGACGCCGGCCGACGTGAGTGAGGAGGAGCAGGCGTTGGGTGGGAATTGTCCGGGGCAGCCTATGGAGTGTGTTGTCACCGGAGATTCTGCAATCCTGGAGTCACATTCTGGTCAACATTCTTTAGATCAGCGGAGGAAGGGTACCGAGAAGGGGGTTGAAAGTTGATGCGGTTGAGAGTTTTAGTGTCAACGGACCTTCTCGGGGACTCATTATTAGGACCACATTTTCGAGTCTGGAAGAAGACCCAGGTTCTGTTCCTGAAGGGGCTAGGATGGGCTTAAAAAGACGAAAGAGTTGAAGGAGGACAGTGATGCACAGTCTCGAGATGGAGCAACAAGGTACCCTGACCGCGTACCCTATGAGAAATGGGTCGGCGAAGACGGTGGTCCGAAGCTTGCTAGTGTATTTTTCCCGGTATGGTTACCCGCAGGGGATTCAGTCAGTCCGGGGACCCAACTTCACTTCTAGCCTCTTTGTACAAGCAATGCCGCAGCATGGGATTGTTGGGGTTGTGTCATCTGCATATCATCCGGAGAGCCAGGGTGTGTTAGAGCGATGGCACTCAGCCTTGAAATCTGTGCTTCGTTGTTGTTGCTTTGAGAGTGGGAGGGATTGGGATCTTGGCCTGCCATGTGTTTTGTTTGCTGTGTGGGAGGTACCTGGGGAGAGTTTGGGATTCAGCCCTAATGAGCTCGTCTTTGGACACCGTGTCAGAGGGCCTCTCCATATGGTTGAAGAAGTATGGGAGGGCGCAGAAAAACCTTGTTCTATGCTCAAGTGTGTCCTCAACAGTCGAGAACGGATGTTGCGCAGTCTGGAGTTGGCTGGCCGTAATTTGACTAGCTCTCAGGCCCTCAGGAAGGACAGGTACGACCTCAAGGTTGAACTCAGGGAGTTTCACGTGGGTCAGGAGGTGTTGATTCTACTGCCCCTTGTAGGTCACCCCTTATCCGCGAAGTACGCTGGTCCTTATAGGGTGGTGGAGGAGCTATCGGACCTGGTTTACTTGGTAGCCACTCCAGACAGACGGAAGCGCAATCAGTTATGTCATGTTAATCCCATGAAGGAGTATGGGAGGCACCCCCCTGAGCCTCTCACTGTGCCTGTGATGACGTTTAGCAGTCAAGGTGGAGAAGGAGAACGGGACAGTCAAGCTCAGGTGGAGGATAACTGGAAGGATAAGAAGTTCAAATGGGCGCCTGAGTGTGAGAAGGTGTTTAGAGAAGTAAAACACCTGTTGTGCACTCACCCGATCCTCAGGGCCCCTGACTTTAGCCTACCTTTCCAACTAGCAACGGAGGCTAGTGGTGTGGGGGCTGGTGCCGTCCTTGTGGAAAAGGACGATGATGGGCTGGAGCATCCTGTTAGTTTCTGCTCGGAGAAGTACAATTCGGCCCAGGGGAGCTGCTCTGTTGTCAAGGAGGAGCTGCTGGCGGTTGTACTTGCTCTGAGGCATTTCGAGGTCTGTGTTCCAGCCTATGGTCCGGTCGTTGTAGTTTACCCAGATCATCACCCTCTCAAGTTCTTGGACCAGTTTCACAATCGGAATATGAGGCTGACCAGGTGGTCACTAAGGTTATTGGTATATAACCTGGACATACGCCATATTGCCGGTTGTGACAACGTGGTTGCAGATGGTCGTTCAAGGGTATATGATCCTGGGTAGATTGACACACGGGTAGCCTCCTGCTTTAGTTTGAATAGTATTTTGCGCTTGGTGCTTGTTGGCTCGCGGTTGTAGCCCAGCGTATTGGGTCGTAAAGCAGGAGTTGAGCGTTTGGTATAGAAGAAAAAACTAGGCTTGCCCCTATAGTGCAGCCGAAATAAACAAATTATAAACATAAAAATCAAATAAAAACTCTTTCTTTGATAGTTGAATTTTTAGTATGTTATAGCAGTAATTCTGAGTTGCACTCCTCTCAGAATGCTGGGCTAGAGAAGCTCGCTCTTGAGGAGCATAACTACATATAATTTAACCTATGGTGTTGGGGAGGGTTATAATTTTGAAAAATGTTTTGTTGAAGAACTGTGCCAGATATTTTACTGCCGCTGGGTGATGGGAAGTGGAGATATAGCATGGGTTCTAACCATCAGATTTTTGTGAGCCTTGGGGCCTCTGAGAAAAATCTTGGGGGGGGTGTGACGTTAACCACTCCGTACTAGAACCGTATGGCTTGTCCTACAGTGACTCGCTAGGATCGCCAGGGCAGTGGATGGGGCTACAGTTTGTGTATTAGAGTGTGCTTTATTTCATATGAAAGCTCGTGTCATGGGCAGTCCAGAAAGGCTCTTTGTTTTCGCCCATGTCAATGCTTTATATATTTAATTGTAAAGTATATTATTTATCATTAACTAGTAATGATAGGATCTGGGAGAGAGAGAGGGAGTAGAACAGAGTGAGAGGGGTCGCGCAGTGTTTTTTGTCCCGCTCGATGACGTCACGGCCTGGCTGCCTCGCGGGGGTTGGTGGAGAGAGGCCCTTACCATGCTGTAAGCTTTGCTAGTGGTTAGATGACTTGTAACCGCTGTTTTCCCACGCGGCTCGACTAGTGCGAGTATATATACAGTTCCTCGCCACTCTCTCCCTCAGATCTGGGTTCTAGAACACACCCATCTTTTTTCCCTTGCTATCTGTCCCCGCTCCGTACCTGAGAATCTTTTCCTCTGCCTATCTCTCTCATTTTCCATATCCTTCACCACCTTTTATTAATATTATACCCCCTCTGGTTAACTCTGCAAAATCAGCTTCATGCTGGCCAGTTGTATTGTGTGTTAAGGTCTGATATAACCTATGTATGTTAGTTGTTAAGATAAGTGGATCACGAAGCATTGGTTGGCATTTATATTGTTTAGTACTGCTTCCTTTAGTAATTAGTGTTCTGCTGGATTAGATAATGCTAGACTAGGAGTCTGATATTATAAGGTATTGTTTCCTATGAGTGCTGGCTTTAGTTAAAAGCTGCACGACATACCTGAGAACTGGAATTGATTGAGTAAATTCTAGTCTGTGTCCATTGAGAATAGAGCATGCACGAATGAGGCTTTTTGCCTATACCATTCTGCACTGTTCTAGTCTCGATTGTTTGTCTTTGAGGTACGCCAGGAGAACGCTTAATACTTCGGTATTAAGGTTTCTCAAGAGAGCTACCCTTCCCTATAACGTAATATTTGACGCACAGACTTGAGATTTGCACTATGCTATGCGGCATGCCCTGCGCACCAGTATCTCGTATCATTGACTCTAGCTAGACTTTATCAATCATAGTAGACATTAAGTATATTAAACCAATTACTCTTTTTATGCATACCCATTTATGATTACAAAAGCATTTCGCAGCCTAGTTTGATGTATTGAGACACAAACGACTTAGGCTCTTTTTGTTGATAGGAATACTGCATTTGTTGTGGCGATTATTATTATTGTTGTTGTGTTTAGGATATTCTTGGCTCCGACGGCATTATATATTCTGCCTTTTTGTGTGCATAGCCTGCACGAGCATTGTTCCGCTGCCTGCCTTTTTGGGTTCCATTTCCGATACGAGCATCTTTATAGCTCTAACATTTAAAGAAGATTCCTTGTTAGTGTTGAAGGACTTTAGTGCACTTTCTTTCATGCAGGAGTGCCTGACATTTATTGATTAAAGTAACGTAAGCTGTAACTTCTCTTACCACCTTACTTTGCATACCATAACCAAGCACCTTCGGTTATAGGTAGTAATAGGCTGTTTTCACATAACATTAAGCCTAGAGTAGACGCACATTTATTGAGAGTTTGATAGCCTATTATTGCATATAGAACTCTGTAGAGTATTTGTGTTCTTTGTTCACTGGGAATATACATCAGAGGTTGGAGCTAGCGCTTTCCGTTGTAGCATTTATGCCATTACTAGTCCAATGAATAAGAGCCCTGATCTATTTAAACCCCAGTCGTAACAACCACTACGTAGGGTATGTAGTACCCATCTTGCAACACAATCCCTCCTCTTACTCTGTGCAACTCTCCAACTCAAGAATGAAACGTTATGCTCTGCCTTTCTTCTATTCAACTGCTGAGCTCTGGAACTCTCTCCCAGAATCAGTCTTGCCCTCTTCCTATGACTTAAATTGCTTCAAACTCTGTGTGTCCAGGCATTTTGGCTCGAACGTCCCTTGATTTTAGCCCTGTCACTCTTTCAACTCTGGGGGAGGCACTCGATACAGGCAGTTCTACCTTTTGTCTCCCTCACTCACCTAGAAAAGAAATTTATATATATATATATATACCGGTATATAATTATATAATTATATATATATATATATATATATATATATATATATATATATATACAGTATATATATATATATACCCGGTATATATATATATATATATATTATTTATTTTTGTTTTATTTTTTTGAGGGGAGGGGTGTATTACAAACAAGTATGGTTTGCTTGTTTAGTGTAGTGAAATTAATAGAAGGAGGAGGTGTTTGTGAGAGCTAGCTGGATTACTCTCTATTTAGTTGAGACACAAACATAAACAGAGAGAGAGGCCAGACAAATGAATCAGGAGTTCCAGTAACTGTTCTACTGGTGTCCACAATCTCCTCAGCTAAGTTGTGGTTTAATTTTTTTTTGTGAAGTATGTTTCCTTATTTTTTTCGTCAGTTTTGACTTTATAGAACGTCATTAAGTAAAATAGTGGTGAGCGATTTTTAGCACATTCTGATATGCGAGCACTTACATGGAGTCCTTTGTTGTGGGTGACACGGTCTAGATAGAGGTTTATTTCGAAGTCTCAGATTTGAAGGTTCTCCTATATACATTTCTCTATAGCCACAGCAGTGAATCACATAAATACAATTTAATGTAGAACAACTCATATTGTAGTTAACATTAGATATAATAATTATTTTGGAATATGTTTGTGAATTAATATTTATGACCTTCAATTAATATTATGAAATGCCACATTTAGTTATTTTAAAACTCAATATGCTATGGATTTTGGCTTTAGTTAGCAATTTGTTTCAGATTTTTGGGTTGCTGTTTGACTTTAATTCTATAATTGCGGCCCATATATATATATACGTCCTATGAAAAAAAGTCCTATACTGAGACCAATGTATACATACGCATTGGTATTACCAGCTGAGTTGGTTGTACCAACCCGCCCAAGTTCCAGGAGGTTTTAAGATGGCCAGCCATACTCAGATCAGTGTGCTCAATGCATTGGTTGAAGCAAGGTGTGTGTACAATGAAGAGGTGTGTTAGAAGCTGAAAAATCAACAAAAACAAGGCCAATTCTCCATGCAATTGTGACAACTATATACCAGGTACGAATATGAGGCATTTCAACAACCCATACTGTTACGTAAAAATACAAACAAACACAAAAATAATAAATTTTTGCTCACAAGTGAAAGTCAGCTGGTCAGCGACGAAACACGCAAAGTATTGATAGATTTTCTTAGGTGATGTGAAGAGGTAGGGAGGGGATGGTGTCCTCTATAGGAAACGAAATCAACTCAATCTTTTCATTAGAGCTCCTTCCAATTAGCTCAGGGCTTCAGATATGGTGCTAGGGCGACATTTATTGAGAGGATGTAGCGGGATAATGACCGCCTAAGTGGGGACTTCCCTATAGAAGGTACTGCACCAAAAGGGTTAAGCAATGTCACATCCATGTAGATATTGCTAAGTAAATCCCTATAGCCACCTTACATAGCACTAGTAATAATATACCAACTCCTAACTTCATATTAACTTACATAACTACCTACAACCCCAATCATCATGATTCTTTTATGGAAGTTAAATCTGCATTAGATCTTTTGCAAAGATCGATGGAAACTAGCTATATCTACACATATGTGGCATTGATTGAAGCAAAACGGCAACCCAAAAATCTTAAACAAAAATGCTATCTAAAGCCAAAATCCATAACATATAGAGTATTAATGTAACTAAATGTGGCAATTTAAGATGAAAATATCCATGGACATAATTGAAGGCCATGCATTTAATTTCAAAAATATTAATCATAACTCAAACGTTAACTACAATATGAGTTGTTCTACATTAAATTGAATTTATATGATTCTCTGCAGCGACTGCAGCTACATTTTTTATAGGCGAAACATCAAATCAGAGACTTCCAATAAACATTGATGACCGTGCCTTACAAACAAATATGGAAACATACTTCACCAGATAATATAAACCACACATTTACAATTTGTTTTTAATTAATTCATATCTATTGCAATATCATAAAGTGCTATGTTTGCTCATGGTGTGTACGTATATTATTCTATTGTATTTCACCACAAGAATTTAATTTTTGTTTAACTTAATTATATATGCTTTATATGACATTAATTATAAGCAAGTGAATCGACATTACTCTTGCACATAGGAGCTGATACCCTGGGGATCTGCTGTTTTCGAGGTGGATGTGGAAAACGGGATCACCAATCAGACGCTCACACAACTCACAATGGTTGTGGGAAAAGCTCGTCAGGTAATAGTGGAGCGGCTAAGCTAATCTATTGTGCATTTTTAGATATATATACTGTATATATATATATGTTACGGCCTTTTTGAAAAAGTAGCCTTTTTGAGAAATGACCGGGAGCTTTGCAAAATGACCAAAAACCTAGCCTTTTTGTAAAATGACACTTAATGTCTGGCCCATTTGCAAAATGTCCATCATATTGTCCTTTTTGTAAAATTACCTGTGCCCTTTTGCAAAATGACACCAAACGTCTAACCTAACCTAACCTAACCTAACCTAAAATGTTAAAAAATAATATTGTTTCGATTAGGCCTACCCAATTTTTACAAATAATATATGTTTACAGTTATTTAGAACTTTACAACAGGGCAATATGCTGTTTTTTTGTAAATTGGCCAGACGTTTGGTGTCATTTTACAAAAAGGCTAGGTTTTTGGTCATTTTGCAAAGCTCCCGGTCATTTCGCAAAAAGGACACTTTTTCAAAAAGACCGTAACATATATATATATAAACGCCAAATGTGACTGCCATGATTTGAACACATTTTTATATTGGGCTATCGCGCACCTGGCCCATTATATATAACGGCCGCCATCTATCGCGCACCTGGCCCATTATATATAACGGCCGCCATCAATCAATAAATAATAAGAGTACATCAAGTACATCAAGGAGGTCTGGCGGAGTGGTCTTGCCACTAGACTGGTAATCCAAAGGACCCGGGTTCGAATCCCAATATGTCAATGGGAAGATATTATTGGGATGGAATTTGTGCTGTACCTAGTATCAGTGCATTACCACAGCACGCCGAAATGCCAAAAAATACCCTCATTGTTTCCTGATTAAATAGCATTGTATGAATATTCCCATATTCAAAAAATATGCTACAGGGGGCAATGCCTAGTGAGTTAATTGCTCAATAGGTGGCGTTCTGAGAGTGAGGATCCTAGTGTGGGGGATGAGACTGTGAAGCGCAGATGCGAGGCGGCTTCAGAGATGGAGTTGCTTTGAGCTGTGAAGCTTCGCATGTCTCACTCCCTAGACTGGAGCAAGACCTCACGGGCCTCACCGTGTTCAGCGGTAGAGTGTAAAGGCTATCAGCCTATGCCGAGAGGGAGTAGTTGGAATATAGAGAGAAAAAATATATATATAAATATCGCACTGTAATAAGAAAGATATGACAGTTTGCTTTAGACCCAGATAATTCAATGTAGACCACTACATTGGTCACTTTGCTGTATAATTATATGTTAAGGCCATAATTCAACACAACATGAGATAGCCCACAAATAAATGAATACAAAGCGTATAAGCTAAGTTCAAGGAACTTACTATCGTCATGAAACTGATGTAGCGTCTCTGTTCACTTCTGCGACCACATCCCATCACAAGCACAAAATCAGGTTATCCTTGATGATTGGCCTTGTAGTTCCTGTGGGTATCGGTAGAGGGTGGTGTTTTAATATGGTAGACTGCATTGTTTCTTGACACAATAGAGGACGTTGATTTGTGATGATAGACTATGTTGTTTCTTTTTCTGTCTGTGCTTGTGTCCTGTTCTTCTTCGATCGTCTCTTCTCTCGGAGGCTGGCTATTTTGGCTTGTGGTTGAGTCATTTCTTCCTGGAATGTTGGTAGATAGGTTGGGGTCCTCGTGTCTCTTTTAAAACGTGTCTTCTGGGTACGTGGGTAGACCTGGTGGGGGTTTTGTTGTATCTCTTTTTGAACCTGTTATTTTATATATATATATATATACTGTATATATATATATATATATATATATATATATATATATATTCTGTTGTGCTCAAAAACTGTGCTTCTGTGCTGACTCCCTGCCTAGGCAAACTCTTTTGTCTCTGTCGGTTTATGAAATTTCGGCACCAGAAACTTGGGCACCGAATTTTCGGCAACAGAAACTTGGGCACCGCATTTTCGGCACCGTGATATGTGGGCACCTAGAATTGTAGGCACCAGAACATTTGGGCACCTACAATTTTGGGCACCGTGATATTTGGGCACCTAGAATTTTGGGCACCGTGACATTTGGGCACCTAGAATTCTGGGCACCATGACATTTGGGCACCATGACATTTGGGCACCTAGAATTTTGAGCACCTTGATATTTGGGCACCAGGATTTGAGGGCACTTAGAATTGTGGGCACCATTACATTTGGGCACCTGGAATTGTGGGCACCAGGAATTTTGGGCACCATTAATTATTTGGGCACCAGGCATATTGTGGTGATGGAGGCGAAGATTCTAATAATAGTGATGATAGTATTGGCAGTAGTAATGATAGTCATGACAACAGTGATGATGGTAATAACAATAGTAATGCTAGTGATGGTAATAGTGTTGATAGTAATAACAGAAGTAATGATGATGATGGTAATGACAGTAGTAATGATGATGATGGTAATGACAGTAGTAATGATGATGGTGATATCAATACTGATGGTCATTAATATAATAATAATGATGGTGATGACAGTAGTCATTATAGTGATGGCATTATTAGTGGTGGCTGTTACGGACATTTTGGATGTCTGTATATAATTCTGTATTTTGTTCACTCCTATTCAGTAGTTTGTTTGAGCATGAAATTAGCATAATTATGATCAATGAGTTTCGAAGCATTTGATGTTAAAGAGCTATTATTCTGAGTTTCAATTGGGGTAAATGTGTATCATGTTGGTGGTCGTGAATTTCTGATCAGGACTGTACAATATGTTATGTAAGGGTTTATGGAAATATCTTCATTGTATTGGAGTACCGGTATATTGCATTATATATTAATTTGTTGTATCTGTAATATTATGGATGGTTATTGTTTGTGAACGGTATATAATATGGATCATGATTCTACATTGGATTTGCTCTGTATTTATTTGAGCCTTTTTGTTGGTCTCATTATATAGATGTGAAGCATTGTCTCATTGTATGGGTGTAAAGCATATATCATTATATAGATTTGAAGCATTGTCTCATTGTATGGATGCAAAGCATTGTCTCATTATAGATGTGAAGCATGGGATTAATATTATTTTTGAGTTGATCATATATGAATATAATGAGTTATGTGTCATGAACCTTATATATACGTAATTATGGTTTCATTCCTATATTTAGTAGTTTCGTGGAACTGGGTTATTCCATAATTAACTTAATGTGTCATATTTCTTAGTCTGGATTTATCTTCGCTTTAAGAGTTTATTGAGCTTATATTGTCAGTATCTAAGATACTGGTCTTGGTCTCAAGACCAAGACACTCGACCGTACATCCACACAAATATCCTCCAGATACATTTCCTCTCAGTTTTCTTCTAACAAGCACAGTTTGTCAATGGGACGAGTTATAACGTTACCTTTTGTCTGCACCTCCACTGACCGTACTAATCTATCTTTACCTGGAAATGTCCTAACAATACGACCTAATGGCCAAGAACCCCTTTGTAAATTCTCTCCACAAACTAAAACTATATCTCCTTTCTCAAAATTCCTTTTAACATCTAACCATTTTCGTCTAAGTTGTAATGTAGGTAGGTATTCACAAACCCAACGTTTCCAGAATTGATCCGCTAGATACTGTACATGCCTCCATCGTCTTCCAAAGACCTCATCCTTTGTGAACTCTCCAGTAGGGGCTGTACTACCTGGACGAAGTAACAAAAGGTGGTTAGGTGTAATGACCTCCAAGTCTTGCTTATTGTCCGATACAGAAATTAGAGGCCGACCATTTATAATGGCTTCAGCTTCACAGAACACAGTTTCCAGACGCTCATCATCCAAGACTTGTTGCTTTATTGTGGAATTCAAAACTTTACGGACTGATCATATTTGCCGCTCCCAAATTCCACCCATGTACGAAGCAGCTGGAGGGTTGAATTCCCAAATTATCTGGTTTCGTAGCATATGCTCTTGAGTCTTGTGATTATCATTCCATTGTTGAACTGCTTCTCTCAATTATCTTTCTCCACCCACGAAGTTGGTACCATTATCCGACCTGATCTTGACTGGGGTTCCTCTTCTAGATGAAAATCTTGCAAGTGCATTAAGAAAGGAGTTTGTGTCCAAGGAGTGAAACATCTATATGTGAACAGCACGGATGGCCAAGCAGGTAAATAGGCAACCATATCTGTTCTCCTGTCGCCTACCCTTCTTTACAAGAAATGGCCCAAATCAATCAACTCCAACAACAGAGAAGGCAGTGTTACCTGGAGTTAACCTGTAATCTGGAAGGTTTGCCATCTGTTGAGTTCCTGTCGATCCACGCACCTTTTTACATGTAATACATCCTCGGAGTATTTTCCTGATGAATGGCCTTGCCTTAGGAATCCAATACTTCTGACGTATTTGAGCCAGGACATACTCTTTCCCAGAGTGCTTACAGTCAGTCTCGTGGATAACTCTGACAATTAAAATGGTCACAGGATGTTCTTGAGGCACTATCACAGGATGCTTAGCATCTTCTGTTATGGGAGCTTGCTGTAGACTCGAAGCAACCCGTTCTTCATGAATGGCTCAAGCATAATTATGAATCCTGCTCTTCCTTGAAATTCTCTCTCCATTTTTCAACTGTTTTAGTTCTTCTCCATAACACTTTATTTGGAGATACCTTAGTATGGAAGCTTCTGCCGTCTTGAGTTCAGTTACTTGCAATCTTCCACCAGTTGTCCTTTAATTTTTTGGAAGCCTAATCCAAGTACAGAACCGCAGCATCCAACCAACAGCCTTTCTTAACCGATACCAACATGAATACCGCTTGAAGAACTTCTCAATTTCACTTTCCTCGGTTACCAACACATTTACAATAGCATCCCGTTTCACCTCCCGGTCATCTTTCAAAAGGTCTGGCTGCTCAGAGTCACTCACAGGCCAAAAACTTTCATCTTGCCATAAAAAGTCCGGCCCCTGTGTCCATCTCTTACTTGATACCATCTTCTCAGCAGTCAGACCTCTTGAAATGTCATCCGCTGGATTGGATTCAGAGACCACATGATGCCACTGGTTGCCAGCAGAACCATCATGAATCACAGCAACTCTGTTTGCTATAAATGTCTGAAATCTCTTCCTTTCGTTCTTTATGTCCTGTATGACGATTATGCTGTCAGTCCAAAATCTCGACTCCATCAATTCCAGTGTCAACTCCCGCGCCAGCATTTTGTTGATCTTGACTGCAAGGACTGCCGCAGACAACTCCAACCTCGGGATCGTCATAGGTTTCCTTGGTGCCAAACGAGATTTAGCAATAAGAAAGCTGCAATGGATTCCTCCGCTTGTATCAACGAGTCTTATGTAACTTACACAGCCATATGCATCTTGTGAAGCATCACAGAAATGGTGTAACTGAATAGATAATATCATACCAAAATCCTGTGGTTTAATACATCTCTGCACTCTGAAGTTCCTTAGATGTGATAACTCCTTCAACCATGTCATCAACTTCAGCCGACTTTCCTCACAGAGTTCGTCATCCCACCCTGTGGACAGCCTGCATTCATCTTGAAAGATTTTCTTTGCTTTCAACACAAAGGGACCGACAAACCCAAAAGGATCATACACGGAACTCATGATGCTCAGAAGTCCACGTCGCGTGTGCTCACGATGTTTCTCCTTGATTCTTATGCTTAGAAAATCATTATCCATGTTTTGTTTTTGTTTTTTTAAGAGACAATGAACGGAGGAAGGAAAAACACAGATAAAACAAAAAGGTCCATGTGCCTAAAGGCATCCTCCATTCATAAAATGTTTGTAACAACTGGATTTAAACTTTTGTAGATTGTAAGTTTGTGGAAAGCAACTCGAGGGAAGTGAATTCCAAAGAGTAGTAGTTCTAGGGATAAATGAATTTTGATAAGCAGAAGTTCTGCATTGTAGAGGAGAAAGTGTAAATTCATGGGCGCTCTCAGCTGCCCTAGTTCTACGGGGAAAGATGTGGAGAGGCGGCACAATTGAAGCAAGTTCATCGGACTAATTGCTGTGAAAATATCTGTAGAATAATGCAAGGGATGCAACGTTTCTTCGTATGGATAATGTAGGAAGGTCCTGTGTGATTGCAGGGTTATTGATTAATCTAATAGCTTTATTTTGAATTTTGTCCAACTGCCTCAATGCAACCACTCCACTTCCACTCCACAGAGGTGAACAGTAATCCATCTGAGAACGCACATGACTTTTATATATTACGGCCAACTGCTCGTCAGTGAAGAATTCTCGAACTCTGTACAGGAGTCCCAGTTTTTTAGAGGCATTCTTAGCAATGCTTCTAACATAATGTGTCCAGCTCAAGTTAGTAGTTAATGTTACACCGAGAATGTCAATACTAGGGGAAGTGGGAATATTTACATCATTAAAAAATATATGGGAGTCAGTGAGATTCTGTCGGTTAGAAAATTGAATGTACTTGGTTTTCTGTGCATTAAAGGAAACTAGATTCTTTTGTCCCCATTCATTCATTCTAGAAAGGTCCTGATTCAGAGAAATTGCAGTGTTTATTTTTGAATTTATAAGATCGGGTTGGGTGAAAGAATTGGTAAATGTGAAGGAACTGTGGAGTGCTGAGTCATCTGCGTAGGAATGTATTGGATTATGAGTGGTAGATATGAGATCATTGATATGAATGAGGAACAGAGTTGGGGCCAAAACTGATCCCTGGGGAACACCAGCATTTATTGAGTGAAATTGAGAATAAAGGCCATCTACCATTACACATATTTTCTGTTATGAAGATAAGAAGAAATTAGTGGAACTAATGATGCAAGGCCGTAGTGTGACATCTTCGACAATAAGGATTGATGCCAGTCTCTATCAAATGCCTTTGATATATCCAGTGCTATTGTATGTGTTTCACCATGTTGGTCTGTAGCTTGATTGAATTGATGCGTAAGAAGGCAAAGAATGTCTGCAGTTGATCGACATCGTCTAAAACCATATTGCCTATCACTGATTAATTTATTATTCTCAAGATGCTTAATTATGTGATTATTTAATATAATTTCAAAGACTTTACCAAGAGTGGAAGTTATAGCTATTGGTCTGTAGTTTGATGGATCTGAAGAGGCACCTTTTTTAGGAACTGGATGGATGTTTGCTTCTTTCCAGGGTACTGGGAAGCATGAGGTATGAGTACACAGACGGATTTTTTTTGCCAATACTGGAGCGAGCACCAAGGAGCAATTCTTAAGTACTATTGGAGGAATTTCATCTGGACCAGGAGCCTTATCTACCGAGAGATTCTGCAAAATAGTTTTGACATGTCTGGTGTGGATCTTAAGTGAGGGAATTTCAGATATGTATACAGATAGTTCCGATATATTCTGCTGCACAATCGAAAACAATGCGGAATTTATCAGGTTTATTCTGGTTTACAACATTATGATGTGGAATATACCAGGTTCCTCCTGGAAAAGCATCCTTTTCTCTCTCTGGTACTGGTTCAGCATATCCTTTCTTTATTAAGGTATCTATTTCATCCTTGTACTTCTTGTGTAGTTCAGCATTCTTTCCCAGGCGTTTTCCAAGTGATTGTAGTCTCCTTTCTGCCATACTTCGATTATTTGGTAGCTCAGGCGGGTTAGAATTAAAAGGAATATCAAGCTGGTAATGGCCATGTGTCATACTTACGGATCTATTCCAGGTTTCGAGGGCCCTTTTGTCTTCCTGTGAGAATTGAGGTTGATCATCTGCAAGAAATTGTCCCAAGTCTAATTTCCAGAACTTCTCCACTTGTTTGCCAAGTTGTGCATCTGATCCAGGCAAAGCATTTATAAAATTGCAGAGTGCATCATCTTGACCTCCCCTGGAACCCAAAGGTCTATTTATTGTCCATCCAAGAAGGGTGCAGACTGCATAAGGTTCTCCAAATTTACCATGCCTCACTTCCAGAAGCATAAGAACATGTGGGACATCCTGGCCAATGATGAGTGAGTCCATTCACTTTCTCTAATGCAATGTGTTTAAGGTGGTTCCATAGTTGTGTATCAGTGGAAGTGGCTATACCCTGTTTCATAGTTGGGAAATTTGGCATAGCATAAACTTTAGGCAGCTGAATAAATTGTCTCTTTTGCGAAGTGCCAGATACTTCAAGTGTTACCTCTAAGGCTGATGTTTCCTGCCCATTACTTAGTGTTGACAAAGATAACATTGCCTTAGTACCTTCCACCCCAAGCTGATTGATCAACTCCAAAGAACAAAAGGTTTTGCTGCTACCTGGATCCAAGAGTGCCTGTGTCCAAACATAAGTTTCCTTACCTTTACCCCGAACTAGCACAGGAACAATAGGCAGTGCCACACGGGACACCTCTCCATCACCAGGACCACATGCACAACTTTGAGCTGCAACGTTATCAGAGTTTGGTGCAGACTCCTCCTTGGGCCCCTGTGCACGAGGAATAGCGGCTTGGAAAGACTGATGTCTTAGGACACCCTTGAATATCACAGAGTGCCTGCCTTATACAATCTCGAGACTGATGTTTTCCACCTAAGCAATTAAAACACAGCTTCATATTCTTAACAAACTCGAGTCTATTGTAAGGGGACAACTTGCAAAACTTACTACATTTATATATAGAGTGATTTTCACTACATAACCAACATGTTACCTTACCTGGGAGCTTTGAGCCATTCATGCTATTGTGCTTAGCCTCCTCTGAAGACTTATCCAGTGTACTTACTAAAAAAATAGCACCTTTATTCTTGGGACGCAACTTTGTGTGGGGCTTGACTTCCTTACTTTCAAGAGTACCAAATACTGCATCATTTGCCTCGATCATTTGCCTCTTTTGCAACCTTATCCAGAAAAAATACCAAACAAGAAATACCGGGATATCTGCCACTAGCATCTAGCTTATCAACTGCAATCTTTCGCCATCTACTCTGAACATAGAATGGGAGCCTCTCAAATATCCTTTTCAATATCCCCCTAGTATCAACTTCATCTAGCCTATTTAGTGCTTCAAAGGTTTCCTTGCAACTTCTCACATTATCAGCTAAATCCCTTAGACTTTCTCTATCTGAAGCTTTCAAGATGGGCCCTCCAGTTATCTTATTAATCCAAGACTCGGTTTTTTGATACTCATTACCAAACCTTTCTTTCAGCAAAGCTAAAGCCTTGTAATAGCCTGCATTTGGTTCCATTATAGCACAACATTCAATTACCTTTAGTGCCTTACCTGTACAATATTGAAGCAACCTGTTTAACTTTGCAGCTGAATCCACTGACGTACTTCCCACACAATGGTCAAAAGCTCTGATAAACACCCAATACTTCAAATAAAAGGATCCCCATCAAACCGAGGCATTTCCGTCTTAGGAAGTTGTAAAACCTCTATCAATTCTCGTTGACTTTGTACCGGTACCTGTCATGCCGTTGCCCGATTAACTGGATTGTCTGATCCAATCCACTCTGATGCATGTGGGTTTAAGTTGTACTTTAAATTTAAATCTTTAGGTAATTCATGGTAATTAACATGTGACTTTACAACATTTGCAGGATATGTTTGAACCTTTGACACATTAGACTTACTAACCTAAAGGGGAGGTGTGGCAGAGTGGTCTAGCCACTGGTCTGGTAATCCAATGGACCCGGGTTCGAATCCCAATATATCAATGGGAAGATATTATTGGGATGGAATTTGTGCTGTACCTAGTTTCAGTGCATTACCACAGCACACCGAAATGCCAAAACAAAATACCCTCATTGTTCCCTGATTAAATAGCACTGTATGAATATTCCCATATTCAAAATATGCTACAGGGGGGCAATGCCTAGTGAGTTACTTGCTCAATAGGTGGCGTTCTAAGAGTGAGGGTCCGAGCCTGGGGAGTGAGACTGTGAAGCGCAGAGGCGAGGCAGTTTCAGAGATGGAGTTGGGTTCGAGCTGTGAAATAGGTGCTTCGCATGTCTCACTCCCTAGGCTGGAACAAGACCTCACGGGCCTCACCGTGTTCAGCGGTAGAGTGTAAAGGCTATCAGCCTATGCCCGAGAGGGAGTAGTTGGAATATAGAAAAAAAAAAATAAAAAAAAAAAAAAAACCTGATCATAATAACCAGCAGGCAATGACATAACATGCTTACTACAACCTTGCAGAGAAGACCCTTGTGTGCTCTTGTGTTCCTCTTCCAACCTTTTCAGTGTTTCCTCTTCAGCAGTAGCAGCTGCTATATCTGCTTGTAGATCCCGTTGCTCCAGGTCCATCTCATTGTCCTTTTTCTTCAGTTCTGCTTCACATTTCTGTCTTTCTAGCAATAGTTTCTGCTGTTTTAAATTGTGCAATACTTTGGCTTTGGCTAACAAGGCTGCTTTCTTTTGATGCTGGTGATTGAAGGATGGCGGAAAATAGGCTAGTTGACTTTAATTGGTTTGTAGGATAAGAAGCGTATGGAAAGAGGCTAGATATTTACGTTATATTTCATGATAACTAACAAAAGATGATTATGTAGTGACTATATGAATATGAGATGAAAGTGAAGCGAAAACACCTAATATATGAAACTATGAAGAAGGCTTAGCGTGTGTAGCTGGGACGGAGGTTGGTTGGAGAGTGAGAGCATGCGCGTTGTCTTTGTCTCTGTCGTGACCTACCGTGCACGCGCATAACATATGGAAAATGTATCCCCTCGGTAGTTTAGATAAGTCCACCATAATAGAGTAATCGTCCCATCGACGCCTCCATTCTCTGAAAACCTGGAAGGTGGCATCAGCACGAAGGGGTGGTGGGTTCTGGGTGATAGACTTCTGTGGTGGAGGTGGAGCTGTAGGGGTGGAGGATGTTGTGGAATGGGGTGTTGTCCCCGGTGAGGTGGGTGTAGGTGCAGCGGCAAATGGGGTACTTTGGGCCAGAGCCTAGACAAGGGCGGAGAACTTGGCATCGTCCATCTGTCTCCTGTAGTCCTCCTCCGTGCGTCATCTTGTTTCCTCTTCCCATCTTCTGCGGTCCTCCTCCTGTTGTCTGCGGTCCTCCTCCTGTTGTCTGCAGTCCTCCTGTCTTCTGGTATAGTCGTCCCATTGTCTGCATTGCTCCATATACTGAATGAGCTGAAGGAGGTCTGCACTTGTGGTAGGGTGTGGTGACAGGGGTGGCATCCCCCTATAGTGTAGGGGAGGTAAAGTGGGGGGAAGTTGGGGAGGTGGAGTGAAATGAGGGGTGGTGAGAGGAGGAAAGGTTGGAGTGGAATGAACTGACTGGTACCCCTTACCAGCAACTCCAACAGTATCTCCATCATTATCTCCACCACTATCTCCACCAGTAGCTCCACCATTATCTTCCTCCCCAGTATGATCGTGTGGGGTGTCTGTGAGCTCCCCATGAAGCTGCCTGTCTCCCTCCATCCTTGTTGATAGCTGACACACTGTAGGCTTGCAGTAATGATGAAAATTTGCAGTACAACTGGAACAGATTATTTAATAGTGCAAGAAATTATCTGTGCTAGAGTGAGTGAGTGAGTGAGTGCGGTAGGCTTGGCAACACCATGTTGACTTGGCAGCGATGTGCGTGTGCCCGTGCGCGCATGTGCCGGCCCGGCTGGAGGGCGTGAGGGGTGGTAACTGCAGGCTGCAGCCTGCAGAGCAGTGTGGCTGGAGCCGTCAGAGAGGGAGGGTATGCTACTCCACGCTCTAGTGCAGCTATGTTTCGGCAGCTATAACCCTCACAGCAAGTCGGGAATGTGCACAAATGACATGAAACATATAATAAAGGCACTGTACTACACACATAGGCACTTCACTGCACTATAAAGCACTGCACCATAATCAATCCAGGGCTGGAGAGGCGAGGTCTTGCAAGATGGCTGGCTGATAATCCGGTCTTGGCTCGTATCTCCTGGCTGTAATACACTGACTGCGCCATGTATGGTTGTCTTGTAAAGCTATAACAACCTTGATAATCCTCTCTTGCACAAGGATGTAGAATAAAAGTCCGAGGTAAGTTTTGTAGGTTCTATATTAGCCAAAGAGATACAGAGCTGGGGGGCACTGCTGAGCTGACTGCCGGCCGGATGTTACTGATGAAAACATGTGCAATGTTGCCAGATATATTTGGTGCAATATTGCCGCTACTAACGAGTAGGGTATATTACCATGGGATATTAAACACTGATAGTATTGCCCTGAAAGTACATGTGTGTATGTTGCAATATGATTAAGGCATGTGTACACTCTGTATATATGTTATGTGTGCACTTAACCTATATCAACACCAACCTAATTTTATCCTCCATAATTGCTGAAGGAATAATCTTGATTTGATCGTCACCGGTAGAACTATCCCCAAGGGGTCAAAAAGTTTAGCCGTCATACTCAAGCAAATCTGTTTTGTAATCTGCGAATATTGCGCGCACTGAACGCCGAATGAGAGGGTATCGGTGTCCGTTTCCCATAACAACCCTACCACTCTAACATGTTCCTGCTGTGCAGCCGCCACTCCATCACGTTGCAGTTCAGTCCATAAAACAGAACTATTTGTCGCCCATTCACGCAAATGTAGATGGGCGTCATTCATAATTTCTCGGACTTCACCATAGGTATCAATCAGGAAATCTTCATCATTACCTGTGCCCAGTATATTGTCGATGTATAGCCCTGACCGAATCTGCTGAATAATATGCGGATCTGCACTGACATTTGACAAGTTATTTAAAATGGTGGCGTCTAAAAGAAACTGGGAACATGTAGCGCCAAATAAAACCGCCCGGAACCTGTAACAAATGAGGGGGGAGTCTAGCTGTCGTGGAAATTTTGACCACATAAACCGAGTATACCTGTAGTCTTGGTCGTCCTCATGAAGTTTTAACATCAGAAACGCCTTCTCGATATCAGACACCCAGGCATCCTTATCGAGCCTAAACCGGAGTAAAACCTGCGCTAAGTCTGGTACCAGTGAAGGTCCAGTATGCAAGCAGTCATTAACGCCTTACGAGCGGGCCTGTCAGAAACTTCTACTACCTGCCAAGCGGGGGGTTTTACCCTAAAACGACCTTGTTTCCGTGCTCTTTTCATGCATAAACAAGAGCCAGAGCATAATACAATTATGTATCCCTGAAAGGGCGTTAATTGAGCTTAATGACACCAGAACCATCCTTCTACGACCACGTTGTCTCTTGCAATGATCGTTCAACACGAGTGCAAAAACCCTAAAATAAGGTAATTTCCTTACATAATGACCTGTTTAGCGAGACAATGGGTGTGGGTGAGTGTGGAGGGGAGGGCAGTCGCGGCGCGGGGACCGTGCCGAGCGGTCAGAGTGAACCTACGCTCCTCCCAACGCTCGTGTCTCTTTCAGATCCGATTATGTGCTCAAAATTGCATGCGACTATAGCCAGGACCCGATCTTTAGGTTGGGGGTCTCTTGTTCGACTATAGCCGGGTGCTGCCAAAGAGGGGTTAAGACTAGGCTGACGATCACTCACCTTGGCGGAACAGTCGAAGACGATACGCACTGGCGTAGTTTTGCTCTCCTTGACCACTCCATGATGTGACAAGTAATGTCCGGTATCTGAATTGTCAAAAGGTACTTCTATAAAACCACGGGACACCTGCTCCTTTATGACCTTTGAGTATTCCTCGCAAAAGTCAGGCTCTTTGATGAATCTTCTCTGAAGACCCCGAAGAAGGCCTATGGCCAAACCCTTGTTAGTTGGCAGCTGATCCTTGTAATTGTTCCAGGGTAGTCTTACTTTATACTGTTGGCTGTCGGGATCGTAGGTAACGGTATCCTCATACGACGATAGTGCTTGACGCTCAACCTGTGAGTATTTCTTAGGGGATATCCCGATGTGATCTATTTCCCACAAAACATTTAAGTCATTTTTGCATGGTGGAATATTACCAGTGGACATGTATTCGTCCATTGGGGTTACTGCTACTTTCAATATAGTAATTACTTCAGTGCTGGAGCTGGTATGTTGTGCCACATATGAACCACTTATGGCATACCTGTACTTGGTAGGAAGCAGAATTAGGCTACCTGCCCTTTTATACCCAGGTCGCACTATATCGTAGTAGTGATCCGCACCGATGAGCAGCTCCAATTGATCTGTGTCCGTTGCATGAGGATCGGTTAATTTTATGCCTTTACTTTGTAAACTAACCAGTTTAGACTTTAGGCTAAGTTCACCTTTATGTTCTGGCAATTCCTCAACCACTATTGCGTCTAGATGATGAAATTTACCTCTGTGTTTGTATTGCAGTGCCACAACATTATATTCCCTAGAGGCTTGTTTTCCGGTAAATCCGTGAAGACATAACTCCTCAGTTCCTTTAGAGTTGTAGGAAAGGGAGGATAGAACAGAAGACTTCACAAAAGTCCTCTGAGAACATTGGTCAAGTAGCGATCTGATTTTAACACAATTATTATCCTTACCCTTTACCGGCAACTGTACGGTAGGTAAGATTACTGTATTTTTACCTGTAGCAACGGACATTGTAGTCGAAGTAGCAGCAGTATGCTCTCTTTTGGTGTTCTCCTCCGCCGGTCTACTTTCCTTCCCTTGTTTCCGTGTACACAGGGAATGAAAGTGTTTGCCCTTACAAACCTTGCAGCTTCTTATGTTAGGATTAGTACAACCCGAATGGCCATGCTCCTTTGACAAGCACCCAGTGCAGAGACGTAGTTGACGGGCTCTTTTAACTTTAAGAGGCCTTGTCTTATACTTCATACACTTGTACCACAAATGATTGGTGCCACTACACAGGACACAGTTAAATTTCCTGTATTCACTTGGGCGGTATATGTTGCCGTAGCCATGGGTGTACCCCCTACTTTGTCTTGACCTGCCAAATTGTACACTTCAGCCTGGAAGCATTGGGTGAATTTCTTATAATCCAGGCTCGAGTCTCCCATTTCCCGTTTTATGGTTTCTTTTAGTGGTGATGGTAATTTATTGACAAGAGTCACCACACAAAATTCCATGGCTAATGATTGACCTCATCACACTCTCTGTATTGGCATAGAAGTCCTTCAGGTCAGCTGTTTGGTGTTTGGGTGATGCTAATTGATTGAATTGGGTAACATAAGCTGCCTTGATTCGATCTGGATGCCCATATTTCTCTTGCAGGAGCTCTATTGCTGGAGCATAACTTGCACTTTCGATAATGAATCCTTCGACTAGCTTATGTGCATCACCCAGAAGCTGACCCTTCAGATAGGTGAAGCGTTGTATATCTGTGTGGTCGGGATTGTCATGGATGGTACACTTGAACATCTCCCAAAATCCCGACCACAATGTGGCATCACCCTCAAATTTTGGAAGAGTAAGATGTGGTAATTTGTCTGCAGACTTCTTTGGCTCCTTCTTGACCTCTGGAATCAAGATCCCCTTCAGTGTGGCAACGATTACTTGTATGCCCTCCATATATAGGGTATCCTCTCTTAACTCCTCAATATACTCGGCGTCCGTCTCGTAAGTGTCGGCCAAGTCCTCCTGTGTCACCGCATACTTGTCAAGTTGCTTTTGAATACTGAGCAATCTGGCCTCCACCTCCACTCTAGACGCTGAATCAAGGAATTCGTCGATGTCAGAGGTCAAGACCGTCAAAGAGCTCTTAAGCCCAGCCCTACGCAATTTGTAAACTTTTAGCCATGATGATACGGGAAGGAAATTTATTGATGTTAAATCAAACTATCAATGCTAGTCCGAATAAGTTGCAGACAACAATACAGTACTCCGAGAAATCAAATTAAATCGCGAGCTGAAAATAAAACACCCTCACAAAATGCGGAATAAGAATTGCGCGCAATGTAGACTAGCAGTCTGGAGCCTTTCAATTTAACTCCTTACATAATAGTTATGATCTAGATCCAGAAATTATAGAATCATTACACCATAAGTTAAGAAAAGCCGGGAGGTAAATTTAGTACAATACAGTATAGGCCAAAAATCTCTAGATGTCAAAAAAGAGGTACCGTTTTAAAGTTATAATAAATTCAAGAATTTTAAGAGAGAGAGCCAATAGGGTAATTTAATCAGGCTAAACTCAATGGGTACCGCTAAATTTATAGTATTAAATTTAATAAATGTGATAATTGTACACAAGAAAAGTTCATATCAAGAAGTCACAAGGAAAAAGTGTTTAGTTGGATTTCCACACACTCAGCCTATCGATTATCATATTACCCCGCCTCCAGGGCACACAACGAGAGTAGAATTTAGAAAGACATGTGAATGAATAAAGAAGTTATTTAACAGTATAATTTTGATCTAGATTGAATAACCGTAACCTTTTGAAATTATTATACAGTACAGTATGGATGAATTTAACCTAAGTGCCAATCAATTGTGATATAATTTGGGCCTAATGGATTTGTAATCAAAATTTAATTATTAAATACTGTACCGACTTTGAAGGATTATTATTATTCTAGACTATACTGATTTTGTTGGTCTACTCTAAGGTCATGGTGGGCAAACATCTCGTTGTATGCCCTGTTGATCAACGCATTCTCGTCCTGCCCAAAGCACCGGCGACAGGTGGCCAGGATCTCTGAAAAGAGACGCTTTGATGCCTCATGCGTGAGGTGTACTCCGTCGGGACCGAAGTCAGCCTCGGAGGTAATCATCGACTGATAGCGCTCCCGGGTGAATGGGATATGGCGCTTTAGCCACGGTTAACCACGTTTCTAATTCGGTTAAATTCGTCTGTAGAGACTCCTCGTGGAGCCTGCCGCTTTCCACCCCAATCACCCGGACTTCTCCCCCTGAGAGCCGAACCACCTCCTCAGCTAGGACCTCGATCCCCTCCGAAGTAGCAAAGGGTCTAAGGACCAATTATATGGTTAATTTAGATAAAGTGGACTGTATATATTTAATTTGGAAGACTCATTAACACATATAGAATAATTACCCTTTATGATGAACTCAGCTGGTGATTGAAGACATGGTGGAAAATAGGCTAGTTGACTTTTAATTGGTTAGTAGGATAAGAAGCGTATGGAAAGAGGCTAGAATAGGCTAGATATTTACGTTATATTTCATGATAACTAACAAAAGATGATAATGTAGTGACTATATGAATATGAGATGAAAGTGAAGCGAAAACACCTAATATATGAAACTATGAAGAAGGCTTAGCGTGTGTAGCTGGGACAGAGGTTGGTTGGAGAGTGAGAGTGAGCGCGTTGTCTTTGTCTCTGTCGTGACCTACCGTGCACGTGCATAACATATGGAAAATGTATCCCATCTTTTTTACAATGAGATACTTATGAACAATCTTAAATTATACACAAATATATATATATATATGGGAATTATAATCGTACAATACTTTCCCATATACAACTACAAAATAATATATTCTACCCAATCATGGAACGTTCGACCAAGGTTACGGAAGCGTTCAACTTAAGACTACGGAAGCGTTCAACTTAAGACTACGGAAAGATACGTAACGCTACATCAACCCAGATTACGTAACATCGAGACTGTTCATACTAGATAGAGTATACTAAGTATGGACATTATGAATGGGAAGGTGGGTGATAAGAAAGTTGATGGAGTGGTGGGAGGGTGCGGTGTACCGTCAGAGGTAAATGGGGCTGGTAGTGCACTTGTGGACGTATGTGTGGGGAGGAGGCTCTGGATATCCAACACCTTTTTCCGACACAGAATGATACACAGGTACACATATGGACAGTGGAGTAGAGGAAGAAGGATGAGACAGAGGTGGAAAGAATGGCACTGATTGATTATATATGTGTGGATGAACGAATGAAGAAATCTGCGCTGGATGCTAGGGTGTATAGGGTTATTGGAGGGGGTCTGTCTGACCATTATGTAGTAGTAGCTAAAATTAGGATACAAAATAAGTGGGTGAGAAGAGCTGGACGGAGGCGAGAAGAAGGTGGGATGGTTGCGGGAGGAGGAAATCAAGGAAGAGTTTAAGAGACCAGTAGAAAGACGACTATGTAGGTTAGACCTGGAATGTATGAAGGAGGTGAGCAAAGTGTTTAAGGAAGAGATCTGTGCAGCATATGAGGAGGTGTGTGGAGTAAGGAGAAGAGGGAGGGGAGTGAAGGGTTCAGCATGGTGGATAGAAAAGGTAAAAATAGCTGTGGAAGACAAGAACAAAGCATATAGAGAGTGGTTGGGTAGTAGAGTGAGATATATAGTGATCGAATGGATATGGAAAATGTGCAAACTAGCATGGGAGAAGGGGAGTGCACCTGATGACTGGAAGACAGGCATAATAATTCCCCTATTTAAGGGTAAATGGGAAAGAGGAGTGTGTAGTAACCACCGAGGAATATGTCTTCTAAGCGTAGTAGGGAAGGTGTACAGTAGGGTAGTGATTGAGACAGTGAGAGCGAGATCGGAGAAATGGATAGATGACGAGCAGGGCGGTTTTAGGAAGGGAAGAGGATGTGTAGATCAGATTTTTACCCTGAAATGTGTTGTGGAGAAATATCTGGAGAAGCAACAAAAGCTGTATGTTGCCTTTATGGACTTGAAGAAGGACTATGACAGAGTGGATAGAGAAGGTATGTGGAAAGTACTTAGAATATAGAATAGTAGATGGCAAGTTGCTGAAAGCAGTGAAGAGCATGTATGAGGGTGCAAAGGCGGCAGTACATGTGGAGAATGAGCAGAGCGAGTTCTTTGATCTGAATGTTGGGTTGCAACAGGGATGTATGATCTCCCTGTGGTTGTTTACTGTATACAGTATATGGATGGAGTCATGAAAGAAATACAAGGAAGAGCAGTGGATGTTGGTGTATCGCTGATAAGGGAGGGAAATAAGTGGAAGCTGCATGTTTTATCTGTGTTTTTCCTTCCTCCGTTCATTGTCTCTTAAAACAAATTTTTGTTACTGCTGTTTGCTGATGATACAGTTCTGATGAGCGATAATGAATGGGAGTTGCAGGGTCTGGTAAATATGTTTGGAACAGTTTGCGAAACACAGAATCTAAAGGTAAATGCGGGGAAAAGCAAGGTTATGGTCTTCGAAAGGGGTAAATCTACAGAGTGCAAGGTGAAGTTGAACGGCCAGGCTATGGAATTTGTCATCTCATTTAAGTATCTGGGCAGGGTGCTGAGCAAAAATTGGAGTATGGATGAGGAAGTGCGGGAGAGGTTGCAACAGGGGAAGAGGGTTGTAGGAACGCTGAAAGCAGTAACAAGAAATAGGGTGGTCAGGATGGAAGTGAAGAAGTCCTTGCATGACAGTGTGGTAATCCCGACACTGACTTACAGAAGCGAAGCATGGACGTTGGTGGAGAAACTCAGACCAAGAGTGAGAGGTGTTGAAATGAGTTACTTACGAAGTGTGTGTGGAGTTACATGGAAGGATATTCAGATGAATGAGGAAGTAAGAGGGAGATGTGGAGAGCAGGTAGATGTGCTGGAAAGTTTGAAAAGGAACACCTTGAGATGGTTCGGCCATAATTTATGGAATGTATGGGAAGCGAGAAAATTACTAAGAGGGTGTACGAGAGCGAGGTGGAAGGACAGAGAAGGAGAGGTAAACCAAAATAGAGGTGGAAGAAAGGAGTGAAGAAGCATATGGATGAAGTCGGTGTTGGTTGGGAGGAGGGGCATCGACTGACTGGGGGCGTTTCGTCCGTGCCCACACCTTCAGGGACCAGGGCGTCAGGCGATAGATAGATGGATATATATATATATATATATATATATATATATATATATATATATATATATATATATATATATATACACACACACATATATATATATATATATATATATATATATATACTGTATATACTGTATATACGAAAAACATTATGCTGCTGTTCTGCACAGTTAAGTTCGAAGCCCTGAATTCCTTGGCAACTTGTGAATTATGACCCTAATATATAATTATACAAAACAAGTTAGTGGTGTACATACATTTCTCATGGTCTAAAGCATATTTCTACTTTTATACTTTTGTATGTACGGTCGAACTGAGTTATGTTATATGATGCATGACTATTTATTTAAGATCGATGGCACCCATTATTGAAAAATGGCCGCCAGGGTCGTTTGAATACCATTACTAAGGTATGAGAAATATCCTTTTTAAGTGAAAATATGTAAATAATCAATATAGATTAACCTGTACAGCCCCGGCCGGTTTTATTATTTTTACGCACCAGAACCCGGGCAATTTTTCAATTTTTGTTTTCTTATAAATATATCAGAATGTGTTAGAAAATAATGATAGACCTGAAGAAATGTGAAAAAAGTACTTACCTAGGCCATTTGGGGGTCCTGGGAGGTAGTGGGGGTCCCCAGCCTCAGTGGAGCCTTAGCGCCATTTCAAATCTCCCGCGCCAGCAGCCAGTTGCCAGCCGCCAGGCAGCATGACTTATTTTGCACCTCTCGGACAAAAAGTGCGCTTCAGAGTTCATAGAATGTCTTTGTATATCACATAATGTCAATATAACTGAAGTTGTAGTGTGATCAGTGCCTTCATTCAAGTATTACAAGTGCGCACGAGTGTTAGCGTCCCCGTTGCCATTGTGATGGCGGCCATCGTGATGGCGGCCATCTTGGGCGGCCATCTTTGCTCAGGACAATAACAAAACGCACGTACGAACACACGGCCAGACAGCGGACCGAGTGACCCATATTCCACAGCACTCTTCCCTCTTTCTTTCTCTGTCTGGCTGTCACTTTCACTCAAGGTCACTCTGTCTCTTCTTTTCATTGAAATATTTGTACTTGTTCATTGTTTTACCTAAGATTATGAGGTGTATATACATTGTTTTACGCACATATTGTCTCCTATTCTTATAATTATTTGCACACAGTTTTATAAGTTTAGAATTAATTAGTGTTTTATATTGTTCGGTACTTTGCACTTGTAAATTATATATATATACACACTGTTTTATATTCACTTTTTGCGTCTTTTATATACACTGTTAGTATTACATTATAGCGTCTTTTATCGCAGTCTTTGAACACTTTGAACACTTAGAAGTGCTCGAGGGTGTGATAAATCCTGAAGCAGGTGGGAAAACACAGTCCCACATCACATTCTTCACACATCGTCCGGGTGTCTGTCCGTTTGGGTGTGCGTCTGCCTGTGTTGCGACACACATGACACCGTCTGCGTGGGTTGGGTTTTACTTGGTTGGGCGGGACAAAATCGCAAAAGTGGCGTTGTGTCAGTCTGGCGGGGCCTTCTGGTGCTTGAAAACGAGCTGCGGGACGTTGCTGGCGGCGTGGACCATCCCTGAAGAAGAACAGAAGCTCCCGTCCAAGTTCGATGCAGTACGACTCCATCGTCTCAACTTCACCTGTTATTTCATTATATTGGATGTGGCAGTTGTAGAGGGTGAGGTCGAGTAGGTGGAAAAATAGTTTTTTATACCACCTCATCGTCTTCCTGGCACACTCGACCGACGATATTACAGAGTCTGACCTGTCAACCAGCCGCATGTTGATGTTGTAGTTAATGATTGCAACTGGTTTTTTGACCGCCTCACCTGTGGCTCTATCACGGCGTTTGGTGTCCTCTAAGCGGGGCAGGTGGATACTGGTGAGGATATTGACGTCACGATTGTCCATCCACGAGAGCATCAAGATATTATTTGCCTGGAGGTGGATGATGGAGCCCTTCTCCCGCCTTTCGGGTAGCTCTGGCATGTAGACACGATTCCTCCTGACGGTGCCACAGACGCCAGTGTTTCTGCTGTACAGGAATTTGGCAAGGGAAGGGCTGGTGTACCAGTTGTCGAGGTACAAGATGTGGCCCCTGTCCAAATATCCCTCCAACATGGTGATGACAACGGCCCCAGATATCCCATATGTCCTCTCCTCCACCAGTTCAGTGACCTTGCCCATGTAGAGGATGATGTCCTGGATGTAGCCGGTTTTGCAGTCGCCCATCATGAACAGTTTCAGGCCATAACGGTGACGCTTGCTGGGGATGTACTGTCGGATGCTAATATTCCCCCTCCACAGCACCAGACTCTCATCAATGATGAATTTTTGGTGAGGTTTGAAGGAGGCTGCAAACTTAGTTTTCAGGTATTCAAATATAGGTCTTATCCTCTCCATCGGGTCTTTGGTATTCCTGGGGCGTTCCTGGTTCCTGGTGTGGCTTGCCAGGCTATCAATAAAGTGCAGGTTTCCCATGATTGCCGTGAATCTATTCCTGCTCATGACTTTCCCAAAGAAGGGGGTTGCGATGAGGGGATCACATGACCAGTACTTCCTGAGAGACGTCTTCTTGGTGACCCCCATCAGGATGACCAGTGCCAGGAATGCGTAGAACTCATCGGAAGACAAATCCACCCATGAGAGACGTGCCGAGTTCCTCTTCTGCTCCTTCCCTGCCATAAAAGAATAGTTGTACCAGTTCGTCTGGTCAACAATCAAGCCGACAAGGTTGGCAGTGAAGAACTGCAGAAAAATACCCAGTCTTGTGGTGTCAGGTCCACGATTGGACATGGTAGGGCCGGCCTCAGCTGCCCCCACAAAGTGGTATTGTCCTGGTAGATAGTTCTCCCCATCCACCCAATCCCACCTATCAGCGCCTTCGTCGTCGCTAGATGGGGCATCGGGCTCATCAGGGTCATCGTCAGGGGCACCGGGGCGGGTCGGGCGGGTGCGGGTGGAGCGTGGGCGGCGTGGACGAGAGGTGGACCTGGGTCTGGAGATAGACCTCGAACTTGATCGAGAGCTAGATCTAGAGCTCGAGTCGTTGCTGGGGCGTCTTATTTGCTTCACCTTCTGCATTCGGCCGCGGGTGGCACGCCCGCGAGATATGACACGCCCACGTCGTTTGCTTGCAGGGCGTTGGGGCAGGTCGGGGCGTTGTGGAGAGGCTGGTGATAATGCAGTGGCGCGGGAGGGGCCTGGTTCAGGTGAGGGAGACATTCGTGGGGGGGTGTACGGGATGGAGCCTGAAGGTGATAGTGGGGGGGAAGAATGGCGAGGCGGAGAGTCTGGTAGTAGTGGTGGTGGTGGTGGTGACTCATCCCTCCCCGCGTGCTCTGGGTCGGGAGGGAAGAGGGAGCGTTTTGGGTCACGTGACTGCCCTTGTCTCGCACCACGTTGTGCCCTTTGTCCATCACCAGGTTGTTCCATTTGTCCATCACCACGTTGTTGTTCGTCACTATGTTTATGACGACCATAGAACCTCCCCGGGGTATTTTTCTTGAGTGGGGAGATTATGCGAAGTGGGGGAGAAGGCAAGCGGGGTTGTGGGGGTACCTCCTCTTCACTCCCAGACTCGCCCCTTCTTCTCTTCAATCCCCTTCGTTCTTCCCCAGGTACACGCACGTAATTTTGAGGGTCAGCAGGTTCATCTGGAACAACAACCTCTTTCCCACTCTCTGAGGATTCAGTGGGGTCTTGGGGAAGTGGGCGGCGGGGAGGTGCTCTTGCCCCTTGCTGTCTTTGTGACGGCCTTCGCCGCCTGACAGGAATCTGAGCAAGCTCTTCCTCTAGCTCTCTTATTTCGGCTTGCGAGGGGGCATACTCGTCCCCAGACTCGTCCAATGCCGAGTCAGTGTCACTATCAGGGCTGTCAGTGTCGTACAGTATATCCATGACCTCCTCTGTACTGCAGGGGCGGGTAAGGCGGGCACTATAACGTCGAGACATGGTGTTTCACTCGAGAGGGTGCGCGGTAAACTGACCATGAGGTGTGGGAAGGCGGGTGCCCTCTCCCGTCCCCGCGCACGCACGCGTATGGACAAAACGTTTTGGAATTAGTCCGCCAGATCCCAAAGTAGTTCCCATATAAATATAGAGCCATTCTGAGACTAACGACTGGAGCTATAAGGGTGACGCGTTAGGCGCGTCTCTGGGGCTGTGCGTTACATACATAGCCGACGCGTCAGACGCGTCGCTGGGGCTCCACGGGTTAATGAGGCTGCATCCCTGTATTTAAGCTACATGAATCTTGTATTATCCTTCTGTTTAAACAGGGTGTTATGCGGTTTCATTGTACTTAGTTCAGTTTTTTATGTTGAACTGTTCGTATTGAAATATTATACCAATTTAAGATAGCAAACACTATTTTTGTTCCACCAGGTACGTCAGACATTGGTGTGTGTGATGATGGTGTTGGTGAGCGATGACCCAGCCTTCCTCACAGCCTTTGCCGAGTCTGCCATTGAAGGCCGCCTTCTGGTGTGGTCAAATAAATTGATCTTCCTTACTCATCTTCAGATAAATGAACTCCTTGGTGTCCATAATCTTCTTTCCACCACTAACTCTATGGCTCTCATTATGGATAAAAACATACCCAAGTAGGTTTTCGTAAATGCTGTTTTAAGTACCAATGCCCTTGTCTAATTTAATATATATAATGCCAAATGTGTATGTACCTAATGATGTCAGTAATGTAATTATATGATAACATTTACTAATGTATGTAATGGAATTACATACAAGTATTATATAATACTAGCTATATGGCTACAAATCTATGTATTGGTCACCAGATTAATACCGTAGATTCATATTTGTTGGCTCTTTTCAATCGAAAGCATACTGTAGAAAATTAATTATTCTAATCATGTAACCATGCTAGTTTAGAACTTATTCACCTACTGGTCGACAGTTATCATGAATAGTTTTATAGAGTAGATTATAGATATCAACCAACTCATCTTCCTGCTCAGGGTAAATGTTTACGTGTATCTACCGTACACTCCTCCTGGAACCCGGCCGCTGTGGGTGGCGGCCTGGTCAGAAGATAGGGGACTTACTCTCACATCACACCTCCCCCTGTTTCCTGACAAGTACATAAAGTAAGTTTATTTGCTGGTTTATGGTAATCCTTTCACCCTACTGTCTGACATCAGAGGAATTATGTATTACTTTACATAATATGTTATTTTTATTATATCTCTAAGTCTAAGGTTCAGAACTTATTTATTGAATATGAACAAACAAATTTTTTCTAATGTTCCAGATTTTTGTCTGCTCCACAACTAACAGTAGTAGCTTATCCATTACCCAATCAAGAAGTAGTTTGGGTTGATGACCCCACCGCTCCTGGAGGTCGACGTCTGGAGTGGGAAGGGATGTCTGGCAAAAAAGTGAAGTACATTGCTGACCTATCAAATTCTACGTAAGTTAAATTCAATACTTACTACTTCTCACCTACACAGAGAGTATTCCAGCTAACTCTCAAACATACCTCCTCTTCCTATTCAATTCATTACAATAATGAAGCACACCACACTTTTTTCGGTACACCAAATAAACGTTTAAAATAGTGACTGTCACTCTTTCCACTTTGTGGGAGACACTTGTTGCAAGCCACTTTGCCTTTTGTCTCCTTCATACACAGAACAAGAAAAAGAAAGAAGATATTCAGTACACAAACTGAATAATACAGTACATCCTTCTAATACATTAGGTAGTCTTTAAATGACTTGACACTGACAGCTTCATGTTAGGGGATACTGCAAAAAAGGTTGTAGCCTAGCCCGAGTGCCCCACTCTCGAACCACGGCTCACTATCAACTAGCAGTACACAGTCGCACTCACCTGTTGCTTACTCTGGGCCAAGACCATCCCTGTTACCCTCTCTGAAGAGTGTAAAAATAAAATATAGAAATTATATGGAAATAATGGGTTAAATTATTTAATAGGAAGCTATAACAAAAAATAGATAGTGGCACCAACAACATCCATCACGAGCCTGACACAACAGTATAAGCCTATGTTAATGGAAAACAATCAGCAGTGCAGGTCATGCAACTATATCAGCGATCAGAAACCAGCTTATAAATCAATGATATACGATATGATATTTCTTAGTTAAATGTGGCAGAACTCGATTGAGGCACGATATTCAAACACGCACCAAAACCGCGGCAGAGGCTGGATATACAGTATATGAACATTTGATGACAACTAAGACGAAGTGGCAACTCTTGATACCAAACATCGCAACACACACCTTACACACATTCACAAACCACACCATTACTCCTCCCTCATCATCGTGGAGCCAATGGCATTGCTCAGGGACTGTCCATCAACCCCAAATATATCATAATTCTTATGTAAATATTTCAAGAGAGGAAGAGGGGAGCTCAATAATGTTGCAAAGCATTCTGCATGCAACAGAGGACGAAGGGAGGAGGCGTGCGTGTTTATTTCCCTCCTCCCTTGCGCTCTTAGTCCTAACTTTGTATATTTGACTATATTCTTGACAAAAACGATTTGTACACCTAATTTGTTGGTCCTATTTCTTCACAGTTGCCTTGTGCTTCAAACCTATGTACACTTGGTGCAATAATACTACTTTATGTGGGAGATATTAAGAAAATCTTCTACCTTCTGCCATCCTCTGACTCGATTGTCTACACATGCCAACCTTACAACTTCTGTCCACAACCACGCCATTACCGCATCATTTCTGTACACAAAAATATACTTGTGGTATTTACAATAAGTTGATGTACTTTTTGTCACGTTTTGCGAAAGTCTTATTCTTGGTGGGATTGCTGCACCAGGGATAGGTCCATTTGAACCCCTTCATACACTTGACAGGTTAAGTATTAGCAGTAGAAAATAGGGGAAAGCAGGGAAGGATGAACCAAAAATGTTCATTGACGGATGATTAACAGATAAATTAAACCGGTTCCATCAAATACTCGCGATGCAATAAAGAGGTCTTACTCTAGATTACGAGTGAACCAACGATCCAGGTGAGTGTACCAACCGGCTCGTTCGTAGTCTTACCTTTGCAGACCTAAAGTGGCCCATTGTAGCATGGACATCTCAAAAATTGCATCACCAATCTTTCAGTTTCATGTCACAACCTAGGACACATGTTTAGCTCATCACTTACTAGGCAAATCTCTCCATCGCATTTTTGTAATATGGTAATATTCATGTTTTTTATTTATTTATTTTTGTTCCTATATTCCAACTACTCCCTCTCGGGCATAGGCTGAGAGCCTGTACACTCACGCGTACTAAAAGCTGCTCAGGGGTGGGTCCTTCCTTCCCCTACTCCACCCTGGGCAAGTGGAAAGGGGGAGTCGGGTCCATGTCTACCCCCACCTTCCACCCCCAAAATATCCCCAACTACCCCATCTTTCTTCTCTAGCTGGCAGTTAGTGATTAGCGTTTATTTTTCTCATGTATTACAAATTATTGTTAAACCATTATTGCACATGCTTACAATGGCCAACATTTAAACAAATATTAGGAATTTATTAATGCAATATACTGTATAATTGTATTATCAAAATGCGTTTCTATACACAACGTGGGTTACAAGAATCTCGTCTGTAGTAGTCTCTCTCTCTCACTCTCTCTCTCTCTCTCTCTCTCCTCTCAGAACACGCAGACTACGAGGTCAGTTCAATCAAGTTTTTTAAATATGTTTTTTTTTTTTTTTTAAACTCTTTGGCTGCGGCTATGTTTGGGCTATTTAGGGCATATTCAGGCACTCCTGAATGATAAATCAAGCATCTGCATTAAATGAAGTGTATTCTGCCAAAAAACAAGGCGAGAATAGCTTCAAAATAACACCAGAACGGGACCCGTACGTGGTCTGGTTCACCCGCAGTGGTGCCAGTGAAACGCGGGAAACCCGCTATTATGTAACACTCCCTCGCTTGGCTACACTGTTGGGAGATACAGAGAGAGACCCGCGCAAGACACAGTCAATCTCAGTGAGCCGCTCGGTGCTCTGAGGGTCGGAGGTGGGCCCCTCATGCTCCCGCCCACTGACACTCGATTTTTACGGTTTTTACAGGCTTTTAAAGCCTGGAAATTGCTGTAACTTGCCAGGACGTTCCATAACGTCACCCGCAGCGAAAGGGTTAAAGACCTCCGTCTACCTATTGTGAAAAACCTGTTATCCTCCGGCAAATTGAGGGGTGAGTGAGAAAAGTGAGAGACAGTGAATGTAAGAGGATACATGTTTTTCATAATACGTGTTGCTAGCCCCAAGCACGCGAGCAACTGTGGCTTTCAACCATCCGACACATCCCCTTTTATTTATGTACATCAAACATGTTAACCCACTGAGCCCCAGCTAGTTATTAATAAATGTACCACCAGGGACCAGCCGGTTTTGATTTTTTTTTTTTTTCCAGAAACAATAGCGAATGGGTTAGGAATGAAGGAAAAACAACGAAAAAACGATCAAAAAGCTAAAAAAATGGTCCTACGGAGCCCGCAAAAACGGATTTTACAAGAGTAAAACATTTAAGGCAATTTCCCCAAAAAAACATGTTTTTGCGCGCTCATGCGCACGCGGTTGGACTTTGAGAGTTTTCAACCATCGGCATGGGTGCGTGGGATACTTACACAGTTCCCATACAAATCTGAGCCCTCTAGGTAGAGCCACTCTGAGCCTTACGACTGGAGCTATAAGGGTGATGCGTCAGGCGAGTCGCTGGGGTTTGGCGTTACATACATAGGTGACTCGTCAGACGCGTCGCTGGGGTGGCCGGGTTAAAAACAAATAAGGTCAAGTAAAGTTTATATTTATGACCTACCGTGGAAAGACTACGGATACACCACTCCTGCCCGGGCCTCACACAGTGGCATGGCCCAGTCGTACTGAGCTTATGACGCTGGTAGCATTGCCCCGGAGGATAGCCATCCCCAGTCTTTGCTTGAGCCAGAGGGTTTCCCGGGGTTCTCCTGAAACTTCTCTGATTTTACGGCCTATTTCATTCACCATTTTAAGGGTGGTAGGGCCGAAGACTCCTGAAGTTTCCTGATGTTGGTTAACCCATTGAGACCCAGCGTCACACGTGATGCGTCGGCAGTTTGTTATCACCAACTCCCAGCGACGCATCACGTGCGTCCAGCATATTAAAATCATTTACGTGGCTCGTAAGTTAGGAAATGGCGGGAGAATAGGAGGGGGCGGTACCGTAGTGTGTGTGGGAGCCGGGCCGGTAGGTGTGAGCGGGCCAAGACAGCCGCGCGGCCGGTGGTGGTGGGCTTAGTGGGGATACTTTACACCCTTAGTTCACCGCCACTTTGAACCTTCATTACTCCGGTCGTATGGGAGCTAGAGGCTTGAGATTTATGCGAGACACTCCTTAGGATGTATGCCGTACAATGCCATACTCAGTTTTCACCCTAGACGAACTTTCGACCCCACCCCCCCGCCCCCCAAATGACCGAGGTTTTTTTTTTTATTTTTTTATTCATTTCTCACCATTCTCTTCCATTTTGGCTCAACACATTTTGTTGAGGCTCCCCCCACACATCGCCCCCCCCCCCAAAAAAAAAATCCGAGGTGATTTTTTTATTGTTTTTTTTATTGTTTTTTTTTTCATTTCTCATCCTTATCTTCCATTTTAGCAAACACAAAAAAGAAGTGAAAATGGCTTGGGACTGGGGTGAACAAAATATTATAACTAGCCGGGGCTCAACGGGTTAAGGAGAAAGTGTCAACACATGTGGCAGCCCACACGAGGCACCGGCCATTCTTGTAAGGGTAAGTGGTCATCCCATCTGGCCGTTTGCCGTCTTCTCTGTGAAGTCCATGTGGTTCAAGGATTGATGCACGGTTAGCACTCTGCAGGGCCCGTTTTATGACATCATTTAGTGCAGAGTGTCTTGGCAGGCGGCCTGCGCTGTGATTACATGACAAGGCATGGTGACCTTGAGCATCCATCCCCCCACCTCACTTGCAAGTGTGTGGGTGACAAACTGCCGCACCCACTCTGAGCGCGATGGCAACCCGGAGTGCTTCAGCATCCAAGTGAGTTCCAAGAGGTGGGATGGGGACGGCATGTAATCACAAGCCACTCTCCAAACGGGCGGCTGCCTGGAGGCGTGCTTTTGCAACCTGGTCTGCATTGGTTAGGAGGTTTTCTGGAGTTTTCTTCGCCTAGATGGTATCCCACACTTTCTGCTTGCTCCTGGAGGAACCCTGAGGCTCCTCCTCTGCTCCTGTACTTCCCTTCCAGGTGTTAATCGCTTCTGCTATGTCCGTATTAAGTGTCATTCCGGGTTGAGAAGAAAGGATGGTCACTACAAGGTCGTTGGTCGCAATAAGGGAAGAGATAAAGTCTGGGGAGGCAATATCTGAGGCTCTCCGTACGCCCAAGCCCCCGAGGCGGACAGGAAGAGTGGCTTGTGTCCAGGTCCGATCTTGAAATTCCACGTTGGTGATGCTGGTCCTGCTTCTCGGATTATGTTGTCTAATTCTTGGAGGCCACCATTTTTCGTGTAAGTCATCGATGTGCGCAAAAGGTATTGGAGTTTTGGTATGGAGAAACTCTTGAGAAGGGCCAGAGGTGAGTGGGCATCGATGTGTATCAGGCGACTCACAAGACGTTGAAGCTCCTCCTTTTTACCTTGAAGTGCTGGTGGGATTGCTGCCGGAGTTAGTGGGGAACCTAATAGGGTTTGCTGGTGCTCCTGAAGGATCTTTTTGTCTGGCAATGTGTCTTGAAAATGGGCCTGAGTCTGTTCTCTTTCTTCAGGTGTGTGGTTGAGGAGGACAAGTTCACATTTGGTGTCATTTATCGCTAGCCCAGCCTGGTTGAGGTCAGTCATGATGTTTTTTAGATCGGTTTGAACATTCTCTACAGACCCACCCAAGGTTGCATCGTCCAGGTACCATACATTCAATTCTGATCTTACTTTGTTAGCTGCTGCATCCACCCCTATTGAGAAAAGAGCAGGACCACCTGGATCTCCCTGCTGTAACCCGGTCGCTGATGGGATTACCGTCTCGCCGAAAATCATGATTGAAGGTTTGGAATAAGACTGCCAAAGTAGGGGGTACAGAGTGGGGATGTGCTCTAGAGCTGCACGGAGGAAGACATCCCTGCGAATGCTGTTGAATGCGTTCCGCATGTCAATCTTTAGAAGCACTCGTTTTCCTTGGGCTTGGCTGAGGTAATTGCGGGTTGCGTGTACAGCAGCTTCACACACCCTTGGAGTTCCAAAACCTAGTTGAACGGATCTTAAGTGTTGACCTAGGCCATTCGAAAGTGGTTTCAAACCCACCTTTGTGGCAAGGTGGCGGAAGGTGTTCCCTACTGCTATTGGGCGCACACCGCCATCTTTTTTTGCCAGTGCACAGAGTGATGCCCCCCAAATTAGGGGTGTGGCACAGTCGGGTACTTCCCCTCTTAAAACCATGTTGATGAATTTGGTGAGGGTTTCCAAGAGTGCCTCCGCAGCTGCTCCTGATCCCTGACCCAAGAGCCTTTGAGGTGGGCAGGTCAGATACCATCTGGGCCCGCGGCTGAACCTGCTGGGAATGAAGTCACTGCGTCAACCACCTGCTCCTTCGTGACAACTAAAGGTTGGGGTATCTGGTAATTTGGGGCTGGGGGGAGGTTTAGGTCCCTAGGTGTAGGTGGGTGCTTTCCTTGTAGGGCTTCAACAACTTTTTTGCCATAACCAGCAAAACCTTCTGAAGAGGACGACAGTCTGACGGCCCCTTTGATGTCACTATCCGCCAGCTTCACTCTTGGGTTTGAGTGTTGCACAGAGCAGGGGTGGGATTGTGTTTCAAGATGGTTGCTTCGTACTCTACATAGAGGAGGTGGTATACACTGAGAGAGCTCTGAGAACCACTGATTATTGTAATAGTGATAGAATAGTGAGAGAGATGCAACATTGCGGCAAAGAGAGAGAGATTACAGAGAATCAGTGAGTGGATGTGAGTTAATGAAACGAAAGGCTTTCTTTTTTACTTTGTCTAGAAGTGCTGTGTAAGAGGATCCTCCCCACACATGCGAACAATACTCAATACAAAGACGCATTGTGCCCCTGCACAGAACAAGAAGCTGTGCAGGAGTAAAGAACCCCTTGAGGCGGTTGACCACACCCAGCTTCAGGGAAGCCATTTTAGCAAAAGTGCCAATATGGTCTTTCCAAGAGGGAGCAGAAAAAAAAGACACAAAGAAGACTAAGAGAGATGAAGGGTTGATTTTTGTATTGTTGAAGTTTAAGGAATAGTCCTTGATGAGTAGATACTTGGAGAAATTGGGTTTTGGAAGCATTGAAAACAACAAGATTTTCTCTGCTGCAAATAGAAATGGTTGATAGATAAAAAGATAAGTGTTTTATGGCTTCATCACATGAGTTTTTGAGTGATTGCATGCTGGGGCGTTCTGAAAAACTAGTTAAGTAGTGTACTGTAAGGTAGAGCCGTCAGCATAGGAATGGATAGGACTGGAGGTAGAGTTGAGAAGATCGTTTATGAATATTAAAAAGAAAATTGGAGACAGGACAAAACCCTGAGAAACACAGGAATTGATAGAAAGAGGATGTGAACGATGGACGTCCACAACCACAGCTATGGAACGGCCAAAAAGGAAATTAGAGAAAAAGGCAAAGATGGAGGGATATAAATCGAAGGAGATTAGTTTATAAATTAGATATTTGTGCCAGACTCTATCGAAGGCCTTCAATATGTCTAGTGCAATAGAAAAGGTTCACCAAATTCCCGAAAAGAGGATCACCAAGAGTTAATAGGATTTGAATTAGGATCACCTAAGCCCTAAGGAGACTATGCAGCCGATCTGAGAGTAGATTATGAGAAGAGAAATGCTAAAGAAAATTTGGAGTAAGAAAAGTTTCAAAACTTTAGAGATGCAAGTAATGAGAGCAAATGGATGATAGTTGGTGGGTTGAGGGCGTTCACCCTTCTTTGGGACTGGTTGAATGAGAGAAACCCTCCAGCAGGAAGGGAAGACATTAGAGGAGAGACAGAGACGGAAGAGTTTGAAGAGGCAGGGTGCACGAAAGCACAGTGTTTTAATACAACACCATCCGTACCATACGCCTTCTTAATATCAACCCCAGAGAGGGTAGAAAGTACATCTTTAGATGAGATTAGGATAATAGGCATAAATAGGAGAGAAATAAGTGGAGAGGGAGGAATAGCACCGGAATCATCCAAGGTTGAGTTTCTAGCTTTAGTTTGGGCGAAAATTTCAAATTTGTCAGAGGAAGAAATTATGGTAGTGCCAAGAGATTGGAAAAAGGGAGGGAAAGACGAAGAGGAAAAAATGTTGGAGAGGATTTTGGTTAGATGCCGGAAAACTTGGGAAGACCAAGAGTTGGATAGTTCAGTGAATTTATTATTGATGAAAGAGTGTTTGGCGAGTCGAAGAACAGATTTGGCTTGATTCCGGGCAGAAACATAGGAAGAATGAGATTCTTGAGTTTGAAGGCGACGATGCCGTTTAAATGCTTCCTTCTTATTGTTGACAGCAGTAGAGCAAGCGTGAGTAAACCAAGATTTGTTTGCATTAGTCTCTGAGAGAAAGAAAATGGAATGTATGCCTCCATGCCTAAAAGGATTTTCCTCGGTAATGCCTTCAGCACTCTCTGAGACTTCCTTGGCCACGGAAGCAAACATCTTTAATGGGAAATCAAAGAAATACTGAAGAAGATCCTCCTAGTCGGCAGTGCGAAAGTGCCACAAGCGTCGCCGGCTGGGAAGATCAGATGGCCGTACTGGAGAAATAGGACAGGTGACAGAGATAAGTATATGGTCGGAAGAGCCCAAAGGAGAGAAGAGATCGACAGTATAAGCAAAGAATGGCGGGCCGATTTCCAAAGCGATCACGGATACGGCTGAGTTGCTGGACCAAAGGCTCTAGGTCATTTAAAATAGAAAAGATGTAGGCTTGTTCACCAGGTTGGTCAGTGGAATGAGAGCATAGCCATTGGTGGTGGTGAACGTTGAAATCTCCTAAGATAGAGATATCTGCAAAAGGAGAGATGGATAAAATGTGTTCCACTTTAGAGTTTTGATAGTCAAAGAATTTAGGAAAGACAGTAGAGTTATGAGAAAGATAGGCAGCACAGAAATATTAAGTATGAGAGTGACAGGATAGTTTGAGCCATAATGTTGAGAATTGAGAGGAGTCGATGTTGAGAACACAAGATCGAGCGAGTTTGTTGTGTACGTATACACACCATCGGCCTTTGGCTTTGCAACTAGGATAGTGATAGTAGGAGGGTAATGAGAATTGTTTGCTGTCAGTAGTCCCAAACCACTGAATTTCGGTGAGAAAGAAAAGATCAGGGTTGGAGAAGGAGAGATGATTTTCAACAGTGAAAGTTAGAGGAAAGGCCACGAATGTTGCAAAAGTTGATAGTGAGAGTGTCTGGCTGCGGTCCGAGACATTTTGATGGGTCAATGGGTTAGTGTCCAGCCTGTGTTGTGGAGTCATTTATGCCCCCCTCCCCAGGGGACTCTGAGGCTGGGCCTTGTTGTTTCTTTATTGTTTTAAATTTGGGTGTATTGGAAAAAGCATAGTGAACTGGTGTGGTGTACTGTTAAAGAAAAAGAGAGTTTACGAGAGCTAGCTGGATTACTCTAAGCATGAGTCATAAATAAAATCAGTAAGAGAGGCCAAGCAAATTAAACAGGAGTTGTAGCGATCCCTTTTTACCTGCCTGTACCCGATAAATGATATATTCATATATACAGTATATATATATATATATATATATATATATATATATATATACCGGCATATATATACCGGTATATATATATATATATATACAGTATATATAAATAAGTAAAACCCCGCGCTTTCAGACTAATTAAGGCTGCATCAAGTGGTAGCGGAGTGCCAAGGCTTTAAGACAAACCGATACTTATTCAGCACTTATGATAACTGTGCTCATAAAACAAAAAGAGATCACTCTATAGCACTTACATTTGCACTGTGCTTGAGTGTAATTTTCTACAGGGGTATTTATTCAGTCAATTACACACTAATTAATTAATTTTTGCTGGTGCTTGGGGTGACTGGCGGGAAAGCTGGGGTGTCTTGCAGAGTGAAGGGGCCGCCATACTTGATGGAGGGTCGTCTATATCCTCTTCTGTGGCTCTATCACTTCGACTTGGGAAGCCTTTATCGCTTGATGTTGAGCCTGGGTCACTCATGATGACGGGAACACACGATAATCCAGGGGTATAGTACAAATAAGGCAGATGCCGGCGGACAAGATGCGGGAACACTTGGGGTTTGTAAACTATGCGTCACGGCCTTCTTGTTGGCGCAGGGTGGGCACCCAGAATCCTCTGCGGTCCGATTAAATTTTCTCCGCTTCCGGATTTTTTTATGGAAGCGGTGGAATACGGCCCGTATATTTTGGATTACATATTTTTCTCTTTCGTAAAAAAACGAAAGAGGGGAAATTGAGTCCGAACCAATATCGATTATGGAAGCGCCAGAATTCCGAAAGCGAGGAGCCCGAAAGCGCTGGGTTTTACTGTGTGTATACTGTATACTGTATATACATAGATATATTACTCTTCAATTAATCATGATCGTGTTTCTGATTACAGCCAGATAAGCACCTAATGGTGTTCTTTATTTGATGTAAAATGTGTACCGGTAGCTATTATTATATTGAGCTGTATTGGATTGAGGGAGATGTAAAGGATACAATTTCATCTCGTATTCTGTCTATGGGAAAAATATTTTCTAAAATTGTATGATGTTTTAATATTTATGATATATATATATATATATATATATATATATATATATATATATATATATATAGTATGTGAATGTTCCATACTGACAGGTAGATGGATTGGGTGGAGGAGAAAACACAGGGAAGAGCTATGAATCTTTATTCTCTAACGTTTCGGGTTATGTTATGTACCCATCTTCAGAGAGACTGACAGATTTTAGAAAACTCACAGAATATATACAAAGTCAGGAAATTCATTGTTGGCATCCTAGAAGAGAGCTGCCATTTTTATGGTGATATTTTAAATCTTTTTAAGTAGAACAATTATCCGATTAGCCTACCCTCTGGGACTGGGATATTCTTTACCTCTTTCTCTAATTACCTTTTTATCCCTTTCGGTACCAGCAACGGATATATATTTATTTGTTCACTAACATAACCCGAAACGTTAGAGAATAAAGCTTCATAGCTCTTCCCTGTGTTTTCTCCTCCACCCAATCCATATATATATATGTATATTGCCTGAATATTACCTTATACAGGGGCTAAAGGTCTACCATTCTTTATTCTCCTCAGTTACCGTTATATAGTATCATATGTTGCTGGTTCCCCACAACCTGATGGATCTTGGGATGGTGACTTTGGAATGGTGATGAGGAGGGTAAGTAGAATATCGGATATTGAAAATGTAATCTGAAGGTGCGTCCACAGGTGCCCATAAGATTTGTTAACATGTGAACAGTGTTGTCAACATGTACGCATAAATATATTTTTGTAATGCACAAATCTTTTAATAAATATGATAATACGACGTGAGAGAATCAAGGAAAGGCCCTTAGCGGGGACGAATTCAGGGCGGGTTAAACATAGACTGCCACACTCAAGACAAAATTATATAACATACAAGTTCATCCTAGCCTGCATTTCTTTGTTCTCCTGACACATTCACACTGACTTAGGCTTTCTTGAGAAAGTTGCCTTTACCAAACCACTAGACAAAAACAGTAACAACCACCACAATATGTGTCTGTAGGCTAATTTTACAATTGCTAATAAAAGATATTCGATCCCCAGTCCCACTGAATACCATCCACTACTACAATAGCACTGCACCACCGCATGTGAGTAATGGGAGAGTATTTAAGTTACATAATGCTTTATACCACCATAGGCGCTTTCTTGTGATTGAATGGAATTGTTGTTCATTGAGTAGAATGTGAAAAGGTGACTCGAATATGGTAATATTTATGAGGTATAAAAGTCATTTGCTACATGGCTTTCCAGTATTCAAGGATTGTAAACTTGCTTTATAGTTGAAGGGAATCATCATATTGGGTTTTGAGGCCAGAAAACTATAAATTGAGAACATTTGAAAATAGTTATCATCGAGTTTAATCGCCCTAATCACCCATATCACCCTAAACAAGAAATTAGCACCTTACACAAATACTGTATTTACTGATTATAATTTTTATTTTTACTGTTCAACCAATATGTGCAACCGACGTGCATTTTCTATGGAATATAAATGTATTTTGAAAGAAAAATAAGAATACTTGAGATACTGCTTAATGCGCCTTTCTTGTGCTTTATATTAAAATAGTTATGTTGTGTGTTGGTAAAATTCAATTAATATTATATTTATTTAAACTTTTAAAAGTCTCTTATGTTTCCTTTGGAAGCAAGTGAGTGTATAAAAACAAATATATATATGCCTTGAGTTTTGATATCTGAAAATTATGTATGAACTAATTTTGCCTTTGATATCTGAAGTGTATGTTGTAAAACAAATATATAAATCCCAGTAATAGTTTCATCACCATTTTATCTTGAAAATTCAAGAAAAAAATGGGTAAACTATTTAGGTACTATTCATATATTATTATTGAGCCTAACATAACTGCAAAACACAGTAGTTACATTTATTATAGGTATCTCTAATTACTAACAACCGTTACGACTCCAAGTTAAAAATCTGTATATAATATAAACCCCATTTCCATTAACCCCATATGATACCCTTAAATAGGCCATGATCGTGGGGCTGAAGCATTCCTACCTCCTATTGTCATTAGTCACACACCTGCATACATACACAAGCAAAGAGTCCTAATCCAAGGTCCTTTGATGTTAAGAAAATGCTTTGAAAGTAGCAAGTAGGTCAGCTATGACATGCCCGATACATGCATATTTCACTCCTTCGATTCTGTCATCCTTCTCTATCCTCTTTGTTCATCTTCCTCTTTTCATCTGTACTTCTGTCCTCTCTATTTATCCTTCTCCAATTCCATGTTATCCCTCTCTATCCTCCTTTCTATTCACTCAATGCTCTCTCTAGTCTTCATTTGTCCATCTCTATCTCATTTATCTCTCTCTGCTTTCTCTCTATTCTCTCTACCTGTCTTTCCTCCATATACTGTATATGCTCTTAAGAAGCCTACTCCCAACAAAATGGAACATTATTAAAAATCGTATAACAGTAAAACAAACAAGTCATATTGGGATATATTTGTTTTAATTCAGGGCCTATTTACGCCGCAATTTAAACATTAAAAATATTCTGTTTTGTCTTTACTTCAAGGAAGTGGACTGGTCATTTGGTTATTTTATCATGACTGAAGCCCGATCAAAAGTCATACAGTTCTCCTATCCACCTATTATACATCCCCAAAACATCATGGGTGCTATAGGAAGCGACGAAATTGATCCCTGGAACTTTCTGATCCCTCTGAAGTTGGAAGTGTGGCTTGGAATTGGATTGTCCATGGTTGTTATAATTGGTCTTCTGGTCATGATATTTTGCTTAATGCGTGGCATAAGAAAATGGTTTACGCACCTAGTGTCGTATACTGACAAATGTATACGAATCACTTTGCAGCAAGGTTGGTAATTTAATATTATAGCAATATTTCTGTTCTGCAACTAATTATATAATATGTTAATTCTGATTAACAGTACGAATTTATAGATGATACATAGTCTGTTTGAAATATTCCATTTATGGTGTTTTGTATATCTGAATACGGTAAACCCGCAGAATAACTTGCATACATCTATCCCACCAGACTTGACTCTTGAAGGCAAATGGCAGTCATGGGAACGATTCGGGGTGGGATTGTGGATGTTGATGTCAATGGTTGTGATGAAGAGCTATGCCGGCAACCTGATGGCCCTGCTGTCAGTGAGGCACCTTCCTCAGCCCTTCCAGAGTCTCCAGGACGTCGTGGATGATCAGGACGTTACATTGATAATGGTGGATAATTCTTTTCAGCAGGAATTTTTCAGAGTAAGATGTGTTCTGTTTGCAGTATTGAACAAAATATATATATATATATTCTATACTTTTCATATACATAATATTATTCATCAATTGAGGGTTGTTAAGCTTTATTGAATTTCATGCAGTCTATCCGAAGATTCTTGTTTTAAAAAAGCAATTATAATTCTCATGTCATATATAATTAGGTATTTTTATTGAATCAATTACAAAAATAATATATATACAGTATACAGTATATATACTGTAAATACAAAATCAGTCAGTAACACATGATTAATTAATAGAATTGTATGTGTATTAAATACCCGACACTGAAGACATTAAAATTTATTTTCTGAAGGCAGCAATGACCGGCCTCTTTAAAGAGGTGGGAGACCTGGAGGATGTTGGTCGACTGATTTATGCAAACCACGCTGCATTCCGAGAAATAATAACCACCCAAGTTGCGAGAGGCGACCACTTGATATTTGATAATCCTGGTTTTTTAATGGGTTTAGCTGCAGAAGACTACAGTCTTACAGGTTTGTGCAGCTTCGAATATTATTTTTTAGATTATATAAATTTGCATTGGTGTAGATTATCAGTTATATAATAAATTAATATTGAAATACTAATTAATGTAGAGGTCTTCAAAGCAACTCAAGATGTAAAGCACTCTTAGGTAAAACATTGGCACTGGATAATATAAAACATTATGAAATATTATGGAAATTACAGAAGCATTACATGACACAAGCACTCTATTTTCGAAGACGATAGTCAGTATATAATGTATGTATCTGTTTTTTAGTTGTTTTGATGCATGGAAGCCGGAGCTAACAATATATACTGCAGCTATATGGTTTAAGTCCTCGTTGTTTTGGGAACTTCTTTGGTTTATGCTAAATCAATTTGAAGATATATCGTCTGAAACACTTGGTGGTAAATTGTTTTACCAATTCAGTTAAACTCAATTATCATACATTGATACTTAAAAATGTAAAATAAAAGAGAGAGAGAGAAGAATATTACAATTTCGAATATGTTATTGCTCTGAATATCCACTACTTACATTGTGTGGCCCTAGAATGTTAAAAACATTAACTATTGGGAACAACAGATAATACAAAATGAAATACAAAATATATAAACAAAACATATAATTGTTTGTAATATTTAAGTAATTATCTGAATATTGGGAAAGTGGAAGAGGAAATTCCTCCGAGAGTGAGGTGGAGAACGAGATTTCAGAAGTATATAAGTGAATGTGGTGTCAGGTGAAAGTAAAAGCGCCAGCTTACAGATTACAAGTGTATCGAAGCGATTTATTCGTGGCCACCTCCTCGAGGATCAAGTCGATTAGCAATAGTTAAACCTATCGATCGAGAACCTTGGCAAAATAAGCATAACAGTGTTTTGAGCAAACATGGATTCCAAAACAGGGTACGAGATGTATGAGTACAGTAGAGCAAGCATGAACATACAGTTGTATTATGTCTAAGGAAATATTCATCCCGTACTAACCACCAATAAACTTATACATCATATTGATACAATATTTGTTCCCATGGAAAGAAATCGATTAAAAACGGAACTTTGACACTTATTTGGTGTTATAAACTTCATATATCAATCCGTCAAGTCCCCCACATATGTATCAACGATACTGGTCCATACCTGTGACGAAACACAATTCACCTATGCATATTTGTTATTTAGCCGATTGAGTAATTATTATGCACACAAGTTATATTGATTATAATATAATATGGAATGTTTGACATACATCAAAAGTTAGACTAGATTCGGAATCAGCATCGAAAAATGCACCTAAATCATGCCTGGTTTGTTGAGAAACGTCAAATAGGGTTTTTGGGCCTTTTGATCGAAAATATGGGTGTCATATTATAGGCTCTCGGGCAGATTTGTGCCAATTTGTGCACAGACATTTGTAATTATGATTTTTAGATGTGTTTTGGGCTGCTGAGTCCGAATATGCCCTCGAAATTAGCCTAGCACGTGAATTCAAGGTACTAGAGCTTATTTATCGATATACATTTATGAAATTTGCCCATAGTTCGATTACTTTTTGACATACATCAAAAGTAAGGCTAGAGTCGGAATCAGCATCGACAAATACACCTTAATTATGCCTAGTTTGTTGAGAAACGTGAAATTTGCATTTTATGCTAAATTGGCCTATATTACACTGACATTTGCCCCTATTTCGATGATTTTTTGACATACACCGAAAGTAAGGCTAGATTCGGAATCAGCATAAGAAAATACGTCTAAATTATGCCTAGTTTGTTGAGAAACGTGATATTCGTATTTTCGGCTAAATTGACCCATATTTCGCTGAAATTTGCCCCTATATCGATTATTTTTTGACATACATAAAAAAGTAAGTAGTTATTTCCACTGCTGAATTCAAATCTGGCTTTAGTTGTCAAAGCATGTGAATAGTTTACTAGATATAATCAATTTACATCCTGAAATCACTCTACCTAGTAATCCGTTAATATGACCCCAAAAATAATGCCATATTTCGATTCCGGAGGCAAACTACTTCAAGAAACACTGTCAAACACTTTTCTACCTCTTATTTAGAGATATCCAGGTTGAGAGGAGTCGAAATGTATACTGGAAACAAAACCTTGTAACTTTCCAGTCCGAAGTGAATGGGTGATTTCAACGCATTAACAACAAGTGATCCCATTTCGGTCTGGAAAACTTTCACTACGGACTGGATTGTAACTATGTTCCAAGTATGCATTATGACTCCTCTCAAGCAGGAAATCTGTAAATAAGAGATAGTGTTTTGTTTGATAGTTATTCTTAAGACATTTTCACTGCTTAATTCGAATCTGACCTTAGTTTTCAAATGTTGTTAATAGTTTACTAGATATAATCAATGTATTTGTTGAAATCACTATATCTAGTAATCCATCCATTTAACTAAAAAATTAATGCCAGATTTGGATTCAGCAGGCACAATTCCTTAAGAAACATTATCAAACACTGTTCTACCTCATATATAGAGATTTCAGTCTTGAGAGGAGTCATAATGAATACTGGGAACATAGTTACAATCCAGTCCGTAGTGAAAGATTTCCAGACCGAAATGGGATCACTTGTTGTTATGCGTTGAAATCACCAACATCTGGGAACAGGGTTATGTTCCCAGTAGTACAATTATCCTGTCCCGATTCACTTCGGAATGGAGAGTTACAAGTTTGTGTTCCCAGTATACATTTCGGTCTGGAAAACTTTCACTACAGACTGGATTGTAACTATGTTCCCAGTATGCATTATGACTCCTCTCAAGCCTGAAATCTCTAAATAAGAAATAGAAATGTATTTGATAGTGTTTCTTGAAATATTTTGCCTGCTAAATCCAAATATGTCTTTATTTTTTTGGTCAAGTTAATGGATTCGTAGATGTAGTAATTTCAAGATATATATTGAATATATCTAGTAAACTTTTCAAATTATTTGGAATCTATGGTCAGATTTGAGTTAAGCAGTGAAAATGTCTTAAGAATAACTATCAAACCCAACTCTATCTCTTATTTACAGATTTCCTGCTTGGGAGGAGTCATAATGCATACTGGGAACATAGTTACAATCCAGTCCGTAGTGAACGTTTTCTAGACCGAAATGGGATCTACTAGGGTTTCCAATCATTGTTTTCAATGATCTCCTGGTAACTGGAAAATTGATCAGGTTATCACATGGCAGCCGGAACAGACTGACGTTACTGGGCCTCGCCGGACTGGAAAGTTACAAGATTTTGTTCCCAGTATGTATTATGACTCCTCTCAACCTAGACATCTCTAAATATGAGGTAGAAAGGTGTTTAATAGTGTTTATTGAAGTATTTTGCCTGCTGAATCCAAAGATGGCCTTACTTTTTTCAAATATCGTGAATCCCATATTTGATTTGAGTGAATTTTGACAAATATTAACCTGACAGGAAAAGTAAGGCCAGATTTGAATTTGGCAGCAAATATATAGTAAGACTTACATCCAAACTGTGTTCTCCTTCTATCATAGACTTTTTCCTGATCCATTCAAAGCTTAAGTCACAACCGGGAACAAAAGTTGTTACTGTTTGGTCCGAAATGAAATTATCCTGTCCCGCACTTTTCAAATTTGCAACTTTCCTGAAGAAAAAGGGGGAGAGATAAGAGCTTCTAAAATCGTGTGTATACATTATGAACAATAATATCTGCCTCACCATGCACTTAAATTCCTTTAAATGTCATTGGAAATACAAAACCTCAACTTAGGTTAGGTTAGGTTAAGTTACTGGAAACAGTGTTTGATAGTGTTTCTTAAAATATTTTGCCTGCTGAATCCATATCCGATATTAATTTTTGGGTCAGGGTAATGGATTACTAGATATAGTGCTTGCAAAATATAAATTAATCATATCTACTAAACTATCCTCACTATTTGAAAAGTAATACAGAATCTGAATTCAGCACTGGCAATAACTTAAGAATAACTATCGCATTCCACTCTACTTCTTATTTACAGATGTCAAGCATGCCAGGAGTCTTAAATGCATACTGGTAACAACAACTTGTAACTGTCCAGTCCGAAATTAATTCGGACAGGATAATTGTCCTACTGGTAACATAGTGAAGGGTGATTTCAATGGATAACAACAAGTGATCTCATTTCGGTCAGGAAAGCTTTCACTATGGACTGGACAGTTACAATTTATGTTACCAGTATGTATTTTGACTCCTCTCAAGTAGGAAATCTCTAAATAAGAGATAGGACAGTGTTTGATAGTATTCCTTAAAATATTTTACCTGCTGAATCCATATCCGTCATTAGTTTTTGGGTCAGGGTAATGGATTACTAGATATAGTGATTTCAAAATATAAATTGATCATATCTACTAAACTATTCACACTATTTGAAAAATAATACAGAATCTGAATTCAGCACTGGCAATAACTTAAGAATAACTATCATATTCCACTCTACCTCTAAATTAGTTTGGTCATACTTAAGAGGAAACTATAGTTAAAATTGGTAACATAATTTGTCTCTTTCCAGTCCATAATTTGTCTGCTGTATCTAATCTACCCTTACCTTTTCGATGAGGCTAATAGATTATCAAATCACATGAATCTAAACTTGAATTTGAGTAAAAAAAAAAAAATATTAACCTGATGTGAAAAGTAAGGGCATATTTGAGTTCGCCACCATATTTATAGTAAGAATTTCATCCAAACTGCAGAGTCCGTCTACATTAGCTTTTTCCTGCTCAAGAATTAGTCTAAGTCAAAACGGGCAACATAAGTTGTCACTTTTCGGTCCGAAATGAAATTATCCTGTCCCGCAGTTTTCAACTTTGCAACTTTCCTGTAAAAAAAAGGCGAGAGATATGAGCTTCTAAAATCTTGTGTACACAATGTAAGCATACATCTGCCTCACCATGCACTTAGATTTCCTTTAAATACCATTATTTATACAAAACCTCACCTTAGGTTCGCTTAGGTTAAGGGGAGATCTCCACTCGAGGGATTTTTTTCTTGACCCCTTTCTCCCTCATGTTTAGCCCCATTGCTTTTGATATTATAAAACGTTTGCCCCATTAGTTTAGCGATTTTAAGAACTTTCACCCCATATTAAGACCTTTCGTGCCATTCAGGTGTCAATTTTATCCTGGCGAGCGATAGCGAGGCTGTAATTTAAGAGGAACCGGCCTTCGGCCAAGACATTTTTCTACCGAAAAATGTACAAATTTATCTTGAAAGGGACTCCAGGGGGTGTAACTTTAAGCTTGATGGAGGTCTAGGGAACAAACTAAATACCTCCCCTTAAGTGACTGGAAACATTTACAACTTGTAGACCGACAGGTAACGGGTGAAATTGGTTAGACCGTAGCCAAATTTGCTGCGAACTGGGAACATTAGTGAAATTGGCTATTCCGAATGGGACAGGATAACTCATTGAAAAAATGTGTGGTAAGCATTTCTACCTTCGATATAGTTAATTTGATGTATGGGAATTAATAACTACATTAAGATTAGTGTTTGTGCAAAATCCTGGCCATGTAGGTGATCAGGGAGCGGAGTTGGTTCGGACAGGAAAGTTGTAAACGTTCCCTGTTAGACAGTGACAATTTGCTGAAAATCAAGAAATATCTATTTTTAATGAAATGTTATTGCAGAAATGTATATTCCAGCACATTTTACCCCTTAGGACAGAATCTGGTGCTAAAAACGGGCTCGGAATGGGGTCATGATAAATTGTTTTCACCATGTTCCCGGTCGAACCAAAATTTAAAATTTAGGAAAACCATGAAAAAGACGGGAAATTTTAGGATGAGGGAAAGCAAACTCCTGTAGCCTATTAAGATGTTATCAATGAATATCATATCCGAAAATCAGATCAAAATTATAATTAGAAGGGTGTTTTTGAGCCAACATATGTTTTGGGTAATGTGTGTGAAAATCCGAAAAATATATGTCTAGTGGATATATCAAACTCTTCATATACCATGACTGACAGCCTATTTTAAGACTATGAGAGCTAGTTTTAGGCCAATCCTACCTAGCTAATGTGACCGAAACTATATGTCAAACATTCGAGTCCTACAATTATTAAAAGTTGGTCAAAAATAAATTTAAAAAGTCAAAAAAATATGTGTTCGCTGCCAGTATGAAACGGGTCACATTTTAAATAGGTGCCACCGGTACAAAATTGGTCAGAATGGCTTGCAAACATGTTTTTTGCACTTCGTTCTATCTATACCCCCTATCAGGTACCCAAATATTTTTCTAAGTCCCATAGGTTGCGAGTAGGTACTTTCCTGTCTCTGCGACGGTCTAAACCCAGCTCACATTCGTTCCGTTTATATATTTTGTAGAGATTTAGGGATTTTTTTATAATGAATTACCGACGGGGTGGGCATATATGGCAATGAAGTACATGACCTAACTAACATATATTTGTCTAAATAATAAAAACTGGATAAATTCCAATAATATATATATATAGTAATAACTAATCCTCCCAAAATCTTTAAATTAGTTGATCTTCTGAAACTGTGTATGATCTCCCAGTGGTAATAATAACATCAAATACGGTAGCATGAGGGAGGACAAACATATTTGCAAAATATCGCTCTGACCCGTATTACATTCTTCCTTCATTACTACTGTTTGTAGGTAGTATTTACTCCTTTATGCTAATGAGTGCAGGCGATTTTCCGCTATAATAGGGCTCATTCAGGCTTTCCTGATGCCTTAAGCAAGTGCCTGAATGAAATTAAATGCTTGCAGGAAAACAAATATAAAAGAGCTTTCAAATGACACCAGAATGAGCTCTGTAGCTTGTGGGGTTCACACGCAGCGTTACTACAGACATCGGCATCATTCGCTAATAATTAGCAATGTTTTGCTAAACTTGCCTTTGGCAACAATTAATATATCTCATTAGACCCCATCACAGAGCTTCAGTGCGGCGGCAAACGTGCTGGAGAGCGGACGGGGGCCTGCCGCGCTCCTGATCACTCACACTTATCTCCAAAAACTTTATTGGGCTTTAAATTCCAGGATATTGCCAGGATGTACTTGTACGGAAACCACAATGAAAGGGTTAACCATGTAATAATTACACATTCACATATGTTTTACAGGTACTTGCAATTTCTATTTCTCCAGTGAAGGATACTTTTCCCTAATGCCTGCTCATATTACTCAACACGACAATCCACTAGAAAGAGTACTTACAAAAAGGTATGTGTTGCTATTACTGCTTTTCTGTTTAGATTCTTACTATATCTCATAAATCCGTAAGACGTATTATTAAAATGTAAAACTTGCAAACCAAACAAACCAAAACTGGGACAAAGACAATATGAGTCCGGCCATTATTACCTATTGTGTTCTGTGTTAGAAGACAAAAGGCAAAGCTGCCTGTAATAATTACCCATCCTCCCAAAAGAATTAAGGAATAAATAATATAAAATAAGTAAATATGATAAATTAATAAGTAAAATTAAGTAGAATAATAATAATAATAATAATAATAATAATAAAGTAAAGGTGATGTTTTCGCGTTTTGGAAACAAAACTCCATACGCATTTCTGCGATTTTGAAACTGTAATCAATATTAATAAAAAATTACTTTAAAATTGACCTTGTCCTTTGATAAACTTATATTTAATTATTCTCTGACCTTTGAATACGAATGGCAGATATAGCTGCACATTGTGACGACCGTGTATCCATCACTAAAGGAGAACAATATAAAGCATTCTATGTTTTACCTGTCCTTTTGTCATTTGACCTTAACCTTAACAACTCATAAAGGATTTGTCTTTAAAAATAATATATATATATATATATATATATATATATATATATATATATATATATATATATATGTGTGTGTATGTGTGTGTGTGTGTGTGTGTGTGTGTTGACCTCTCTGTAGGAATATATATTTTATTTCATGATCATTTTATTGACAAATCAAGGACAAAAGTTGACTTTGGTGACAAATATTTGGTTAGTTTGCGGGAACATTTAAGAATAGTTGGAATATTCCTTTGACCTATATATTGACCTTTATGGTTTTAGTGTTACCAATTACTATGTTAAGCCCCACCATCTCAGCAACCCTGGTGAAATTGAATTAATAGTAAAAAAGTGTATTAATTGAACATCAAATTTGACTTTGGCCTGTGACCTTGACCTTTGAGTAATATATAGTTATGTGTTATTTATTTACCCCTGCATACACTTTATGGCTATATCTATAATGCTTAGTGAGAATCCCTGGGTCAGTGACCTTTGTTCTTGAAAATTGAAATCTATATGAGATATTTGTCCAATAATATTCCTATATAAACAACATCTACAAGAGCGATACTGGTGAAATGCAAATACTTTTTACCAACTGCATTAACCCTCAATTCGCTGCGACTGTCATATGACGGGAGAGAGAGAATTTGCCTATCAGGCTATTATGAGCGCTGAGAGAGAGACCGGGCGTTGGAGGGACAATAGGCGGACTCCAACCACTCACCACGGCCGTGCAGCGTACACTGAATCCCCACTAATGACTCCCTCACTCATGCCACTATTTATCGATTTCACCCTTCAGTTGTACGATCGTTGGAAGATAACCAAATATCGTACAAAGATGATTCAGGTTTCATTGGATTGCTCTATCATCATCCTTTTATGGATATACTGTATAACTGTATTACGCTCTGGCTCTTGCTTATGCATGAAAAACAGCATGGAATGAAGGACATTTTCGTCAAATATAGCCACCTGGTGCTATAGTGATATACACACGACACCCCGCTCTACGAGTTAATAACTGAACTTTGACCTTGACCTGTGACCTGGAGCGTTAAGAGAGGGAATATATTTTTATTGCATGATCATTTCCTTAGCAAATGAAGTATGTTTGTACATTTTGACAATTTCTTTTTATTAACTTAAGAGAAAGTATGAATATACTTGGAACTGACCTTTGACCTTTATTTTGAACTTCACAGAATGTTGAATGTTAATTTGCAGTGATCATTTTCATACCAAGGTCAACCATTTCAGTAAATTTGGGGAAATTTGAATGAACCATGAAAAGGTTATACTGTAGTGTATATGAACCTTAATATTTGACCTTGATCTATGACCTCGACCTGTTAGTAATATTTTATTGATGTATTTGCTGGCCTTTTTATAGGTATTAGAGATACTTCTGCAACGCTTAATGACCATCTATCCATTAGTTTAAAAGTAATACTAATAAATCTTATGTTGATCTTTTTCCTTGACCTTTGACCTTCAAATTTGAACTATGCATGCGGTATTTGTTTAATAATATATACACATATATATATATATATATATATATATATATATATATATATATATATATATATATATACAGTATATATTGTTACGACTTGTGGCTTTCTGGTGAAGTAGTCATTACTAAACTATGTTACACCTGCTCGAAGACTAAACCTGTAGGATATAACTGTACACCTTTGTCTCTTAAACGCGAGCAAACTAGCCTGCCGTGAACAGACTAGAGCACTGAGGCAACGGAACACAACAGATGATATCCCAGGTAGTCCTGGAGCCAAGGGGTGTTTGCATGCATGAATGGGCCAGAAAATCACCTGCTTGATTTAGTTAGAGGGTCCACTGGGACACCTTTTTAGCGAGTGTAGACATCCCGAAACCCGGCAGTTATCGTGCTATTCGGGGTTTTCGCTGAATTTAATGAAATCAAAATAACTCCTTTTTTTACGTGTGACGGTTACATAAATTGCAATAACTCGGCAATAAAATGGTCTACAGAGCTCTTTCATCACTCAAAATAAAGCTTAAAGAATTATCTATTCAATGGATACAAACACAATAAGATTGGTCAATACCCAAGGTCACAAGAGGTCAAAGTATGACCTTTTCTGATGAGGAACTAAAATTTATGACTTTTCAAAATTAAATATTTGTGAAAAATAGGTAAATGGATTGAACGTTTAATGCTTTTATATTCTGGTTAGGTACACCATAGGCAAGTTTTTGAAATTAGTTGGAAAAGTTGATTACGTATTTTAACCCCTGTGTAGCAATCAATAAAAGGTATATATACCGTATCAACATACTGAAGCATAACAGATATATGCCGTAATTTGTATTCTTTAGGATTGCAATAGGAATGCAAAATTTTTAGTTAATCCAGTATATTTTATGTTCTCTGTTCATATATTGTTCATTTAAAATTTTGGGAAAACTAATTTTTGTTTTTTTGTTTTCAGTTTTTCAGAAACTATATTGGTAGAGTCTAAAGCATTTGGCCAAAATGTGGTAAGATCAGTTCTTGATGGATCACATTATACGAGGTCGTTGAAGGGTTTGTTCATGCTCTCTGAGTGTATAGAAAGGCTGCAGTGGGCGGAGTTCTTCAAAGTGGAAGGAATTGAGAGGTACAGGGATGAGCTTGAGCATCTGAGACTGTTGAAAAACTCTGTAGCAGAAAAGAAGAGGGAGGAAAGCAAGGTTCATTTGGAGGCATTTATGTCAAACTCAGAAGTCATGGTTGAAGACTTCAATAAATTTAGATGTCAGAGAAGTGCAGCGTCAGAGACTTTTACATTCTGGGACCACTTCGTCAGAATGGTGGCTGTTCTAAAGGACTTGGTTAGGGCAGACCGTGAGGGAGACTGGAAACTCCATCTCCAAAGTGTTCAATCTGTGCTGCCGCTATTTGCTGGATGTGATAGGGTCAACTATTTTAGATGGGCTTCATTATACCTAGAAGATATGAGAAAGCTACCAGAAGATGTGTACAAGAGTTTCCTGGCAGGCAAGTTCGTGGTGAAGCGGACAGATGGACCATTCAGTGCTGTAGGGGCAAACATGTGTCTCGAGCAGACGATAAATCGATCCCAGAAGAGTGCTGGAGGTATCATCGGTAGCACCAAAAAGAAGCAATTCGTTGCTCAGTGGGAGATCATTTACCATGAAATGTTAGCTGTTGTCAATTTCCAACGTCAGGTCAGTGGAGTCGTCACACCTAGCACAGAACTTTTAGTAAACCACGAGTTCAACTTATCAGCAACAAGGTCATCTGAGACATTGATTCAGGATATGATTGAGTATGTAAAAGAACATGACAACCCCATGACGTTACCATGTGAAGGAGACAAAGACAAGCTTCACAACATCCTCACACAGGAAATCATGACAAAGGAAATCCGTGACAATCTGCTCGAATTTGATGAAAGATCTAGGAAGAAGTATGAAACATTCCGAAATGAAAGAATCGTAATGAAACACAGATCCATCTTTGATACCATTCACAAGACGAACCTTAAGACATTCAAATCCATGAAGGGAGACCAAAATACCTATAAGTCTACAAGCAAAGAGACCAAGAAGCAAATGGCAGAAACCCAGAAGATCTATGACATTGCTCGTGTCCGAGGATATGACATGAAACATTTGCTGGGGTTTGACCTGATTGACAGCAGTTACCTCTTTGACAAGAATGGACTAATGACCAAACCAAACAAAAGTGAACTGTGCACTGAGTTAGAAAAACACCTTGAAAAAGCAGACTATATACCACCATCTAAATGGAAGCCAGCAAATACAGTGACTATCATTGATGTAATGGCAGGCCTTCGTCGTATGTGGGTATCCCAGATGAACACCTTTGGTGAACTCTGCGATAAGTTCTTGGAGGTGTCATATGGATTTGGCAGCAACTCTAAACGTGTCGACTTCGTCTTTGACACATACATTGAGGTTTCAGTGAAGGACAGTGAAAGAACTAGAAGGTGTGGTTGCAGCCCAATTGATTTATATGGGATAGGTACAGGAACGCAATTGCCAGTCACAATGGATGCATTCTGGGCCTCATCTGCAAACAAATCCAATTACAGAAACTCATTCGACAACGCATCTTAACCAAGCCAAAACCGATGACAGATACAGTTGTTTGCTCGATTGGACTTCCACCTGAAATTGAACCATGCCTGGCTATTTTTAATGGAAAAAAGACACCATTACCTGATCTAGACACAACGATTGAAGAGGCCGACGTCAGAATTATCCCACATGCTCGCCATGCAGTTGAGAATGGGACAAAGAGAGTGGTTATTATATCAAATGATACTGATGTAGTAATCTTGGCCCTACACTACTGGTCGCTTCTGAAGGCACATGGCCTACGAGAGATGTGGATTCGTGCTGGTGTTGGTAATACCACAAGATACATACCCCTTCATGTTCTAGGCGATAAGTTGGGATCAGATACTTGCAAAATCTTTGTTGCCCTGCACCATCTCACTGGTTGTGATTCCACAAGTAAATTTGGTACAAAGGCTGCTGCACTGAAGGCAGATCCGGTGCATTATCTGATTGATTTTGGAAAGGAATTGAACTGTATTAACTTCATCTTGGTGGAAGAGTTCCTTGTGAATGTGTACAAATCAAGAACCTCATGCAGAACAATGGATGAATTACGGTACTACCTCTACCACCACAACAAAAAGACCATTTTGGAACTGCCTCCCACCAGCCGATCAGTCAAAGGACATGTCCTCAGGGCATTGTTTGGGACATATCTACAGCTACACTGCCTAAGCAATCCTCAACTGGATCCCAGAGACTTTGGTTTCATTGAAGAAGATGGCATTCTTCAACCGGACCATCTTCAAGTCTTGCTACCGGATGACTTTGCAATGCCCTGTAAATGTACCTCCTGCTCTACTAAACGCTGTGTCTGCAGACAACTAGATATGAAATGCTACCCGTACTGCAAATGTCAGGTGAAAGGATGTCAAAACCTAGGCCATTAATGTGACACATCACAGAATACATTTCCAACTGTATCCCCGGCTCACCCCTCTCCCCAAACGTAGGTCATTCATTAATGTGACAAAAAATAATTGAAATCTGCTTTGAAGATATATATGCAATGTATGATACTGTGATACAGAGTGTTTTGATAGAACTTTAGCTGACTCAGTAGTACCATAATTATATAACCAATACATAGCTATTATTGGTATATCATTCGCAAACTTCATATTATTGTACTGGACGCCAAGGGGTTAAAATACGTAATCAACTTTTCCAACTAATTTCAAAAACTTGCCTATGGTGTACCTAACCAGAATATAAAAGCATTAAACGTTCAATCCATTTACATATTTTTCACAAATATTTAAATTTGAAAAGTCATAAATGTTAATTCCTCATCAGAAAAGGTCATACTTTGACCTCTTGTGACCTTGGGTATTGACCAATGTTATTGTATTTGTATCCATTGAATAGATAATTCTTTAAGCTTTATTTTGAGTGGTGAAAGAGCTCTGTAGACCATTTCATTGCCGAGTTATTGCAATTTATGTAACCGTCACACGTAAAAAAAGGAGTTATTTTGATTTCATTAAATTCAGCTAAAATCCCGAATAACACGATAACTGCCGGGTTTCGGGATGTCTACCCTCGCTAAAAAGGTGTCCCAGTGGACCCTCTTAACTAAATCAAGCGGGTGATTTTCTGGCCCTTTCATGCATGCAAACACCCCTTGGCTCTAAGGCTCTCTATAGTCAAAAAGGTACAATCCGACTGTCGACATATGATTGGCTCACTACACTCAATCAATAGCAAGAAAAGAATGGAACACTCTTAACTGCCCAAAACGATATCATTATTAACCCAACACAAGAAAATACTGCACTGGGGTGATTGCTGTTAAATATTATTTTTATTAATCTCACCACCACACCCCCAATGAAATTAATTAAAGTATATATGATCCACCGGGATTCGAACCCGGGTTATCACACACATATTTTTGCCACCTTAACCATTACACCACCAGGACGATTAAAGGTTTATGCACACACCTACAACTTATTATCCATTCTCGAATACTGGATATTAATCTAATCATGTTCATATTCCCAACCGCACTATGGTAGCCTACTGTTTAAGTGAGTATAAGAGAATGCTACTATTACCCAGTGCCCTGAATCATAGCCGAAACTAACCCTAGCAATACGTTGCGCCGTCCTATGACAATCAACAACGGGATATTTTTAAGAGAAATTCCCCAGCTCGATCCCCTTCCAAAGAGTGATAAAAAAGGTTAGCTGTTTGCATAAAAAGGCTTCTCTCAATAATAAATCAATGAATCACTTCAGTTTTGTATAAATTGCAAAGCTCCTCCCAATTGTGTTATTTAACTAAAGCACCACACCCTCTTCTTTGCCAAGATTACAACACTGAAAGTGATAGCCTAACTATATAACATGAAACAATAAAATTACAAAATTTATTGGCTGTGCAATAAAAGAAAATATTTAATTAATTACTATATGGATCAATTAGAATAGTATACAGCGAATCCAGCAGCTCACAAAATATGGTACACCCAGGTGCCACTCAACAATGTTTCGAGATGGTGGAACAGAAGACTCGATCCTGCAGTATAAAATCAAGGGAAAGTTTTGTGTAGGGTAATGGATGTGTAATGTGTGTGATTTGTCTATGGGGAAATACAAGAAGTTACTGTACCACTGTCAGGACCGAATCCTAAAGCTACATGACTGAGGACTGCTGCAGACTTAACCTAATAGCCTCCAAGAGAGGAGCTTGCTTACAACATGAAATTACGTGCACAACAGAACAATGCTTCTAAGTTAGTTTCCCTTAACTATATGTGGGACAATGTAAATTAGTTAATTAGCAAGTGATTATTCTCTAGCATCAGTTAATCTGATCTACAATGCTACCCTGTGATTCCCCAAGCCACTTACATTTATTTTACGGCAATGCTTAAGTCTGGTAGCCTGCTGGCACAGAGGCCAAAGAGCTCGCTCAAAGAATGAAGAATGGGACGCAGTCAAAGCTCGCGATACTGCTGAAGGTTGCCAAGACGTGCAACATGGAATAACTAACACAACATGACAAGCCTTCCATTAAAGCTAAACATACATCAAGTATACAATAATCACACTACAAACTAAATTAGTAAATGTATGAATCACACCACACCACCATGAGGCCCACCGAGGGGACAGGCACCATGCGGGCGACAGTAACGAATGGGGGAGACAAGCCAGACAATAGAATAACAGATAATAATGGTGAGAGCAAAACAAATCATATGGTAACGTTAACTCTGCCAGCAAACTTATAAATATTATAATGCTTAATACCTTACGAGCGGCCTAGGCGGTAATTTATATGTACCGCCCAGCGGGGTGTTTTTACCCTAAATAGGATTGTTTACGTGATCATTTTCATGCCTAAATATGACCCAGAGCGTAAAACAAGTATCTATCCCTGAAAGGGCATAAACAAAGCTTTCCAATGACACCCCAACCATCCTTGTACGACCACTGGTTTTCTTGCAACGATCGCGCAACACGAGTGCAAAAACCATGTAATTAGGTACTTTCCCTACATAATTCCCTGTGTAGCGAGTGTGAGGGGGGATGGAAGGGTGGTTTTCACTTCAGTTGGCCCACCGCGGTGGTGGGCGGCGGTCATAGCCTTACTACGCTCCTCACACCGCTCAGCTCTCTCTCTCTGCAACATTACGTGCTGAAAATGGCACACGACATAAGTTGTGAACCGCCACTTAGTCCAAATTTATTTCACACGACATAAGTTGCATGCCGCCAATTAAGGGTTAAACTTAACTCACATGAGGCAATTAAGTACTTCTATAATCTGCCACATGTGTCAATATATATATATATTATATAAACAACATCTAGGAGATCGATGTTGATGATATTAAACTTTTATTTAACACTAGATTTAATAACTGAACTTTGAGCTTTACCTGTGGCCTTGACCTTTAAGAGAAGAAGTATTGATTTTTGCATGATTATTCCATCAACAAATCAAGTACCTTGAATTATTAACATAATTTAAATTATCCTTTGATCTTTTTCTTGACCTTTGAGGAATGTGTCGGGTAATGTGCAATTATTATTTGTATGGCAAAGGCAACCATTTAAGCGAGTTTGGTGAAATTTGAATTAATTAGAAAGAAGTTAATAATTTAATTAATATCAATTATCCTTCATTTATGACCTTGACCATTTAGTAATATTTTACATTTGTACTTGCTAAACTTTCTCTAAGTATTTTAGATATTTTGGAATACTAATAAATCTGATTTTGACCTTTGACCTTAAGCCTCAGAATATTTATCTGGACGTTTGCTAGTGTGCTTGTCATATACAGTATATAGCATCTACCATTGTGAATATGATGAAAATTGAATGAGTAGCTAAGAAGTTTAAACATTGGCCTTTATCTTTGACTTTTATGATTAACCTTAACCTTTCAGTATTATCAATTTCCTGTTTTGAGTGACATCCGCACGGACCCTCTGAATATGTATAATAATTTTGTATGCATCAATGAATAACCATAGGAGGAGATATTGGACGGACAAACAGACCAACAAACCGACATTAGCAGATAAGCTGAGTAACCTTGGTCCGGTATACAGGGGATTGATACCATTCCGTTTATGTGGAATTTATAATAATAATGATAGTAATAATGAATACATATAAATAATGAATACATATAAATAATGAATAAAGAAACACAACAATTATACATGAAAATATCAAATTGACATAGAGCTAAATTTCAGAGGCTGTCAACCCTTCTAGTTAATTAAACCAGCACACTGTAAGTCAAGAATAGCGTCAGGACAGGAACCCCTTTTTGTGAAATCCAGTCCCTTTGTAGGATGAGGGGAAGATTGATTAAGGGAAGGAGTTCCGGAGTTTACTTGTGGAGTGGAAGAAAAACTGGGAAAATCGTGTCACTCATGAGTTAAAGAATTGGGTAGAATAAGGTTGGAATTTTTTAGATAGGCGGGAGCCACCTACTGTACGCTCTGTAGGGGAGAAGGTATACATTGAGAAAGCTTATTTGGTAATTCAATAATATTATTGTTTCTGTATATGTTTCTTGTATATACAGTATATGTATGTACAGGTATGTATGTATGTATATACTCAGGCACACACCCCATTGCTGGGGGTGGCCAACTCGAGACAGAGCCCAAACAGGGACAACACAACACAACATAAACAAAAAAAACATAAAATTCACACACATCTAGGTCACCCACAATACCCAGAAATCAAGAATCACTAAGGGCCTCCAGCACTTCCTTGGTCCCAGACCTCCCGGAGAAGTTCCAGTCTCAGCAGGCAGACAGGCAGCGGAACCATACTACAATGCCTGCCCACCTCACATCCAGGCATGACTTTTCATATACACCGGCTCCACTGGCCAGGTGCCTGATGGACTATTATCTAGTCCAACTGGCGCCCGACCCCCTCTCCCAACGACCATTCTCTATTCATTTCCACTTCTCTTTCCTGTTATACAGTCATCCCTCTACTTTCCACCATCTACACCATCTCTCCATCTACCTCCCATTGTATCTGATTCATATAATCTCTTTGTAAGCCTTTCATCTCCCATTCCTTCAACATGTCCATACCAGCACAGCACCCTTCTGTCCACTCTCGCCGACAAGAGTTCCTGCTGTCCCACTCTCCTACGTACCTCTTTATTCCTCAATCCGTCTCTATGTGTCACTCTACACATACTCCTTAAGTAGTTTATCTCCATCACATCCAACTTTCTTCTCTCTTGAGTCTTTACAGCCCATGTCTCAGCCCCATACATCACTTGTTGGTACAACTATCTCTTGATACATTTTACTTTTAGCTTTCATTTCAAGATTTCTCACCTTTTACATACTTCTCATTGCTCCGAAAACTCTCCTTCCTTCACATATTATCCGTCGTGCCTCCATGTATATGACTATGAGAATTCAGTTTACTCCCATGTAGATAAAAGTTCAATGAAATATAAAATTACGTTCGAATTTTGACACTCTAAAGGAATCAACCTCAAAATTATATGTGTGAAACTAGTGAATTTACTGTAATACGTTCATCTCCATTTCAGTACAAGGAATGTATGGGAGTATGGACTGGATAGACAATGGGAGGAGGAAACATATCCAAATCGTTCAAAGTGTAAGACCGTACCCAAAAAGAAGCTTGTTAGTACATCTATTGCTATTAGCAACATTTGGGTAAGATGCTTTTAATGTCTCTATTATTTTATGATTTTATCCAATAAAGAGAAACGAGGTCTTATAATCAGATGATAATTTGTTCCTTATTTGTGTTATGTAACTGTTCCTAAGCAGTCTGATAAGGATATACGAAACTTGGTAGATATATTCCTTCTGATTAGTTGAAGGTATATACAGTAAGTATACAGTATTATATAACTCCAAATATATAGAGCGAGGAAGTTTAAAGGCCATTGTCAGCGGTTTAATTTGCATGTTTAGTATAATTTAATGTTTGTTTTAGATTATTAGGTGGTGAGGGTAGTTAAGGGTAGGTTAGGATTGTTGTTTTTTGTTGTTGTTGTTCTCCAGGCTGTCTAGCCGAACAGCCCCAAGGCCCCGAGCAAGGTTAAGGCCATAACCGAGAGCCACCCCAGAACCCTCCCTGCCTACCACAAGAAAACCTGGGTGACCGAAACTGCTCACAGGCGAGGAGCCAAGGAGGGTGCGGAAACGCCCGGGATACCGAAGCCCCACCCAAGACCCTGGGCTCCTAAACAATTATGAAGGGAAAGCTGAGGGGCAAAGGAAAAAAAGTGGCGCCTTGGCTCCTAGTCTGCCAACCTTGAGAGTTGGCAGTAGGGAGGTCAATCTACGGAAGAGACGCCGCCACTTGAGATCTAGAAAATATATAAGTAAAAGGAACAGTTGGAGTAAGATATGGGTATGGCAGAAGACGCTTAACTCTCACTGTGATAGACCAGCCCATCACGAGGGTTAGGATTGTAATGAGGATAACCTATGGTTTTCGTTACCTTTATATATGTTATGATTGACTAGATTAGATCTGGTTATTAAAGATTATAAATTTTTAGGAAGTTGATGAAACAGCAATTATTATGGTAGCAATATTTGTAATTATAATGTTAACCATTACTGTGATAATGCTAATAGTTAGGGGCCTTTCACACCTTGTTTTTATATTTTTTGTATTGTAATAGCGGTACAATAGTGAGAGAGATGCAACATTGCGGCGAAAAGAGAGACTACTGATAATTGGTATGGTAATGAGACGGAAGGCGTTCTTTTCTACTTTGTCTAGAAGTGCTGCGTGAGAGGATCCTATCCACACATAAGAACAATACTCAATACATGAACGCAATAACAATTCACTATTATCCTACCAAAAGATAAATGAATACCAACATACATAATACTTTGTGAAGAAAATGTTCTGTTATTTCATTCATTATGAGTTGGCACAGAGTGAGTATTTATCTAAGTCCATTACATCAGCATACTGTATATACATACATTATATAATATACAGTATATATATATATATATATATATATATATATATATATATATATATATAATTATGTACAGTATAGTATATCACGCAGTGGGAAGAGGATTGGGTTTAGTAGGAAAGAATGGTAGAGATTAGGAGTTGAATCAGTTGCTGTTCGCTGATGACACAGCATTGGTGGCGGATTCTGATGAGAAACTGCAGCGGGTAGTCAAAGAGTTTGGTGTGGTTTGTGGAAGGAGGAAACTGAAGGTGAACGTCAATAAAAGTAAAGTAATGGTGTGTAATAGGGAAGAGCATAGGGTGAATCTAGATGTGAGGCTGGATGGGGAAATATTGGAACAAGTAGAGTGTTTTAAATATCTAGGAGGAACGATAAGCAGGAGTGGAGGTATGGAAGTGGAGGTAAAACAGAGAGTGTGTGAAGGAAGGAAGGTTTTCGGAGCAATGGGAAGTATGTGGAAAACGAAAAATCTCGGAGTGAAAGTAAAAAGTGCACTGTATCAAGGAATTGTTGTGCCAATAGTGATGTATGGGGCTGAGACATAAGCTCTGAAGAAAACGGAGAAAAAAGGGCTGGATGTGATGGAGATGAGCTGCTTGAGGAGTATGTGTGGAGTTACTCGTAGAGACAGATTGAGGAATGAAGAGATACGTAGGAGAGTGGGGCAGCAGGAACATTTGTCAGCCAGAGTGGACAGAAGGGTGCTGAGCTGGTATGGTCATGTTGAACGAATGGGAGATGAAAGGCTTACAAAGAGAATATGTGAGTCAGGTACAAGGGGAGATAGAAGGGCAGGAAGACCCCCGTTGAGATGGAGAGACTGTGTAAGAAAGGCTTTGATTGATAGAGGAATGACTATAGATCAGGCAGGGGAAGTGGTGGTGGACAGGAGTGAATGGAGAATGCTTGTGAATAGTTGAGTGAATACGTGGTCATTTGGAGTAAGGGGCCGGGCGCAAGTTGGACTAGATAATAGTCCATCAGGCGCCTGGCCCGGGGAGATGATTAATATGAAGGGTGCGCCTGGAAGTGTGGTGGGAGGGCTTGTGGATTTGGCTCCGCTGCATGTCTGCCTGCCGAGATCAGAACCTCTCCGGGTGGTCGGGGGCCGGGGGAGTGCTGGAGCGACCTTGGTGACCCTGGTCTCTGGGTCTTCTCCTGGGTGACCTGGATGTGTGTGAGTTTGTGCTTTTTATCTGTGCTTATTTGTTGTTTTATGTTGTTTTTGTGTTTTCCTTGTTCTTGCTCTGTCTTGAGTCGGCTACCCCCAAAATGGGGATTGGGCCTGAGCATATAGATAGATAGATAGATATCACGCAGTAGAGGAACCTTTAAGGAAGCCTTACTGGCGACCTTAGAGAAGGTTATGGAAAGTCAGATGCTTAAGAAATTTTGAGCTAAAATGTTTCTTTTAAACATTTAGAGATATAAGATATGAGGGCAATTGTACGATATATCTAGAGTTGAGAGCGGTCACCCTTCCAGAGGATAGGTTGTATGAGAGCAAACTTCCAGCTAGAAGGAAAGGTGTTAGGTGAAAGACAGAAGTGGAAGAATTTAACTAGATGGGAAGTCAGCACAAAAACACTGTTTTCGAGTACAACAGGAGGATACCATCTGGTCCATACACCTTCATAGTATTAAGTCCATACAGGGCAGAAACTACATCTTTAGAAGATATTAAAATATTAGGCATCAGTAAGTGAGAGTGTTGTGGAAAAGGAGGAACAGCACTGGAATTGTCCAAGACTTGAGTTTTTTTTTGCGAAAATTATACGTATTACTTAGTTATAATAACATACACAATCGTAATTTTCCTAGAGTAAATCAAGACAACATTATGTTGAATGGATATATGCGTACTTCAACTTCCATGTTCATGTGAAAATACTGATGCACATACTTTTCAGGGTGTGTTCGTGATTCTGGGTGGAGGCTTGGCTATAAGTGCTGTGGTCTTCTGTATTGAACTACTCACCACTCTTACTCTCCTTCGACATGCCTCTGACATATTATCTGATCCCCTTCATTAAGGTGGCATATCATATTGGTTAACAGTACACGATGTAATTTAACTACAAGACCTGTAGATATACAATGAGCAAATATTATCTCAATCAACACCTTAACTCCCATAGGTCCTTCCTAAACTGAATAATGTTGTCTAATGAATGCCAGACTAATATGAAGAAAGGTGCCCTCATAGTGAAGGGGTTAACACTCCTATCCTTTCTTATCCAGAATAAAGTTTTGTATCCATACAATGTGTGTATAATTTACAGACACATGGCCGCCATATGCCCCTTTCCCACTGGTGAGACAAGTCACGATTTTCGTCGCCGATGCCTTCGTTTTGTCAAATTCGCAAGAATACTTGCGACCTTCACGATTTCGACCGTTACAAACAGATGACAAATTATACTGGGCGAAGAAGTCGCCGATGTCGGCGACGCAATCGCCGACATCGGCGATGTTATCGGGGAAGTGAGCGATGTTTCGCCGATGAACCTCTGCGAGGCATTTTTTTAAAGGCACAAATTCTTGCGTTCATCGTCGATCGTCGGCGTTGGCATCGCACATACGTCGGCGAGATCGGCGAGGTGTGCGCAGCTGAGCGAATGTAACGTGAATGTGCTAATTGCAGAGTGGAATTAGCATATCACGCCAAACTACTGGGCCGAACGTCATAAAATATGAAAACTAATGGGGTTAACCATGAGGAAGAAAGGGGACCAGAAAAACGACCCATCTCCCCTTAATTCGGAGGTTGGCAATGCTTCGCCGGAGACATTTTTCTATCAAATAATGTACAAATTTAGCTTGCTCTCAAAACAAAAAATATATATGTTGGCTCGCTACCGCTCACCAGGAAAATATTGAAACCTGGATGGGGGTAAAAGTCTTAAAACAGTAGGCTGAACGGGGCCGAATGGATACAAGGCAAAGAGAGAGGGAGAGGTATAAAAAAAAAACGAGGAGAGAGAGAGAGAAAGAGTAAACTAAAAAAAGCGAGGTGGGCTCAATTGTTAAGCCGTAACGCAAACATTGAGCCCACCTGCTGTTTGTTGTTTTCTCTTTCTCTCCCTCTCCTCGTTGTTTTATTTGTTTTCTATTTCTCTCCCTCTCTCTTTGCCTTGTATCCGTTCGGCCCCGTTCAGCCTACTGTTTTAAGACGTTTATCCCCATCCAGGTGTCGATTTCTTCCTGGCGAGCGATAGGAAGCCAGCATTGTATGGAGAAATCCGGCTTCGCCGGAGATATTTTTCTATCGAAAAATATACAAATTTAGCTTACTCTCAAATCAATAATATATATATATGTCCAGTGAACATGATGGCGGTGTTTAGATTATTCTATCATCATTATTGGAATTTATAGAAATAAATCTATAACGATAGTTTTTCGCTCTTATAGAATCCATTCCGCAGCAAAATATTAACTCTGTCTGTTTTCACCAATAATAACTGCTTTTTATATTTTTTTGTTTTCATGAACGGCAAGAGGAAAGGTTATTCTATAAGATTTCATCAACAACAACAACAAAAGTAATAATATGTGGAATTTCACCGTAGGTGAACGTACATCATCAGTCAGCCCGTATTTGCCGTAACTCTCAGTCGGTTTTCACCCATAATATTTGTTTTTTATATTGTTTTGTTTTCATGAACGGCAAGAGGAAATGTTATTCTATAAGATTTCATCAACAACAACAACAAAAATAACAATATGTGGAATTTCACCGTAGGTGAATGATATCTCAGCCTAATATTTTTTTTTTACCCACTTGCCGAAGGTGCTCTTTGGCATCGTCGATGTTCCCGGAACATCTGAGAGCATCGGCGAAGGTGCTCTTTGGCATCGTCGATGTTCCCGGAACATCTGAGAGCATCGGTGAGTATGGGTGAGTATCCATGCAGCATTGCAAAGTTTTTTTTTGTGCGAAACCATCCGCGATGTCTCCCCGATGTCGCAGATGATCGCAGAAACCCTTCGGCGATGCTCGACGAGACGATGCGATGCTTGCGAGGGTAACCGATCATCGTGAGTCCTGTCCAAAATTTTGAACTGTGCGAACATTGTGGACGACCTGCGAGGGCCCTTGCGAGGCCTGAGAGGCCTTGAGAGTCAAACGATTTTTATGAGAGGTGTTGAGACATGTCACGAATGTGCCAATTTATTGGTTTCGGCGAAGAAAATCGTGACTTGTCTCACCAGTGGGAAAGGGGCAATATGAATTCCGATTCGTTTGATAGTATATTAGATAAGGGCAACCATGACCATTCAAAATCTTGCCAGGTGCCAACATTTTATTATCTACACCGTTTCTTAATGTTAACTTTAGATAGTCTCGTTGAACAATTATATGATTGTGTGTGTGTATGTGGGGGGGGGGGGGGCCTATCCACGTATATATTCTGGTATTTTTTTGTTTTGTCTATGTGGATGAGGGAGACAAAAGGCAGAGCTGCCTGTGACAAGTGCCTCCCCCAGAGTTGAAAGCAGGTAGGGACGAAAAAACTCAGGCCAGACCTAGTAAACCCAAGTGGGGATGAACAAACTACCGAGCCAGACTCGGCTGGTAGGGACGCATACTATTTTTTGTGACAGAAAGAAGTGTGGTGTGCTTGTTTAGTGTAGTGAAGTAGATTGTAGTAGGAGGTGTTTGTGACAGCCAGCTGGATCACTCTGTGTAGGTGAGGCACAAACAAACAGTAAAGGAAGCCAGACAATTGAAACAGGAGTTACAGAAACTCCTTATCATATGCCTATAGGCCTCCCTGGGTATTGCCTTGTTCGATTGGTGCCTGCATTCTCCCCATCTGTTAACTGTCATCCGTTATATTGAACGCCACCTGTAAGTGGCACCGATTAGCTGTCGCTCATCGGTAATTTGTTTAGGGTTTATTCCCCTAGATGAGTTGCCCGCCAAAGCTATCGAGTCCCATCCACCCAGAAACACCCATTTCAGATACCAGGGGGACTGCTATCACCAGAGACACCCCTATCACAGGGGGACCGCCTAACACCAGAGACAATCCTACCACATTATAGGGGAAGGATGGAGGGGGGGATGTACCCGAACTCTTCAGGGGAGCCCAGGGACCCTGACTCATATCTCAGGGGAAAGAGTGTCTAGGTCGTGCCATTCTGGGCTGGGGACTGGTTACTGTAGGAAGAGGCCTTCCCCCACACTATGAAGGGGACAGCAGTGCACAAGAGGGTTATGGAGGATGATATATATATATATATATATATATATATATATATATATATAATGTTAGCCAAATTACAATGAAGAAAACTGGCACAATACCGAAACCAGGTTAATAAAAATAACTTAGCACAGAAAATGGATATGCGCAGCCTATTCCAACGTACACTTCCATCCGAGCGCGCCAAGTTCATCTCCCTCTAGACTAAGGGCAAATCAACCCGCGCCTTCGCGAAAGAGTTTGGAGTGAGCACCTCCACTGTCTCCCGATGGACTCTGAGGTGGAGGCGAGAAGGGTATATCAGAACCAAGCATCACCACAGAGTCCACATGAGTAAGATCTGGGAATGTTTCTATGAACAGTTGTACTATGCCTTGCCGTACCAAAGGATCTACCAAGTGCCGTGTGCATACTGTCATTATGCTATGGGACAATCATCTTGCAACTCCTGTAATAGCTGTCTAATGAAGGAAAATGAAGTCTTTGGCAATAAGTCTAACTATATGTGCAGTGCTTTTAAAACTTTGTCTGCAGTGATGGATTATATGAATCATCCTACAATAGAGCATATGCAGTTTGCCGATTAGTGACAACCATTTCTAAAACTTCACCACATGTGTATAAATACTAAATGTGAACTAGGAAGACCAGTAATATCATGAGATAAACACATATAAATAATCAAAACTAATAGTTATGGAAGCCCGCCTAAAGCAGGTCAGGCTTCATTCAATACACCTAATACATTCGTCTATGAGGCACGATTATCTATGTTAACAGTGCTTCACATGCTTCATGACAACATCTTCGATTAATATTAATTAGTTTGCCGTTCGCTATGTCCAGGCAATTCTGAATGAAGAACTATGCAAGTCGAATGTGTATGTTATCCTCGAAGTTAAAGACTGTTATATATTTTGCAGGAGTACAAATATAACGTGTTATTATGTACTGCATGTTGTGCAATGTCAAATAGGGGATACCACAGTCTATATTTCCCAGGTTTGACCACAGCTTCTCAATATCAACCTATCCATTATAGATCAGTGGAACACCTTTTAATAAGAAGGCTGGGTGACAGCAATTCCCAAGTATAAAAATACTATTATCCCTAATAACTGGGCACATAGGGATGTTAAGCAGTGAGCTTGGCATAGAGGAGTAGCTAGTACGTGCAATAATGAAGATGTACGAGGATTCACGAATGGTTGTATGGGTGAAAGGTGTACTGAGTCACTATCTATATTTTGTATTGAACTGGCTCCCATTGAAAGTTCTATATGCAGATGGCCTAGTTCTTATTGCAGATATTGTGCAAAATGGCAAGGCCAAATTCATAAGATGAAGGGAGTGAATGGCAAGGAAAGGAATAAGAGTTAATATTAATAAAAACAAGATTATGCACAGTGGATTAGAGCATGGAAATATAGAAAACACTGGTGCAATATGCAACAAAGGGTGGGAGTGAACTCCATTCAGGGTAGTCTCTGCCATTGCAGGGTATACTATGGGAAGAAATGTTGTACCAGGATTAAAGCATCTCTGCCAAGAATTAAATCCCGAAGTTGATAAATTAGTATGTAAAGTATACAAAGGGGAGCTCGTGTTAAGTGACCGAATCAAGAGTGTGAATTTTGAGCTACCACATAGTCTTCCAAGTTTCATAAAATCGGGTCATCATCATCAAATCTGACGCCCCGCCTCCAGAGGAAGCGCCCCAAAAGGGATGGCCATGGCAGAAACTGCTTCCAGGCTCCCAGACATGCCCCGACTGACCCACTCCACAGTGCCATTTCCACTAAGTGAATTATGACCATGAACACTGAAGGAGCAGACCCAGAGCAATCCATCACCCGGATGGCAGTTGCACCACTGTTTTGCTATTTTATTTACCCAAGTGGGGCCCTGGCTGGAAGCATACCAAGCACAGGAATTTTCTGAAGATAGGAACCACTGGTCCACTGCTCCAGAGGCTGATTGCACCACCAAAGTGGCGGGCGGTGGGGTCGCCGCATCCCAACGCCAAATAATAAAATCGGGTAAATATAGCTAAAATCAAATAAAAAGATGTCACCGCTACAGAAGGGATTAACCCACTCAGTGCCGATAACATCCTTTTCACTATATTCCGGCAATATTTAGACCAGCGATTCTTAATTTTTTTTAGAACTGCGCCCCCTTTTGGTCAAGACTGTATTCATGATGCCCCCCCCCCCACTCCCTGCCTCTGGTGCCTAGATTTTTTTTTTTATCGACTCCATATGGATGCTTAAGACTCAAATTACTGTAAAAACGGCGAACAAATAACCAATCTGCATGCAAGGATTAAAACTGAGTAATGGTTTTATGTCAACACTACATGTGGTTGCTCGGAATGATGGTTGTGAATTTTGCCTATCAAAGCTTCTTATTTATATATATCTTTGCGATTACCCTGTAAGCATTTGAATGGCCTAGCCCTATTTTGAACTTTGATTAACCCACACCCCCCTAGCATTGTCAAACGCCCCGCTAGGGGGGCGCGCCCCCCAGGTTAGGAACCACTGATTTAGACGATTCTATTCAGCTTACAAAGGGCATCTACTTATTAATAGGTTACTGACTATCTTAATCCTTATTAATACTAAAGATTATTCTAAAGCTGTAAAAAATACCTAAGGATATCTAGATTCAAATATAAAATAACGTCGCCAGTACAAAAAAGGTTAAGAATACAAGCGATGTTCTTTCGTTCCTCACGCACTGCACCTCGATTTCTTCGAGCTACACAGGGACAACAAAGTAATTTTACTGGGACTCATATTAACCCTTTTAAGAAACCATGTCGTATTTCTTATGAATTTATATTCTGGCTATTTAATGGATTAGAAAGGGTATATGAAAGTCTGGGGAATTAATTTTGTTTTTCTCTATATTTAAACTACTCCCTCTCGGGCATAGGCCGAGAGCCTGCACACTCTACCGCTGAACACAGTGAGGCCCGTGAGGTCTTGTTCCAGTCTAGGGAGTGAGACATGCGAAGCACCCATTCATATATATATATTTTTGTTTGCCAATCAAACATACAATATTTGTTAATTTTACAATAAAATAATATCATGGCTGCGCCTTTTGAGAACAATCTCTCTTAAAGGCACCTTGAATACAATTCGATGGTTATTTCACATACAGTAAGATTATTAAAACATGTCATATGTTCATGGCTCGAAGCAACTCCATCTCTGAAGCTGCTTCACCTCTGCGCTTCACCGGCTCATACCCCAGACTCGGACCCTCGCTCTCAGAATGCCATCTATTGAGCAATTAACTCACTAGGCATTGCCCCCCTGTAGCATATTTTGAATATGGGAATATTCATACAATGCTGTTTAATCAGGGAATAATGAGGGTATTTTTGGCATTTCGGTGTGCTGTGGTAATGCACTTTACCCTTTTAATTCCCACAGATCCTTCCTAAACTTCGTAAACCTCTTATGGGGTTAACGAACTATATTTATATTTGTTTTTATGTGAGTGAGGGAGACAAAAGTCAGAACTGCCTGTGACGAGTGCCATCCCCAGAGTTGAAGGAGTGACAGGGACAAAGTCAAGGGACGTTCGAGCCAAAATGCCTAGACAAACGGAGTTTGAAGCAATTTAAGTCATAGGATGAGGGAAAGACTGATACTGTGAGAGAGTTCCAGAGCTCAGCTCTTGACTAGAAGAAAGATTGTAAATAACGTTTTACTCTTGGGTTGGAGAGTTGCATAGAGTAGGGGTGGGATTGTGTTGCAAGACGGGTGCTATGTGCTCTACGAAGAGGGGGTGATATACACTGAAAGTTATCTGAGGAACACTGGTTATTGTAATAGCGGTAAAATAGTGAGAGAGATGCAACATTTCGGCGAAGAGAGAGAGACTGCAAAGAATTGGTGAGTGGACGTGAGTTGATGAGACGGAAGGTTTTCTTTTCTACTTTGTCTAGAAGTGCTCTGTGAGAGGATCCTCCCCACACTTGTGAACAATACCCAATACATGGACGCACCATGCCCCTGTGCTGACCAAGAAGCTGTGCAGGGGTAAAGTACTCCCAGAGGTGGTTAGGAACACTCATCTTCTGGGAAGGTTGTTTTAGCATGAGTGGTAATATGATCTTTCCAAGAGAGATCAGAAGAAAAAGAGACACCAAGAATATTAAGAGAAGATGAAAGGTTAATTTGTATGTTGTTGAAGAGTAAGTCATTATTTTCTGGAAGGGGGCTACGAGTAGACAGATGGAGAATTTGAGTTTTGGAAGTATTAAAAGTAACAACGTTTTCTCTACCCCAATTAGAGATAGTATAGAGATCAGAAGATAGGTGATTTATGGCCGACCTTATGTGAGTTTTGGAGTTCCTGCTGTGAATGATTTCGAGGAAGGTTACTTGAATAGTGTAATGTACAGTTGTCGGCATATGAGTGAATGGGGCTGGATGTGCAATTGAGAAGGTCGTTAATGAATAATAGGAAGATAATTGGAGATAGGATAGAACCCTGAGGAACACCAGAGTTGATAGGTTAAGGAAGTGACCGGTGGTCGTCCACAACCGCAGCTATGGAACGGCCGGAAAGGAAATTAGAAACAAAGGCAGAGATGGAGGGATAGAAACCGAAGGAGGGTACTTTGGGTATGAGGGATTTGTGCCAGACTCTATCAAAGGCCTTCGATATATCTAGCACAACAGAAAAAGTCTCACAGAAGTCCCAAATGGATGAAGACCAAGAGTTAGTAAGGTAAGAAAGAAGATCACCAGCAGAACGGACCTTAAAGAAGCCATACTGGAGGTCTGGTAGGAAGTTATGGGTAGATAAATGCCTAATACATTTTGAGGTAAGAATAGTTTCCAAAACTTTAGAGATGCAAGAAATGAGAGCAATTGGACTATTGTTGAAGGGTTGAGAGTGGTCACCCTTCTTTGGGACAGGTTGAATGAGAGCAGACTTCAGGCAAAGAAAGGAAGACTTTAGATGAGAGACAGACGGAAGAGTTTGCCTAGGCAGGGAGTCAAGCATGGAAGCACATATTTATATTACAACAGAAGGTATACCAACTGGTCCATACGCCTTCTTAGTATTAAGCCCACAGAGGGTGGAAAGTACATCCTTAGAAATTATTATGATGTTAGGCATAAGTAGGAGAGGGATGAATAGCACCGGAATCATCCAAAGTGGAGTTATTAGCGAAAGTGTTAGCGAAGGGTTCAGCTTTGTCAGAGGAAGAAGTGATAGTAGTGCCGTCAGAGTGGAAGTGAGGAGGGAAAGATGAAGAAGAATTTGTTTTGGAAAGGTTTTTGTCTAGATGCCAGAGGGCTTGGGAAGAACTAAAGTTGGATAGTTCAGTGCATTTATTATTGATGAAAGAATGATTGGCGAGTCAAAGAACAGATTTGGCTTGATTCCGGGCTGAAACATAGGAAGTATGAGATTCTTAAGTTTGAAGGCGACGTTACCGTTTGAATGCTTCCTCCGTATTGTGGACAGCAGTAGAACAAGCGTGAGTAAACCAAAATTTCTTTGCGTTAGACTGAGAGAAAGAAAATGGAATGTATGCTTCCAAGCCCAAGAGGAAGCAGAAGTCTTTCCATGGGAAATGCAAATAAGTACTGCCGAAGAGCCTCCCAGTCAGTAGCGCCAAAGTTTCACAAGCGCCGCAGGCTGGGAGGATCAGGTGGCTGTACCGGAGAGATAGGACAGGTGACAGGAATAAGTTAATGGTCGGAGGAGCCCAAAGGAGAGAAAAGATTTACAGTATAAGCAAAAGGGTTAGAGGTTAGAAACAAGTCAAGAATGTTGGGCCAATCTCCGAAGCGGTCCTGAATATGGGTGGGTTGCTGGACTAACTTCTCTAGGTCATTTAGGATAACACATTTTTTTAGGCTTATTCACCATGTTGGTCAGTGGAAAGAGAGGAGAGCCATTGGAGGTGGTGAACGTTGAAATCTCCTGAGATGGAGATTTCTGCGAAAGGAGAGATGGATAGAATGTGTTACACTTCCTGTTCCCAAACAATGATGCTGGCGTTCTGTGTGAGAGTTTGTTAGGTTAAGTTAGTTTAGTTGACATTAGAAGTGATGGTAGTAATAGTGTGGATAATACTGATAGTAGTGATGATGGTGATAATGGCAGTGATAATGGTTGTAGATTTAGTGATAATGATGACTAGTGATGATGATGGTAGTAATGATTATAACAGTAGTAGATATGATGGTGACAGTACTAGTAGTAGAGATGATGGTCATAATAGTTTTCATGATGGTGACATTAGTAATGATGATTGTAAGATAATGATGACAGTATTAGTGATGTTGGTAAGTAGTAGTGATGATGGTCAAAGTTGTAGTAATGATGAGATTAGTAGTGATGATGGTGAGAGTAGTAGTGATGATTATAATAGTAGTAGTGCTGATGATAATTATTAATGATGATAGTGACTAGTAGTGATGATGGTGACCGATCGCAGAGTTGGGTATGCCGTTTTTATTTTGGGCGAAACGGCACGTCTACTTTATTAGTTTTAACCCATTCAGTACTGTTGACATCCTTTTCATTATATGTTGGCGACTATTAGACGGTATTATTAAGCTTCAGAAGGATGTCTACCCTCTAAAAGATTCCAGACTATCACAATCACTCATCAACTTTGCGTAGGCAGAGTGGTATCGCCCCCTGTATAGTGGTACATGCTAACCGAAATGTCTGTCCGTCTGTCTGTCCGAGAACTCCTCCTAGACCGTTTGACGGATTTTCACCAAACTTCACACGAACCTTCGGTGCGAGAATTCGACGGTAATTAAACAAATATTTTTTGAATTTGTGCAATAGTTATGATCTTAGGTCCAAAAAATGGTTTTGCCCCCCCCCCCCCCTCTTCAGGACCACCACCGCCCACCCTGTACCTATTCCCTGTGCGTGTGTGTGCCCCGTAGGGGCACACACATCACAGAAAGCCACACATCATACACATGTCTCAGAAGTGATGATAATAGTGAGACGTATGTCTGTCTTTCCGAAAACTCCTCCTAGACCGTTCGACAGATTTTCACACAAACTTCTAACGAACATTCGGTACGTGAATGCAACGGTTAGTAATTTTTTTTTTTTTAATGTATGCAATAGTTATGATTTTAGGTCCAAAATATGGTTCCCCCCCCCACCACCACACCCAGCAAAGATGGCGTTCTTAGTGTGTGAGCCTGAGCCCCTTCGGGGCATTCGTTCTGGGGGCGAAAACATCTCGCTATGCATTTGCTAGGATAAGTTAGTTTAGTTGGCATTAGAAGTGATGGTAGTAATAGTGGGATTGATGGTGATAGTAGTGATGATGGTGATAATAGTAGTGATGATGGTTGTAGTTGTATTGATGATGATGACAGTAGTAGATATGATGGTGACAGTAGTAGATATGATGGTGACAGTACTAGTAGTAGTGATGATGGTCATAATAGTGATGATGGTGACAAGTAATGATGATAGTTGTAGTGATAATAATTATAGTAGTGATGATGGTAGTGACAATGGTGTGAGTATTAGTGATGATGGTGAGTAGTAGTGATGATGGTGAATGTTGTAGTGATGATGACAATAGTTGTGATGAAGATCATAGTAATGGTGATCATGGCAGTAGTAGTGATGATGGTGACAGTATTAATGATGATTGTAAGATGGTGGTGATGATAGTAGTAATGATGGTTGATAGTTGTTATATCAATGATGATAGTAGTGATTAAGATGGTACTGACAATGGTGACAGTAGTAGTGATGATGGTGAGAGTAATAGTGATGATTGTAATTGTAGTAGTGATGATGATCATAGTAATGGTGATGATGACAGTAGTCGCGATGATTGTGGCAGTTGTAGTGATGATGGCAGTTGTAGTGATGATGGCAGTAGTAGTGATGATTGTGATTGATGATGATATTAGTAGTGATGATGGTAACCCATCGCAGAGTTGGGTATGCCGTTTTGATTTTGGGCAAAACGGCACATCTACTTTATTTTAGCTGCCATATAACCTTCCTAGGGTAAATGCAGTTGAAATAAAACTAAAGGACGTCGCCGGTACTGTAAGGGTTAAGCCACCAAACTTATTCAAATTTCTGTCCAATTCTTGATACCAATGTAAAAAAAAAAAAAAAAAATCCGAACTGTTGCAAGAAAAAACAAATTATCTTAGCTAATTGCCGGAAAAAGCGCTTGTGTGAATACCCCGAAATTTGCTCGATTCTGACGACGCGATTTCGTAAATATTTGTAATCGTAGCCTACCCCAAAAATGCCTGCGATAATTTACGTTATCTTGTTATTGAGTTTTGTTTTGTCATTATTGAGAGTGATACTTACTTCTGCCATGTTCGAGAATCTATATTATAGTTGTTCCCTAGACTAACAAAAATGCCTTCCCAGACTTCTTTAATACTAAAAAATATGGTACCACTTAAGATCATTTGTTCCGGCTTATTTACCAAGATTTATATTTCTGTATTTTTCAATGAATATAGTGTTTTATTATTGTGTATCATTCAGTGAATGAAGGATTTGCATTAGCTTACCCATAATGGCCGTGGGATACAATAATAGGTTAAGGGGCTTAGCCCCCCCCCCCCCATGAATTATTGTCATCATCATATATATTGCCAGCAGGGGGCAAATAACAGCAGGCCGTGTGATAATTTCGAACAAAAAACAAAAACAAAACAGCAGTCAAATTATACGGAAACATTACAGAAAGTAATGTAAACAAAGCCGCCAACACAATCCTTACCAAGGAAAGTCGACGAAATTTATTTTATTTTTTTTATTTTTTTTATGAGGGAGACAAAAGGCAGAGATGCCTATGACAAGTGCCTCCCCCAGAGTTGAGAGCAGGTAGGGTTGAATTGATAACATTTAGGCACAAAGGCCAACCAATGGGATTTGTAGAGATCATTCATTCTAGAAGGAAGGTAGGGACAAAACAACTCAAGCCAGAACAAGTAAACCCAAGTGGGGACACACAAACTACCAGACTCAGCTAGTAGAGACGAAAACTTGTTGTTTTTGTGACAGAGTGAAGTGTGGTGTGCTTGTTCAGTGTAGCAAAGTAGATAGCAAGAGGAGGTGTTTGTGAGAGCTAGCTGGATCACTCTGTGTAGGTGGGGCACAAACAGAAACAGTAAGGGAAGCCAGACAAATGAAACAGGAGTTCCAACAACTCCGTATCATATGCCTATAGGCCTCCCCTGGGTATTGCCTCGTTCGATTGGTGCCTGCAGTCTCCTCCATCTGGTTATAGAGATCGCCACCTGCAAGTGGCACCGATTAGGGTGTCGCCCATCGGTAATTTGTTTAGGGTTTATTCCCCTAGATGGGTTGCCCGCCAAGGCTATCGAGTCCCATCCACCCGGAAACACCCCTTTCAGATACCAAGGGGACTACATCATCAGAGACACCGCTATCACAGGGGGACCGCCTAACACCAGAGACAACCCTATAACACTATAGGGGAAGAGTGGAGGAGGGGTTGTAACCGAACTATTCAGGACTCCCCTTAGTCCCCCAGGACCCCCTCACACACTATAGTCAAGACCCTCACTTTCACCAATACCAAACCCAAACCCAAACCCAAACCCCACACCACCTCGTGATCTACCCCTTTCCATCTCAATTGCCCTGCAATACCAACTCCTCTGTCTGTGCGTGGGGTATCTAAAATAAAAACAAACCCCAGAAAACTCCACGAACGATTACCTATACCCCACACACAAACAGAGGAGGGGGGTTTCTTATTCTTGCACAGGTCTCTGTTTTATATAGGTTATATCAGGGTTTTTATGTTGTGCTTATCGCAAATCCTCCATGAGCACAATATTGAAATTATTGCGAATCTATACGTACCTATTGTCCTCAATAAATTGTTTCTGATAGTGTGGCACAAATCGTCTTGAGTATTACCCAAAAAATGTCCACCCAGACCCCATTTATTCAAGATATGTTCATGTTACAACAGCAATGATTTATTTTTTAATTACAGGCTCACCTCCGACACTTGAATGGGAGGAAGCGTGTAATTATCGCCAAACTAATGGTGTTAAAAGTTTTAGAAAATCCAAACTAATTGAGCGAAAAAAAACTTCCCCCTTGAACCAAATAAATTAATAACACTGGAGATTCAAATCCTGTAATACAATCGTTTATAGGCTGGTATAAGACGTGTGTATAAGAACATGCATTGTATAAACAACACTACTTGCAATTTAAGTTTAAAATCAAATCGTGCAATATAATAATTACATATTAAAAGGTGCGTTAGTGAAATAATAGCAGTCATAATTTCAACTTGTGACATTTTTTTACTTAAAATAATGCCAATTACAGGGTTCGTGTTAAGATGGTAAAGCTGAGATATTTGGTTATTAGTCCTTTCAGTTCCGGTGCCGTCCTTTCAAAATTATTCTGGCTACTATTAGACGATTTTACGCATTTTAAAAGGGGTCTCCAGCAATTAACAGGCTTCGAACTATCTCACTTAACCCTGTTTACTACCACAGAGCCTAGTTAAACTGCACAAAATCGTCTAAATATAGCAAGAACAAAATATAAATAAGGGGTTAGAAGTAGGGCCCCTTTGTCTCCACCTGAAAAAACTGTAAACGTCTCGCACGCACACACACAACTATAATATACTAATACTCACACAATAAATAATAAACACAAAAATAATCATAACATATTTGTAGCAATAAAATGAAAAACTAATTAAATCATATCCAACATAAGAAAATATTAAACGAATTGTCATAGCAATTATATTAATGATAATACATACCGGTAATAATATAATATGGATGAATACTAATAACAATATTAAATATATCAATACTACTAATAATAATAATAATAATCATCATAATACAACAAATAATAATAATGAAATGGAGAGAAATCACGACTCTTTTGAGAGAATATTATGAATACACAATTACCTAGGACTTATACCGTGTGTCCCGTGGCGTATTGGCTAGAACGTTCGGTTCTCAGCATTCGGTCGAATCAGAGGCTATCAGGCTCAGTAGAACTATCATGTGTTCGTGTTTGGGTATACTGAACGAACCCCTGGTTCGATTTCCTGGCTGGACGTGACTATTTGAGCGATTCTCCGAAAACCTGATGATCTGTTCACCTACCATTAACCCTTTCACGCACATATGACGCAGAGGTTGCCAGATTAGCAATAAGAAATAGAGTTCTCTCACTCTTATAATTACCTCTCCAAAATTAGTTTTCTGCCCACAGCTAACTCAAAGACAACTGCAGAGGTTGAAGTAACTAAACTAAAGGTTTCTAAATACCCCTGATGGTATCAAAGGCTTTAAAGTATCCTCAATAGGCTCAAAAGCGCATCATATGTCGGAGAGGGTTAAGAACCTGGAGTAAGTACAAACTTGTGACGTCCCAACCAGGTAGGTAACTATACTAACCTGGATAATATGCAGGTACCCGTGTGTTGGTCCCGGTTAGATAACTCATCGGAATTGGCCACGCTCCAAACGATAATCAAATGGGAGTTATCACCGGGGTCAGGTGCAGCCTAGAATATGATCACTGACTTTACTTACCATGTGAGAGAAATCCCGTTGTAGTGTCTTGTTCCGGGGCTGACTACGGGCTGCTGATCCTTGCTGATACTGAGACCAACATAATGAGTGCAACTCAACACTTGCGAGTTTCATGCTATAAGAAAGTCGGAGCAAGTCTTTCGTGCCTAGTTGATCTGGATGTAAACTACGATCATAAGTTGAGCCATTCCAAAGTAACTCCTTCTGTATCGGCAACGTCTTTTTTATTTGATTTGAGCTACATATAGACGATTTGATGAAGCTTCATAAGGATATGTGGTTGCTAAAAGTATTACATATGATAGTCGATGTTTTTTCAATTGGTAGACATCCTTCCTAAGCTGGATAAAATCGTCCAATAGTTACCAGAATATAATTAAAAGAACGTCACCGGTACTGAATGGGTTAACTCTTTGAGGATGTGTTTTTGACTGTTTACTCTGGCTATTCTTAGACGATTTTACTAAGATTGGGAAGGCCCTCTAGGAATCAAATGGGTAAAATTCCATCTCAATTAGCACTCTGACTCCCTAAATGTCTTCCTAGACTGAATACAAACATCTAATGATAGCCATAAATAAAACTGTCAAAACGCGTTGTGATCCTCAAGGGCTTAAGCCTTAAGGGGAGACTGACCGTTTGTTTGGTCTATTAATTCATTTATTCATATATTTTTTTAGTTTCCTCCCTAGACCTCCATCAAGCTTAGAAAAACACCCCCTAGACCCCCCTTCAAGATAAATGTGTACATTTTTCAGTAGAAAAATGGCCCGGCCGAAGGCCGATTTCTCTTATAATTGCAGGCTAGCTATCGCTCGCCAAGAAATAATCGACACCTAAATGGCACGAAAGGTCTTAAAATTGACAACGAAATGGGGCGAAAGGTGTTAAAATCGACAAACTAATGGGCCGAACATCTTATAATATCAAAACTAGTGGGGCAAAACATTAGGGAGAAGGGGGTCCAGAAAACGGTCTGCCTCCCCTCAACATTGCCATTTCTAGCTCACCAAAGACAATTGTAGCAAGCCGAAACAGAGGACTAGATTATTAATTATATTATTATCATCATTATTATTTGGGTGAGGGCTGGTACTGTCCAGAGTGAGGTTTGGCATCCTCGATTCGATAATATTCAAGGACACTACATCGGCGCTATTAGAAACAATTTATCAGGGCAAATAGGGACCAATAGAATCGCCATATTTTTCTCTCATCATACCAGTCTAGAACTGTTGATGCCGATTTATAACCTCCATATTTTCGCTATGAACGCAATTTCCGGTAATCCTACCCGTGAAACACAATGTACACTCACGCGTACTAAAAGCTGCTCAGGGGTGGGGCCTTACTTCCCCTCCTCCACCCTGGGCAGGTGGAAGGGGGGAGTCATGTCTAAGTCTAACCCCCCCCAAAAAAACAAAAAAAAAACACACACAAAAAACTATCCCCAACTCCTCCACCTTCCTCCTATGGCCGCTAGTTAGTAATTAGCAATGTATGTTCTCATGTCTTGTAAATTATAGCTAAACCATCATTGCACATTCTTACAATGGCCAACATTTAAAATATAGGCTATTAATAATATAATATGTAATTATATTATACAAAGTGAGTCTCTATACACACAACGTGAGTTATACCAATTGTATAATTGTATACCGACTGTAGGGGTCTTCCGTCTCTCTTAGTCTCTCTCTCTCTCTGTCCCTTGAGTTCAGGTCATTGAAGTTTTTAAAATATTTAATGGGTTTAACAATGTGGATTATAGCCAAATGTTTAGCCTCAATATGAATACATCACGCACCCATGGCTGAAAGTTAAAATTGAAATGGTTCAGCAACAGTATTTGTGAAAATTTGTTCACATAATTACAGGAGGTGTTCTACATGGAACAAAATTCCCTCATACATTGTAAAATATTCCTCAGTAAAACAGTTCAAGAAGATAGTAGATAGTATTTTTCACTCTGTAATGGGGTAGTGCACTAAACAATGTGTTTCCTTCTACTTTGAGTGTCTCTCCAGAATGGACAGCAAGGTCTTTAAGATAGCTTACTATGCCTTGTAACTCCTTGTAACACTTACGCTCACTGTCTCTCATAGCCTACACTTTCTACGACCAAGATTAACCCTTGTCTATCGGGGCCCAACTTAAGTCTGTATCGAAAAATTTGGACTATGTGGAGGGGCCCGACTTAAGTCCGAGTGCAATTTTGGCGCAATATTGGCTCTGAGAGAGAGACGAGTGACGGGAGGAGCATGGGTTACCTCATGATCGCTCGCCACGGCCGCCGTGGACCAACTGAGATGTACTCCACTTACATCCACCCTCACTCCCTCGCTAACATACGTAATTATATAAAGAAATTACCGCATTTTAGCGATTTTGCCCTTCGGTTGCACGATCGTTGCAAGACAACCAGTGATCGTAGAAGGATGGTTCGGGTGTCATTGGAAAGCTCAATTTACGCCCTTTCAGGGATACATACTTGTATGACGCTTTGGATCTTGTTTATGCATGAAAAAAGAGCACGGAAACAACCCCATAAAACCCCCCGCTGGGCGGCACAGTGAAATATACTCCACCACCCACTCTTTGAGCGTTAAACAGGTCTGAATGGGGTATATATCCCTTCATTTGTGTGTGTGATGAATGTTGCCTGCATTCGATACACATAGAGGAGAGTTGATGGTAGAACTGTCTATTAAACCTTAATCTTTAGTTGGGTGTTTGTAGAGATGAGAGGCTGGGACAGAGGAGGGGAAAGTTAGAAAGCGAACACTGCTACTCAGAGGCTCCATATTCAAACTTTACTATGAGTTAACACCAACTTTGATTGTAATTGACATCGAGTTCTACATTTAATTGATTGAAAAATTAGTGTATAGATCACGTAGAATGAAACATTGTCGGTATATAGTATGTATGGTATTGCATAAATGGGACAATCTGAATGAATTGATAAAGAAAACATTCAGTAACAGTCGCAACGCTGCCTTTTGTCCATTCCTTATTTGTTGTAAAGGTCCGTCTGTCGCGAGTGATTCGAGAACCTATAATTAGATGGTAGAGAGCACGTTGATGTGTAAGGCAATGATGGTGAATATGTTATCCTCAACGCTGTATGAGATTGAATATAATTACGGTATCTTCATATTCAAATCATATTACACCTTGGTCGTAGAGAGAGGGAGAACCAGAAGACCTATACAATTCATGTAACCGACGTTGTATGTAAACTGATTTTGAGAATACAATTACAAATTGTATTATATGTCTAATATATTTTAAATGTTAGCATTCAAGACAGCTAGAGCAGCCTTATTTACCAAGTTGTCTTTATATTTGTTCAAGGAATATAGTATTTTATTGTCGTTTTTCATGATTTGAGTGGAGGATTTGCATTAACTTACCCATTATTCATTAATCTGAAGATACGGCTTCAAATGGCACCATGTATTGAGTGAAGCGCACTTTTACAGTAGGTAAGGGAAATTGTGGGGTAAATTGGGTTGAGGGGGGGGGGCCTGAAAATCAAATTGACAAAATAAGAAAAAGTAACACACTTATTCAAGCATCAGTAAGGTCCCCTGAGTAAGGTAAGAGCGAAAGCAAATAATTATATACGACAGGAATCCTGTAATCGAGGAGTTGTTGTTCTGCAGAATACATTACCCGATTTCACCGAAAAATAACACCGAAAATAATCAAAGTCCCAACCATAAACAAAGCATTCTGTCGGCTTGACCTCCTTCTCCTTCTTGTTTTGTACGATGCGGCAAAAGCGCGATTCACCCAATAAATGGCGCAAGCATGACTCGCCCCCACAAAGAACCTGCAACCTGTATTTGCCCCCTTACAGATCGACATATAATTATGAAGATGACAATAAGTCAAGGAGGGGTGAGGGGAGACAGCGCCCCCCCCCCCCTCAACCCATCATGTATCCAATTTATCCCACAATTTCCCTTACCTACTGTAAGAGCGCGATTCACCCAATACGTGGCACGATTTGAAACCGTATGGACACGCACTAAATAATGGGTAAGTTAATGCAAATCCTCCACTCAAACCTTGAACGACAACAATAACACTATATTCCTTGAAGAAAAAAAAAACCAAACATGGTAAATAGGGCCGATGTAGTCATGTTGAACAGTACCCTCCATTCAACCTTAACCTTTTCTGTCTGTCTCTGTTACTGTCATACTTTCCTTCTGGGGGCAGGGGGTAGGATTCCTCCTCCCCTTGTAAAATGTACCTACTAGACGAGACAGAGTAAGGGGCGAGGGAACCCAAAAGTGGTCCCGGACACTAAAAATTGGATCTTTAAATGTTGTTTCTGTTTGGGCTTTGTCTCGAGTCGGCCACCCCCAGCTATGGGGTATTTGCCAGAGTATATACATGCACACATACAATATTTATATTATGGTGCAATTTTACTGTAGGGGCACGTATTTGACAGGTACCACCAAGGATTAAATACAGAATTTGTTTCGGTTTCCACGCATCCAACACATGATGATGATGATAAAGAATTTATTCTAGCCTTCTGAGCCAAAGGCCACTTATAAGGCTAGGAGACCAAGTATGGGAAGCGGAGATGCATGGGTAGGTCGCTTATAAGTCATGGAACACATGTATGGCTTGCAGATAGGAACGGAGCGGTGCAAAGGTAAAGCTAGGGGAGTCACAAAGCAATTCGGGATGGGAACGGTTCTGGAGATAACGCAAACGTTCATATCTAAAGTTACGGCATTCACACAATATATGGGAAATTGTAAGAACTGTTTGACATTGCTGGCAATAGGGAAGTGGAGTTCTAGGTAGAGACATTAGGTAACCATGTGTTAGCCTAGTATGTCCAAGACGAAGCCTGGTAAGCACAACCTGGTCAATACGAGCAGAGGAGGGAGGAGTCGTCTAGGGAAATACGTCATCTTTGAAAGAACGGAGATGCATAGTGGTAGGGAGACTCTTCCACTCCATACACCACTTATCACGGACTGTAGTCTTAAGTACCGGAAAGACGTCAGGTAGGCGAATGAGAGAGACGCAAAGAGTGCCCCGCCTAGCTCTCTTGGCCAGATTATCCGCTCTTTCGTTCCCACTAATACCGACGTGGGCAGGGACCCAGAAGAACGTGATGGTACGGCCCAGAAGCAGGACATGAAGCAAGCTGGCAATGTGCCTAGCATAGCATTGTAGTACCTGCAGGGCACTTAAGGAGCCACTGCATATGACAATGTGAGGAACATTGCACGGGAGATCATCTATCATGTCCAATGCACCCTGTATAGCTATAATTCAGTGGTGAACACTGAGGAATACGGATGGAGCGTGCTCTGATGTGATCCATATTCAGACACTGCTGCGCAAACCCACTAAGCCATCTTCCTTGGAACCATCAGTATAAATGAAAACAGCTGGACGGTGACAAAGCAGGTGGTTCAGGGCCAGAGTGCGCAAAACAAACGTGTCAGTGGATTTGCCGGACAAAGTCAGGTGAAAGTAAAAGGCGGCACGTCGAATGCACCACAGCGGCACGGTGCACTCAGGCACTGAAGCCCGTGGGAATGGTATGCTGTGAGTGGAAAATAGGTTCATGGCTACAATGGGAAATGATGGTGAAATATTATCCAGTGGGGCGTCCGCGAAATATCGATCAGTAGGTGGCGACGCCAATAAGCGAACGGCAGAGGTCATCGTAACCAATATGCGGTGATGATGGAGAGGCATCTCACCAGCCTCCGCCAACATACTACTAATCTGGGAAGATCGAAAAGCCCCAGATCTCAATCGAATCCCCAAGTGATGGACAGAGTTGAGCCGTTGCAAAACAGTGGGGGAAGACTTACCATATATTGGACAGCCATAGTCCAGGAACGATAGGACTATGGCTTTATAAAGCATAAGTAAGGTGGGTCTATCCACCCCCCAATGGACCCGAGCAACAGCCTTTATGACGTTCATGCGCTGGAGACAGCGGGCTTTCACTCCATTGATGTGATCAATCCAATTGAGGTGGGTGTCAAAGGTCATATCAAGAAACTTTACTGTGTCGTAAAAGGGGATGCGTAAACCCCCCATTCTCAGATTGGTGGTATGACCGCGCAAATGACGCTTGTCACCGTAAAATATCATGGCCTTAGTCTTTTCTAGGGAGAGCTGGAAACCCGTCTTGGATGCCCACTTGTGAATGGCTCCCAAAGTGGTGTTAAGGCGATGTAATATGTGTGATATGGTGGGAGAGGTGTAGTATACGGCAAAGTCATCAACAAAAAGACTATGAGATACGCCCGCCGCAAGGCAATCAGAAATTTCATTGATCGCAATGATAAAGAGTGTCCCACTAAGAACACAGCCTTGGGGTATTCCGGATTGAAGTGGCATGCAGCACGACAGCTGTCCCCTAGTCTTGACCTGGAAAGTCTGATCCGTCAAAAAAGCTTGTAAGAACAAGGGGGGAGGGCCCCTCATGCCGTCATACAAAAGTTTGAGAATCCTGCGTCTCCAAGTTATGTCATACGCCTTCACCATATACAAAAATATGGCCACAGTAGGATGGCGGTTCAAAAAACCTGTCCGTACTTGGTGTTCGAGATGGGTCAGGGAATGTAAATTAGATTTACCGGGGCGCGACCCATTTTGGTATGGTGACAGAAGGCCATTCGTTTCAGCATAGTGCATTAATCTGGGATTTACCATTTTCTCCATTAACTTGCACAGGCAAGACGTGAGGACAATGGGTCTGTAATTAACAGATGTTGGGTCCTTACCAGGTTTGGGGACCGGGACCGTGTAAGCGTGTCGCTAAATCGGAGGGACGTAATTTACACTCCAAAACTGATTGTATAAATGGATTAAAAATTGTAGAGCATCCTCATGGAGATGTCTGACAAGCGCATAAGGAATACCATCGGGGCCAGGAGTAGTATCTGAACATAGTTGTAAGGCGTGCAAGAGTTCAGACATAGTGAAAGGCTCATTGTATGTAAAGGCCCGACCCCCATCAAACATAAGGGACTGCGATTCGGCGTTGCGTTTATGCCGAAGGAACTCGTCTGTATGGGACTCATCTGAACTAACCTTAGCGAAATGTGAGGCAAGGCAATTGGCAATGTCACTATGATCCAATATAGTTTCCCCCGTAACAGCACTTGTTAGAGATGACAATGAAGGGCGAGCATTCAGACCGTTTATCCTTCGGAATTTCTCCCATATTTGCGTAGTAGAAGTGCGGTGAGTGATGCCAGATATATAGGCTCCCCAAGAGGTCAGTTTGCTCTGTCTGATTGCTCGTTTAGTTAGTGCAGAGACTCTGTTGTGAAAAGACTTCAATAACAAGAGGTGCAGAGCATCAGGGACGAGATTGGGAATCAGTGTCGGGTTATCAGAATGCGGGATGAGCAATCGGGTCTCCACAAAACGTGCACGAAGCTGATGGAGGGTTCTTTCAAGGCGGTGTTTAAAGGTAACCAAGGCACTCAAAGCAGGTGACCACCATGGAACCTGACGCACCCAGGTTCAAGAAGACGTTTTAGGGATGGATGTGGAGGCCACAGAGTGGAGAAAATCCATGAAATAAGTAAAGTTCGTGTCTGGGGGCTCATCACTATGAAAGTCACCGATGCTGCTGGACAAAGACTGAAAGGTATCCCAGTCGGCTTTGGAGACGTTATACTGCGGTACTTGAATGGAGGGAGTCGGTTCTGTGTGCCGGAGAAAAACAGGGAAGTGGTCACTGGAAAAACGTTCGTTAAAGAAAGCCCAGTCGAAATGGGGAGCCACAGAATCGCTAGCCAGAGACAAATCTACAGCAGAGTAAGTGTCATGTGTGGAGGAACGGTAAGTATGGGCCATCTGGTTGAGGCAGCATAGCTCAGTCACTAATATCAACCGCTCTATGTGAGTACCGAAAATGTCAGATCGGGGTCCGCCCCATAAAGGGGAGCGGGCATTGAAGTCCCCTAATAAGAGGTATGGTTGGGTGAATTGACTAACGAGGTATGTTAAGTCATGTGGGGAATAGTGGCAGAATGGTTGATTATATAAGGAACAGATCGTTAAACATGGCAATTTGGGTAGAGAGATAGAGATGGCAACTGATTGGAAAGGGGCCGGGTCTAAATGGTCATTACGGACCAAGATAGCTGTGCGCAAAATAATGTCCTTCAATGGAAGGGGAACAAGAGGCAAGTCGGTATCCTTTAGGGGGAGTGATATACGGTCCTATGTGCTGCAAGCAAATACACACCGGCATGTGCTGCCGTAGCAAACGCTGCAACTCACCAGTGTGCAAACGTGTCTTATATCCATTCAAGTTCCAGTGTATGATATTATGCGTCATTAATAGGTGTAACGGAAGATTGGCTAGTGCGGGTTGGAGCGGTAGGGGTCAGGGTAGAAGAGCGAGAAGTAGTCTGTTGGGGAAGCGCCTGCTCATGGGGATCCGGGAGCAGATACCCAGGAGCACCAGAAGGAGGGTCTGGTAAAGTGGCAACAATTTGTTCAAGCTGATCTTTCAATTTAGTAATGAAATCGGGCGTCTCGAGGAACTGCAGCAAGTGCCCCACGCAGACGTAATACGAGTCGTGTTGGGAAAGAGGTGATGGAGGACCGCACCGCTTGGAGATCAACTGCAGACATGATTTGCCTTCTTACGCATCAAATCAACCAAGCTACAGACCAACATGGTGAAACACATACAATAGCACTGGATATATCAAAGGCATTTGATAGAGTCTGGCATCAATCCTTATTGTCGAAGATGTCACACTACGGCCTTGCATCATTAGTTCCACTAATTTCTTCTTATCTTCATAACAGAAAAATATGTGTAATGGTAGATGGCCTTTATTCTCAATTTCACTCAATAAATGCTGGTGTTCCCCAGGGATCAGTTTTGGCCCCAATTCGGTTCCTCATTCATATCAATGATCTTATATCTACCACTCATAATCCAATACATTCCTACGCAGATGACTCAACACTCCACAGTTCCTTCACATTTACCAATTCTTTCACCCAACCCGATCTTATAAATTCAAAAATAAACACTGCAATTTCTCTGAACCAGGACCTTTCTAGAATTAAAGGATGGGGACAAAAGAATCTAGTTTCCTTTAATGCACAGAAAACCAAGTACATTCAATTTTCTAACCGACAGAATCTCACTGACTCCCATATATTTTTTAATGATGTAAATATTCCCACTTCCCCTAGTATTCACATTCTCGGTGTAACATTAACTACTAACTTGAGCTGGACACATTATGTTAGAGGCATTGCTAAGAATGCCTCTAAAAAACTGGGACTCCTGTACAGAGTTCGAGAATTCTTCACTGACGAGCAGTTGGCCGTGATATATAAAAGTCATGTGCGTTCTCAGATGGATTACTGTTCACCTCTGTGGGGTGGAAGTGGAGTGGTTGCATTGAGGCAGTTGGACAAAATTCAAAATAAAGCTATTAGATTAATCAATAACCCTGCAATCACACAGGACCTTCCTACATTATCCATACGAAGAAATGTTGCATCCCTTGCATTATTCTACAGATATTTTCACAGTAATTGTTCCGAAGAACTTGCTTCAATTGTGCCGCCTCTCCACATCTTTCCCCGTAGAACTAGGGCAGATGAGAGCGTCCATGAATTTACACTTTCTCCTCCACAATGCAGAACTTCTGCTTATCAGAATTCATTTATCCCCAGAGCTACTACTCTTTGGAATTCACTTCCCTCGAATTGCTTTCCACAAACTTACAATCTACAAATGTTTAAATCCAGTTGTTACAAACATTTTATGAATGGAGGATGCCTTTAGGCACATGGACCTTTTTGTTTTGTCTGTGTTTTTCCTTCCTCCGTTCATTGTCTCTTTAAAAAAAATAAAAAATAAAATTTAAAAAAAAACGAACGCACTCTGGTAGTACAGTAATATCATGTTCTGTCGAGGTCAACGAATCCTTGATCTAAGGGAGAAAACAAGACGTGCACCCACAAAGCGCACCGTGAGAGGAGACGTCATCCTGTCCAGCTCGAGGCAGGCAGGCTGGGAGGGAGGGGACGTTATCCTCAACGTCCGGTAGTTCTAGCAGGTCATTAGGAGTCGCAGTGGGTGGGTGAGGATCCGTAGGTAACTGATCCTGTGCCGGTAGGGAAAGGGTTTCGTTTGACATCTGAGGGGACAGGTCACGACACTGGCCTGTCGACTTAGCAAGTTTAGATGCTGTCGAGGTGGGAGGGGGGGGATGTAGTAGTATCGCGCGCTCTCTTACGGCCGGGAGGCACATCGTGAAGCTGGACACGTGAATCGGAGATGCGGTAGGTAACTACATCTGTGTCGTTTAGGTTGTGTTGGTGTTTGAAACACTCCATCAACGCAGCCCGTGAAAGGGTGGAGCCAAGAACGTGGTCAACACACAGACAACCTGGGTCATGCGAAGAGGGAAGGGAATCAGGAGGGGTGACCCGTAGGAGGTAAACATTTAAGGCCTTAGTCCAAGTGCCAGACGGTGATGAGAAATGCTCATGAAAGAAACGCTTACCGCAGGAATTACACCCACAGATATCGTTATGGTCAGGCAATGACCATGGCAGCACAGGGGACGTGGAACTGTCAAACGCCGCAACCTGCAGTTCAAGATCATCAGGCATACCTTGGCCTCGCTGGTTCTCCAGAGTGGTGCACTTCTGAGAAGGAGCCGTAATTTTACGGGTACTTGAGAGACGAGAGGTACCAGAGATTGAGGGGGCAGCTCTCGTTTGACGGGTAGTCGATTTGATAAGAGAGGATGATGCCCTTGGTGCGGGAATTGAGGGTACGGCCTTCATTGAGGTAGCTCGAGGTCGGGTGATAAGCCCAACACGGGGTTTGCGCTGAGGCCGGGGAGGTTGAGACTGGACAGTTGACCGAGCGGAAGAAGGATCACGTTTAGAATGCGGGTTGGGCGACGGCTCAGGCCCACTACGGGCAGCACTAGGGAGATGATCTGTAGTCGAGACATCTGCACCTAGAGCCTCAAACGCATTACGAGTTGTGACGGGAGGTGGGGGGGAAGGTCGCATGGCTTTGGAGGGTCTGGTGGAATGACCAACACGTGAGGATGGTTTAGAAGTTGAGGACCCGGGAAGCTGTGCCCGGTTGTCGGAGGGCAATGAAACAGGATGGGTCACAGTAATATACCTCCGCTCAGGCGTCGTCCCAGACTCACGCACTAGACGCGCAGCAACTCTGAAAGGAATGCCCTTAGCCTCCTGCAGATGAAGCACTTCTCTGGCGAAGACATAGTGACAGCAACGCTTATCTGAGGCAAAGTGTCGTTCTCCAAAATTCGTACATGTTGGGTCATCAGCGGAGCACTGGGAAGGGTGAGCGCCTTCCACATTTTCTACTCCAAAGCACAGACAGTGCCTGACAGAACAACAGTATTTAACAGGATGGCCGAATTTCCAACAGTTGACGCACTGGCGAGGACTACGAACAAAAGCTCGCACGCGCAGCGACTCAGCACCCAATTAAATGGAGTGAGGCAGTTCATGGCTATCACAGTATAACTTAGCAATGCGAAGAGGAGGCTGATTGGGATCAGAGCCTCTCATTGGGGATATCGTGTATGTTTCAACTCTACGTACTGCAGGGAGATCTAATTGCAATGCTAGACACAGACGCGGGCCAGCTTCTCTGAAGTCATCCTCCTTGATAAGGACACTATGGGGAACAACAACCGTGCCCACACATTGGTTTAGCGACACTTCGGGGTGACCCAGTAAAGAGTCACTGGGAGTGTCCAGGAGGGTTATCATGGTGGATGACTGTTTCTCAGAATGAACTTCAACAATTCGAGAGGTCTCCGAGTGATGGAACAGATCAACAGGACCCACCTCGTGCCGAAGGTAGACCTGAAGATCAATATCATCGTGTGGGCGGTTTTCAACCTTAAAGTACTTCGGCCATCTCGGGGGTTGAAACAGTGCACCGAACACATCAGGTGCAGCATGAAATTGCCGCCTGGTGCGAGGTCGGGAGGAAGACTGTAGCAGAAATGGTCGGAGCGTCGTAATTGAGGTAGGAGCGACAGGGAGCACCGTGACTGTGACCAAGGTATCACCCGGAGGTCCAGACAGGGCGGTAGTGGTCGTGGCCGGCAAGGTAGCCGGAGGAGCCGGGGCTGACACAGGAGTGGCAGCCACTGAGCCCAGAGGAGAGTCAGTTGGATTGGTCTTGGGAAGAGCAGGGGTCGTCAACGCAATGTCCGAAGTAGGGGGAAGATCAGATACATAGTCGAAAGCCTCGCAGGGGTCAGTAGCCGTATTGTCCGGTAAGTCAGTATCCATAAGACGAAGAAGCTAAATAAAGCTGATCCGTACCAACCAGGGAGCTACAATTAGAGGACGGGGTTACCGCCCTAGGGATCCGATCAGGTATACACCCTTCTCAATGTAGCTTAAGGGCCGTCATTCCGTCGATCTAAGACCCAGCACAAGAGTCCGGGTTTGACATAAAAGGTTCCCCTCGTTCGAACACGTCAGGGATGCCAGTTCTTAAGGGTGAAGGGGCTTGCCATCCCACATCACTCTGTTAACAAAACCAAAGAACAAGTCAGGCCAAGAACCAAAAGTCAGTCGCGGAACCCACAGAGGAGGGGGTAGAGAGAGGAAGAAGGGAAAAACGAAAAGCAAACAGGGAGGGAAGCAAAAGCGCACGGCAAAATTAGTTGGAGGTGACGGGGGAGCAGTCAAATGACCTTGGCCGACCCACCTGCCAGCCCGGAAGCCCCCATATGACGACAACGGACCATGCGTTATGGAGGGCATCCAACACAAAGCTACACCCTTTTCTGGTGTACTAAACATTAAAAAAATAATGGGGACACTTTAATATTAATAATATTAGACGAAATATAAAGGCAACTCGGTGGAAAAGTTGTGTTCGCGGGATTAACGTCGATTCCTTTGTTGACATAGCGCTCGAGGTTAGTAGGCTACTTCGCACATTAACTAGTTTCCCATATTGGCGGTCCAATTAAAATTTAGGCCGCGGGATACATAACCGGTATATGTGTTGATGGGGGTCTTTGCCCCCCCCCCCTCCCCCTCCCTCTAGACTTATTGTCTACATCATGTGTATTGCCAGCAAGTGTCAAAAAAACAAACAGCATACGATTTTCGGCCCAAACGCGCTTCTCGTCGAAAACCACATTAAAAACTTTATTAAATCGTTTGTATTACTAGTATAAGCCCAGCAAAGATTGTAGGTTGTTGATGGATGCGTGGAAACCTAAAATAAATCTCTATTACATACGTGGTGGTACCTGTCAAATGCGTGCCCCTTCTGTAAAATTCTACCATTAATTATTATTACTAAATTCCAGGAGAGTCTAGCAGTAGAGCCCGTAGACTATAAACCCAAGCTGAGTCACTGAAGGAGACATCTCGTGGTGCAGTAGCAAGAAAAAATTAAACATAGTCAATACCGGTGACAGCTTCTATATTATGTTTTGGCTACTATTTGACGATTTTATTCATTTTCAGAAGGGTTTCCGTCAACTTACAGGCTTCGAACTATCTCGCTCAACCCTTTTTACTGCCTCGGATAATTCTTCAGCTGCACAAAATTCTCTAAATAGGCTACCTAGAACAACATTTAAAAGACGTCGTCGGTACAAAAGCTGTTAAACAACCGCGAGTCGAGTAGTGCGGTACAATGATGATGATCAACTAATGGTTATGGATAATATACTAATCACACATTTTGATAGAAAACTATGAATAAGAGGAATAAAGGCGGTGTTACATGAGCGATTTTACCGTCAATATTCAAGCAATTGTACTCTGGCAGCTTCCAATTTTAAGTTCCGTAAGGAATAAACTATATAACATTATCTACATTCGTTCTAGTTTCCGATTCCAATTGTAGAGATTCAAAATAATAAAGGAAAATACTTTTTCATCGAAAGTTGCTAGAAAATGCGCTCGTGTGACTTCGGCACGAAGTTTTGTGTTTTTATATTTCTCTCCTTTTCTCTCTCTCTGGCTTGTATCCATTCGGCCCCATTCAGCCAACTGTTTTAAGACGTTTATCACCATCCAGGTGTCGTAGTGTCGATTTCTTCCTGGCGAGCGATAGCGAGCCAGCGTTGTATGGAGAAATCCGACTTCGCCGGAGACATTTTTCTATCGAAAAATTTACAGATTTAGCTTGCTGTCAAAACAAAAATATAGATAGGCCTATGCTGGCTGGCTACCGCTTGCCAGGAAAATATTGACACCTGGATGGGTGTAAACGCCTTAAAACAGTAGGCTGAATCGGGCCAAATGGATAAAAGCCAAAGAGAGAGGGAAAGAAAGAGAAAAAAAAAGCGAGGTGGGCTCCCTTAACACACTTACACACAAATAACGGTGCTGGTATCTCAACGCGAATGATCAGGTATATCATCACCCTTGCAAGATACGAAGACACATTTCTTCCATCTATTCTGGATAGGCCGATGGAGAACTGTGGAGTTACAATTTGTTTCATTAGGCTAGTATGTTGTCACCCTCTCTATTTTACTCTCCTCGGGGCATTTAATAGTCTTGAAAGTCAAACTAACTTATCTCCAAACTATAATAGCACTGACTTACCCATGGTGATGAAGTTCAGCTGCCAAATAACAATAAAACTCACTATAATCCGTGTCTCCAGTAAAGCAACACACCCACGCCAGAAGTGTGTGGTGAACTGGACTAGCTGTGTTGGCAAATCTCCCCCCAACCCTCTCTCCTTCCTTTCACTCCCTCCCAGATCTATCCTCCTTGCTCCCTCCGCTTACCATCCCTCCATCCCCCGACTGACTCCTCCATACACCTGCCATCCCTCTCCTTCCCCTCCCCAGCACATTCCTTCCCCTTCCCTTCCCTCCCTCTCCACCGCACTTTTCCCTCCCCCAACTGACTCCTCCGTAGTTACTCTCCCACACTCCTCCCCTTCCCCTACTATTAACGCCCCCCTCCACAACTACCCCGTTCCCCCAAACAACTTGTCCTCCTTTCGTTCACTTCCAATACACGCCACCTTAAAACTTCTCCCTATAAACCTTACGAAGAGGGTTTATATTGTATTCATAATGATGGAAAGAACACATTCAATATTTAGTGATGGCAAAAAAAGTACATCAAATTCCGTAGCAGACAATTATCTACGGAGATAGCAATGCAAAAAAAAAAGTCCCGAAATATAACGAGAACAAACTTGCTCATGGAAAATTGACGGCAAAATCGCTTGTGTGACAGCGGCTTAACTGTCCGTCAGATACCAGAGTCTCAGGGACGTGCTCAATGATCCCGATGTCACTATGATCTGGGTGGCGAACTTGGCTCAACAACATTTTGTTCAGGGTAAAGCCACTTTCACACATACACGATGTTGGTCCCGATGTACCCCGATTTGAATATCGGGACGCAACGTGGTGCAATCCCCAACGTGTGTCGGGGTCGTCGGGGAGCGTCGTGTTACCCGCGGTGCGGGACGTGGCAAATCGGGCTTGGCCACCAAAGCTTTGGATTTGTTCAAAAATTTTGCACGATGGACTTTTGGCGTGGTACCATCGGGTAACGTCGGGTACAACGTGTCGATGACGTGGGTCTGGCGAGTCTGCATCAGGTTTTTTCGGCATCGACGTGGCGGCGTCGGGGTATAAATAGTTATAATATATTACAGTAAAAGTCATGTAATCCGAATGGCAGCGGACCGACAGTGCTTCGGATTAGTGGAGTATTCTGACAACACTATAAATACGCACATGATGAATAAATAAACACCTGATATGGTATAGGCATATACCGTATATTCCATAATCAACTTTATCAAACGAGTTAATAAGTTCAAATGAAAAATCAGTGTACCGGTATGATTACCGAAACACGTGTGTGTTAATTGTCGAGTGAGTGTGTGTGTTATTGTTCTTGTGTGGCTATATCGACCGCCACTGATACACGGTATGCAATAAATGTTATTATAATTATGCTCTATGGAATTGAATTTAATTTTACCTAATACAGTAGTGTTTATAATAGTAAAAGCCAAAGGAAATACTAAGTGTTATTGATTAATTTAACACAAGGTAGTGTTTGTGTGGGTGGATGGGTTTAGATAGAGGAGATTGTTCCCGTGTTTTCGACGATTCCATCCTTACACAAGCTATGTTTATATCAATCCTTTTGCACAAGATAGGTTTATATCAATACATTTTACCTTCCACAATTAGAGAAAATATGATTCATCACGAAGTGTAGCCTACCTGTGGAGATTAAACGCACTGTTATATTATATACTATATGAGATATACCTGTACCGGTATATCGTTTTTTTATCGTTATTTTTATTTTCATACTAAATCACAGCAATTTTTTCCGCTGAACATGATGGCGGTGTTTAGAATATGTTATCATCAATATTGGATTTTATAGAAATAAATCTATAACGATAGTTTTTTGTTTTTATAGAATCCCAGCCGCACCAAAATATTCGCTCTCAATTGGTTTTCACCCATAATAATTGTTTTTTTTATTTATTTATTTTTTATGAACGGCAAGAGGAAAGGTTATTATATAAGATTTCAACAAAAAAATAAATACAAATAATAATATGTGGAATATCACCGGAGGTGAAGGTTACTGTTCAGTCAGCCCATACTTTCCCTCTCCATTTTCACCAATAAAATGTGGGACAATGAATATTCTGTAAGCAAGTGATATATATGATTTTTAATTAGCTTTCTAATGGTACATATATGGCCAATGTACGATCAAAACTTTTATTTTTCCTGAATATTTTTTGTCCGTCGCCGCTGTCACCCACTGGTAAATATTTCTGCTTCACTTCATGGTCTATTTTCATATAATTTAACGTTCGATACAGTTTTTAGATATTAATTTCGTATATCGGCAATGAATACTGATTGTTATTTACGAAGAACCAGCACTCTACGACAAAAACTTGATTTTATATAAACAAATTCATACGCCTATACCTTACAAAGAAATAATTCGACCTTATCTTACCTTAAACTTGACCGTTGAGTTGAACGTAATACCTTTAACACCATATGTATTGACGATATCTGTCAGGCTGCCTGACGTTGTGTCGTCGTCCTCGTCGGGTCGGCCACGTGTCACCATCATAAGTCCATCGCCCCTCGTCGTGTTCCCCTCGTGCCACGTCGGGGTACGTCGCGGTACGGTTTTGACCGGAATTTTGACCGTTACAGCATTGACGTGGCGGCGTCGTATTGCAACCGTGGTACCATCTGGCCCGTCGTGGCTACCACGTGTCACCCTCGAGGCTTCGTCGTCAAACGCGCGTTCAATCGTGTCACTGTCACTGCCGATGGACCAATTTGTGTACCTCGGGTACATCGGGACCAACATCGTGAATGTGTGAAAGTGGCTTAAGTATGAGATAATCTTGTACTAACCCTTTCAGCACGATGACGCCTTTTTACCTTTGATTCTGGCTATAATTAGACGATTTTATGCTGTTTAACCCCTTCTATACCGGCAACGTCTTTTTGTATTTTAATCTTGCTATATTTAGATGATTATGTAGAGTTTAAGAAGGATCTGTGGTAGTAAAAAGGTTTAGGCGAGATATTTCGTAGTCTGTTAATTGATGGAGGCCCTTTATAAACTTAATAAAATTGTCTAATAGTAGCCAGAATAAAATTAATAAGACGTCGACGGTACAGAAGGGGTTAAAAAGGACCCATGTTATTCAGAGACTAAATTGAAATCGTATTTACCCTTTGAGTCCTAGAGGTAAATTATAACCTCAAGAAAATCGTTTAATGGTTACCAGCATAGGATGAAAATAACGTCATCATGCTAAAGGGGTTAATAAGCTACAACCTATATCAATTATTCCATTTAAGGGGAGACTGACCGTTTGTTTGGTATATTAATTCATTTATTCATACATTTTTTTAGTTTCCTCCCTAGACCTTCATCAAACTTAGAAATACACCCCTTCCAGATAAATTTTTACATTTTTCGGTAGAAAAATGTACCGGCCGAAGGCCGGTTCCTCTTAAAATTGCAGGCTTGCTAGCGCTCGCCAGGAAATAATCGACACCTAAATGGTACGAAAGATCTTAAAATTTACAACAAAATGGGGCGAAAGGTGTTAAAATCGCCAAACTAATGGGCCGAACGTCTTACAATCTCAAAACTAGTGGGGCTAAACATTAGGGAGAAGGGGTTCCAGAAAAACGTTCTGCCTCCCCTTAACTACCATATATCCTTCCTAAGCTTTACAAAATCGTTTAAGGGGGCCCACCTCGCTGTTTTTCTCTTTCTATCCCTCTCTCTTTGGCTTGTATCCATTCGGCCCCATTCAGCCTACTGTTTTAAGACATTTACCCCCATCCAGGTGTCAATATTTTCCTGGCGAGCGGTAGCAAGCCAGCATATATATATTTTTGTTTTGACAGCAAGCTAAATTTGTATATCTATCAACTGGGTTAGTTCTAACTTTGTTGATAACTTCCTTTAACCCTTTCTGTACCAATGACGTCTCTTTAATTTGATTTCAGCATTATTTATCCGGCCAAGCCAGATTTCTCCATACAATGCTGGCTCGCAAACGCTCGCCAGGAAGAAGTCGACACCTGAATGAGGATAAACGTCTTAAATCAGTTAGCTGAATGGGGCCGAATGGATACATGCCAGGGAAAGAGAGAAAAGGAGAGAAAGATAAAAAAAACAAAAAAGGTGACCCCCCTTAATGCAGAGAGGCGACCACGTCTTCATTGATAACTCCAGGGACCAGATCAATATGATGGCTAAACACTTATTAACCCGTACTGTACCAGGGACGTCCTTTTCATCATATTCTGCCAACTATTAGACGATTATGTTCAGCTTAGGAAGGACCTTTAGCAATAATAAGACTTCAAAGAATCTCCACCAACTCTTTTAGCTACCACAGATCCTTCTGCATACTATCGTCTAATATAGCTAGATTAAAATATAACACACGTCGCTGGTACTCAAAGGGTCAAACACAGGTACGGTGGAAATAATTGACATGTATCCCTTTCAAGATCATATTACGCATCTATGTTGTGTATTCTGGCTATAGTCTATTCGCTGTAAGTAGGCGAGAAATCATTAACTCTATCCTCTATAACTAAAATAGGGCTTGAGCAAATTGGATGTAAATTTCCACATTTATTCGTTGACTGACTCTTCTCAAATGGTGGAAATATTAGCTCGATTACTCTAGTCGTTTATGAGTTACAGAGGTTAAGAGTTCATGATTTCTTGCCTACTTACAGCGAATAGACTATAGTATCACAAGATTTTATTCAGATCAGGAAGGGTAAATGGAATAATGTTGATTACTACATTTTTCACTCCCAACACCAAACACCTTCAAATGAAATTAATTAAGTCAGAGGGTTAGTTGGGATAGTCTTTTCCCTTATTATTCCCACAGATTCTCCCAAAATTGTATACAATAATTTAATGATATCCAGAATAAACTGTCAACATGGTTCATAATGTTCAAAGGGTCACACATTAATGGCACACATTAATGAGACGAAAGGTCACCTATTTTATTTTTATTTCTCTACTGTACTCCCTTTCTCTGGCTTCTATCCATTCGGCCCCATTCAGCCAACTGTTTGAAGACGTTTATCCCCATTCAGGTGTCGATTTCTTCCTGGCGAGCGATAGTGAGCCAGCATTATATGGAGAAATCCGGCTTCGCCGGAGAAATTTTTCTATCGAAAAATGTACAAATTTAGCTTGCTGTAAAAACAAAATATATATAGGCTGGCTCGCTGCCGCTCGCCAGGAAAATATTGACACCTGGATGGGGGTAAACGTCTTAAAACAGTAGGCTGAATGGGGCCGAATGGATACAACTCAGAGAGAGAGTGAGAAAGAGAGAACAAACGAGGTGGGCCCCCTTAACTGCGTTCTTCGATGTATCTATTCAACTTACAATACATAAACGAGTGGCCCATTTAGTACGTGTATCACTTAAGGGGGTAGTACCCGCTTTATATATTTTATATATATATATGTACATATATATATATATATATATATATATATATATATATATATATATATATATATATGTATATATATATATCCTCAAAATTCATCTAATTTCCACACACGAAATATATGCCTACTCACAGGACTTTTGTGTATAGTTAAAATATAAACTAAAATAAGATGTCAGATATACAGTATATCCTATCATAATAATATCATAATATCTTCTGGATGACCTAGATGTGTGTGAATTTGTATTTTGTTTTTGTGTTTTCAGTGTTTTATGTTGTGTGTTGTGTTGTCCCTATTCCTGCTCTGTCTTGAGTCGCCCCCCCCCCCCCTCAAAAAAAAAAAATATATATATATACTGTATATATATAAATATATATATATATATATATATATATATATATATATATATATATTTATATATTTATAGAAAAAGTGGGATTGGGCCTGAGTATTTTTTTTTCTTCTATATTCCAACTTACTTCCTCTCGGCCATATAGATAGATAGATAGATAGATAGATAATAATATTACTGGAATCTTGTATCCCATGAGGATACGTTATGGCATAGTGTGCCATATGATAATTATATGAAATGTTCAAAGCATCGCTAATATTTTTTCATTGAAATTTTATATTCGAAATTTGTCAAACTTTCACTTGATATTTTGCGAAGGCGTAGAAATAGATACATTGATTGATTAGATTATAAATGTTCTCATCATAACACACACACACACACACACACACACACACTGAAACACACATACCCAATCATTACCACCATCATCCCATCTAGTCCCTCTCTTTGCTCCTCCCACTTCTTGGCATATATACACAGCCCGGCTAGCTCGATAATCAGTCGCCTCAAGACAGTCAACATTACACCTCACTCCGCTTCGCTGCTGACAGAAGGTCTCGGTATAATAATTATTTTTGTGAGGAAGACGAGAGCGATGTGGTGTGAATGTACTGGAGAGTGTGAACACAATTTAATGAGGTGGTTTGGTCATGTAGAGCGGATGGAGAGTGAGACAATGGCTAACATAGTGTATGATAGTGAGTTAAAACAAATCAGAGAGGGAGAAGCAGACCAAGAGTAAAATGAAGAGATGAGTAGAAAAGTATATGAGTAAAAGTGGTGTTGGGTGAATGATGAATTGCAAGCGTGCTTTGGTGTGGACGTGGATGTGCTGGATGGTTCGAAGAGGAATACCTTGAGGTGGTTCGATCATGTGTTTCGTAAGAGTGACTAAAAGAACTTATGAAAGTTAGGTGTAGGTAGTAGGGGTAGGCAGCCCCGCCCAGGGAAGTACTACCGCCAAGGTTTCGGGAGACTCAGGGAATAGCCTGAATTCCATTTTCTCTCCCAGGCCTTGGTAGCTGGATACATATCTTTCTGCCTCACACATCAGGGGTATCAGGAAAACCCTCTTTATATAACATACACATCCAACTTCACGATAGTGCCCTACATTGCTATCCTCTATCCATAAAACACTACTCTTCCCACTACATATCATACATGTAACACCATACACCTTACCCAATAAATATGGCAGTACAATTGTTAAGAGCAAACCTGGTGGTCCCTCGGATAGCCACCCCCGGCAGGGTTGGGTCATTGACACAGGGCCCTCCCGGTCGTCATCATGCGACTGTGTCAAGAGCATTGCAACGTCCCAAAGCTGCTCGTCGGTGCAGCTTTTTCTTTAGCAATATAAGGGGACTTCACTCTAACATCAATTCTGTACACCAATTTCTTCAAGCAGAATCCCCTACTCTCCTTTTTTTGACAGAGACTCAAGTAACATCCACATCTGACACGTCTAGATTTAATTTTCCAGGTTATCAACTGCTCCAAAATTTCAGACCTAAAGGAGGTGTATGTTGCTTCGCAAAATCTGAAATTGCCCTGGAGGAGGTTACTAGTTTCAATTGTCCCTATTTTGATTATTCTATATACAAATTAATTTCTGCTGGTAAATTTAAATACATATGTTGCATCTACCGTTCCCCAAATACTCCTCCAGAGCAAAGTCTTTTTGATTCTCTGTCCTCACAACTCAGTGTCCTCAACTTAAATGCTTCTTCTGAAATCACTGTGTTGGGTGATTTTAATGTCCATAATGTTGAATGGCTTACTCATTCAGCCAGGACTGATGATGCTGGTCTTGAATGTGAGCTATTTGCAGACTCATTTAATCACACTCAACTAGTCAACCAACCCACCCGTGTACCAGATAATCCTAATCATAACTCCCACCTACTGGACTTATTTTTAACAACCAATTCAGAAAATTATGATGTTACAGTGAGGTCCCCGCTTGGATCTTCTGATCACTGTCTGATACAGGCCACCTGTCTATCACCTACCACACCTTCCCACTCTGAACCTGTTTTGGTGACTAAATGGCATTACGATAGGGCAGACTGGGAGGGTCTTCAAGGTTTCTTTATTGATATTCCCTGGACCTCTTTCTTTTCTAATGATGCACACTCCACCTTGAGCCACATACAAGATTTTGTAAAAATTGGAATGGAAACTTTTATTCCTCATCAAAAGTACAGTAAAAGATCTAATTCACCTAAATGGTTTGACCATAATTGTGCTAGAGTAACTGAACAAAAAGCAATAGCCTACAATGCATACACAAGATCAAAAACGCAAGAAGCCTTTAATTACTTTAGAAACATCAGAAATCATGCCAAAACTGTATTAAACCTAACTAAATCAAACTTTCTCCACAAGCAGGCAAATAAACTTCTAAATAATCCAAATGATAACAAAATATTTTGGTCTACTCTTAACTCATTTAAATCCAACTTCACTACTGCTTCATCCATTCCACCATTAAAATCTCCGACTGGCAATCTTGTAAGTGACCCACGAGGTAAAGCTAACCTTCTTGCGGATATTTTCTCCACCAACTCAACCTTAGATGAAATAAATCAAGATGTCCCTGTACTTAATTTTAATTCGCCTGAAATTCCCTCACTTAAGATCCACACCAGACATGTCAAAACTATTTTGCAGAATCTCTCGGTAGATAAGGCTCCTGGTCCAGATGAAATTCCTCCAATAGTACTTAAGAATTGCTCCTTGGTGCTCGCTCCTGTATTGGCAAATTTTTTCCGTCTGTGTACTCATACCTCATGCTTCCCAGTACCCTGGAAAGAAGCAAACATCCATCCAGTTCCTAAAAAAGGTGCCTCTTCAGATCCATCAAACTACAGACCAATAGCTATAACTTCCACTCTTGGTAAAGTCTTTGAAATTATATTAAATAATCACATAATTAAGCATCTTGAGAATAATAAATTAATCAGTGATAGGCAATATGTTTTTAGACGATGTCGATCAACTGCAGACATGCTTTGCCTTCTTACGCATCAAATCAACCAAGCTACAGACCAACATGGTGAAACACATACAATAGCACTGGATATATCAAAGGCATTTGATAGAGTCTGGCATCAATCCTTATTGTCGAAGATGTCACACTACGGCCTTGCATCATTAGTTCCACTAATTTCTTCTTATCTTCATAACAGAAAAATATGTGTAATGGTAGATGGCCTTTATTCTCAATTTCACTCAATAAATGCTGGTGTTCCCCAGGGATCAGTTTTGGCCCCAATTCTGTTCCTCATTCATATCAATGATCTCGTATCTACCACTCATAATCCAATACATTCCTACGCAGATGACTCAACACTCCACAGTTCCTTCACATTTACCAATTCTTTCACCTAACCCGATCTGATAAATTCAAAATTAAACACTGCAATTTCTCTGAACCAGGACCTCTCTAGAATTGATGGATGGGGACAAAAGAATCTAGTTTCCTTTAATGCACAGAAAACCAAGTACATTCAATTTTCTAACCGACAGAATCTCACTGACTCCCATATATTTTTTAATGATGTAAATATTCCCACTTCCCCTAGTATTGACATTCTCGGTGTAACATTAACTACTAACTTGAGCTGGACACATTATGTTAGAAGCATTGCTAAGAATGCCTCTAAAAAACTGGGACTACTGTACAGAGTTCGAGAATTCTTCACTGACGAGCAGTTGGCCGTGATATATAAAAGTCATGTGCGTTCTCAGATGGATTACTGTTCACCTCTGTGGGGTGGAAGTTGAGTGGTTGCATTGAGGCAGTTGGACAAAATTCAAAATAAAGCTATTAGATTAATCAATAACCCTGCAATCACACAGGACCTTCCTACATTATCCATGCGAAGAAACGTTGCATCCCTTGCATTATTCTACAGATATTTTCAGAGCAATTGTTCCGAGGAACTTGCTTCAATTGTGCCGCCTCTCCACATCTTTCCCCGTAGAACTAGGGCAGCTGAGAGCGCCCATGAATTTACACTTTCTCCTCCACAATGCAGAACTTCTGCATATCAGAATTCATTTATCCCCAGAGCTACTACTCTTTGGAATTCACTTCCCTCGAATTGCTTTCCACAAACTTACAATCTACAAATGTTTAAATCCAGTTGTTACAAACATTTTATGAATGGAGGATGCCTTTAGGCACATGGACCTTTTTGTTTTATCTGTGTTTTTCCTTCCTCCGTTCATTGTCTCTTAACTTATGAAAGTTAGGTGGAAGGGAAGAGAGGGAGAGGTAGATCGAGAGTGAAAGCCACCATGCTCTATGTTTATGAAAGGAACAAAAGGCAAAACTGCTTGTAACAAGTGTCCCCCCAAAGTTGAAGAGTGAAAGAGAGACAGATGTCTAGACACATGGAGCTTGAAGCAGTTTAAGTCATAGGATGAGGGAAAGATAGATTAAGGGAGAGTTTCACAGCTTACTTGTTGAAAAGAATAAATACTTGGAAATTGGTTCACTCTTGGGTTAGAGAGTTGGACAGAATAGGGGTGGGAATGTGTTGAAAGGCGGGTGAAAGTGGTGTTGGATGGGAGGAGGGGCAACGACTGATCGATGACACAGGAGCATGGTGGTGATTTATTCATGGTCATCCCCTCGAGAATCAAAGCAGCTGGCAATAGATAAATAGATATATTAATAGATACAATGAAAGGTGAAGTTTGAAAGTTAAACCCTGTGAACTACCTGTACTAATGAATAACTGGGAAGATAAATCATGATTGTAATTTGCTATCTGTTACTTAGGTCAGGTTAGGTCAGGTGAATGTATTGAGGGATAAGCCTTTACAACGGTACCTCGTATCTACTTTTCGAATTTTCGAAGAGTGTTGACAGGAGAGAAGCGGGGTTGCAGAGAGAGGAAGCTGTCGGACTGACTGTTGTGTGTGTTAGTTGTCAGGTCAGGTCAGGTGAAGGCATTGAGGGATATGCCTTTACAACGGCACCTCGTATCTACTTTTCGAAGAGTGTTGAGAGGGAAGAATGGGGATTGGAGAGAAAGGAAGCTGTTGGAGTGGCTTTATTGTGTGTGTTATTAGCCAGGTCAGGTCAGGTGAAGGAATTGAGGGAGATGCCTTTACAACGGTACCTCGTATCTACTTTTCGAATAGTGTTGAGATGGGAGAAAGGGGGTTGGAGAGAGAGGAAGCTGTTGGAGTGGTTTTATTGTGTATGTTTTTTAGTCTGCATATATCTAAAAGACTAATACAATGGACTTATATCTCCAGTCACTACACACAATTTAACATTTAGTAAAATTTTAAGATTATAACGTATCATCAGATTTAGTTAAATCTATACAAATCACAATAAGTGGCTCCTTCCTTCCCAAAGCTTCATAAAGAACATTGTTTTACCCTCTTCTCCCTCGTGCTTAGACCCATTAGTTTTTACAATTAAGACGTTCGCCGTTTAGTTTGGCATTTTAAGACCTTTCGCTCCATTTATATGTCAATATTCAGACCTGTCGTGCCATGTAAGCTTAACACATAGCTTAACACATATCAGAAATATACATTATCTATTTTAACTTAATTTCCGTTTGCGTGTGCATGTACTGTATACTTTCATTAATGTTAACGCAAATTGAAACCCTGTAGCAACTATTATAGCCATATGGTTGCATACATGTTCCTCAAAAGTCGAAAATATTATTATTATTATTATTATTATTTATATATATGATTTTGTTTTTACGCTAGATGGGTCTAAGGGGTTGAAAGAAGAGGGTTGGGGATGGAAGTTAGGACATGATGAAAGAAAGTAGTAGATTAAAAGTTGGCGGGCAGACCACTTTGTTATGTAGGGTTAGAGTTACTGTTTTATTTATTTAATTTGTTGTTCTGATATTCACTAACTAACGTGTTATTGATGTGTTCTATATACCTATTTTATTAGAGAAATTTATTTAATTGTTCAACTTATTTATATTGACCAACTTTGATTACTGAATTATACGAGATGTTCTAGATTACCTAACTAATTTGATATTATATTCTATCTATTGTATTGTTCTAATCTGGCTAGCTAATTATATATGATGTTCTATCTACTTTGTTGTTCGGGGATGGTTTAGCTTTATTGCCTTATTCTGATGTTCTATTGGTCTTAATATTAGTTAAGGTATATTTTATTTTTAGGAAGGGGATGGTTCTACTTTTTGTTGTCTGGTATAATGACCAGTCGAATAGTTTTTCGATGGATTATTGGGCTCATGGTAATTGGCTGATATTCTCTGTCGAAATCAGTCTCAGTTTCCATGGTGATTTGAAGTGACCGATCGGAAGGGGGTGGGTTGGTGGTCTTGTGGGTTTTGGATGTCGTCTTCGTGTTGGTTTGAAGAGTTCGGACTGGAAGGGAAGGAGTATCTCGGTCTGTTTCTTCTTCTCCGTCTTCTGCATATTCCTTCTCATATTCTTCGCTGTCCTCTTCTAGTTCATCTTGTTCAGCAGATTCCGCCTGATCGACTGATTCGGCTTCTTCTTCATCTTCCACCATGAGGTCCTTCTTCTGCTGAGTTTTGTTGATTGGATGTTTGGGTGGTTGGAGAGCTTCTTGTGGGATTTGTATGGCTGGTAGGTTGTTATGTTGTAAGATTTAAGGAATTATGTAGCTCAAATGTTGTTTGTTGTTTGGCTGTTTCTGTGCATGTATGGAGTTTTCTTAAGCTCTCCTTGGTGGTCGTTCTGCAGCATGGAGAGATCCTCTGGTATCAGTTCCTCCTTGATCTATTGCTTCCATCCTCTCCAGTATCTAATGATGGTCTGGTGTTCTTTCTGGATATTCCTGTTTGGTGTACGAATATATCCTCGTTGTTGTCTTTTCTATTGATAAATCCACGTAACCCTTTTTGAAGTTGTACCACTTCACAGTCCCTTCGATTTTGATGGTCATGGTGACTGAGAGGTGGGCAGGTAGAGGTTTTGTAGAGGTGTGGTCGATGATCAAATCGAGATACTTAAAGCATGGAGGGCTATAATGCGAGTTACTGACTAGAAGCTGTTACGTCCTGAGATATATAAACACTGGGCTCTTTCTATTGGACTAGGTATGCGGCAACAAGCAACAACGGAAAACGTTAGATCCAACCCTTATCTATAAACCCAGGCAACAAACCACCCTAAACCGTCCAGAGTCCTGCCTGGACAACAAGGTATCCTATGACTCGGTTACAGGGTGCACGCACTATAGACTGCTGATAGTCAAGCAGGCTATATAAAAGATCACACAATTAAGTTGACTTAAAGCTTCAAGGAAAAGATAGATAACGGAATTAAATTGCAGAAACAATTTAATAACAAACTAGAAGAAAGTACATTTAACGTTACGTTAATTAATACAACTAATCACCCCTGCGTGAAAGAAGGTGAAACAGTCCTCAAAACATCGTACAGGTAGGCAAGATGCAGGTTTCTAAACTGCAAGCGGCTACTGTAGGATCTGATGCTTAGCAAAGAAAGTAAGTTACGGATTTAGAGAACTCTTAACTCATAAGCAGGAATAAATACTAGTGATAGGCCATACAGTGTATAATGGCATAGGTATAATAAAATAAAGGCAGCAACCCGCAACATAACCACATACAGGTGTGCTTCTCACTCTTAGTCAGGCAAGCCTGCTCGGACAGAGTCTCTAAGCCACACCCTGACTCACAATGCTCACAAAAACGGTAATACTGTGGCACAATAACAAGCATACAGAGATCATAAACCCCTAGCTGTTAATCTGCCAGGTGGCAGAGGTCTAGCCGGAAGGATATAGGCTTCGGATACCCGGGCTGAGCCACCTGCTCTAGCCTAGGGACGTTCCCAAGTCTGTGCGCCAAATTACTCTAATTGAAAGGGTGCTCTCTTGAGAGACTCAGATCCCAAGTATCTGACTCTCTCCTGGTGACCCTAAAACAAACGCAAGACGTGCAAGCACAGTGCTGAGTGGACTAGGCAAGGGCCCTCACACAACACAACACTAGACACACAGGCACACAGACAAGAAAATGCCCCCAGACTCCCACGGGTATCCTAGTAAAGTCGTGCAGGTCCACAGGACTCGCACCAGCAGACTTTACTTAAAGGATCGCAAAAAAAAATCCCCTCCGGTCTAGCCCCTGCTCACCTGCCACAAGAACACACTAGCAAGCATGAAACCACCAAATATGAGACAACAAAAAAGCTTCCTAGGTCTCATTAACAATTACATCTCTGCATAAGGCCCAAAATCCTATCTAATTATCTGAGAGCTCGTCGTTAATACAATAATAGATATAAGGTCTATCAAGGGGATGGGATAATTAAATAGATTGGTGAAGTAGTGGAAAGAAGGTATACAAAGTAAGAGAGAAAGTTTCTAAGTGGGGTTGAGAGGGATAGATATCAAGGGGGTCCGAAGGGTACGACAGTGAGGTGAGCTCTGAGTCTTGAATCTGTCTGGACCCCACCCTAGGCATGCGAAATACATCCCATGCTTGGCAACACTCAACACCGTTGCCGGGTCAAAATCCTCTACCCCTTGCGTGAGTCGAAACTAAGCCTAACGTTGCGATCAAATGGCAACATCAGGCTCGTCCCAAGCTAGACTCTCCGCACCCGCGCAAAGCAACGTCCCCCAGCCGGTCTCTTTCTCCCGCTCGTCTCCTCCCACTCTCACCAGACTTACATCTTATATATTATAATGAAACAATCAACTATCGAGAATAAAATATACTAAGATGCGTTGGTTAAGAATAAGGGCAGCTTCAAGCTGTGAAACAACATAAGAATATCCCAGACATTAGTTACATTGTCGTAGGATATATAATTATGGCGCTTTTAATGGCGCTTTTAATCAAACTATCAACTTTTTGGAGTTAGTTTTAACATTCTAAATGTAACATTTTGTGGATCAGAATGCTTATTGACAGTATTTTATGGAAGTCATTAGGCAATTTTATTCTGTTTTGGAAGGCCCTCTAGCAGTCATTGGGGTAAATACTATCTTAATCATCCCTCTGACTCCCACAATTGTATCATAAACTGAATACAATTGTGTAATGAGAACGCTTCATGATCCTTGAAGGGTTAAACTTCTAAATGCATGTCCATCTCCCAGAATCACATCATTTCAAGCCATGGAACGCCGCCCCTTTCAGCCAACACGCCTTTCCGAGCGGGCCCGTTTTGTGGCATTGTGGGTGGACGGCAAGTCTAACCGAGCCATCGCCAAGGAAACAGGAGTGAGCGCCTCCACAGTCAGCAGGTGGATCAGGCGCTGGAGAACGGAGGGGAATGTGGAAACCAAATTTCACCTGAGGAAACACAAGCGGTTATTCATGTTCAACTCCATGCTTAACCTCTTTGCTCCTAGTCCTCACAGGGAAAGTGAAGTAGTTCCTATGAATACATTTTTTCAATACAATTTTTCTGACTTTTCAAGAACATATTTATGAAGCTTCAGGTGTTGTGAAAACAAATAAGGTCATTACAAAGTATATACATAACACTTTGATATTTATATGTTATAGAACTTGTTCATATATAAATGAACACAGACTGACAATAATTCTTCAAAGTACATACAAGGTTATTTGGTTTTGGGGTACTTAAGAATGAACCCTCTCAGTACGGTGGCTTCCATAGGGAAGAATACACCCAGACAGTTATTTTTCCACTGATTCTGCTCAATATATGTTGCCCTAGCGCCATATCCAAAGCTCTGAGCAAATTGGAATGAGATCCCATGAAAAGATTGGGTTAAAGTCCCCAAATAGCATACCTTCCCTACTTCCTCTCCTCACTCCACCCAGGAAAATAAAAAAAATACTCTGCTAGTTTCGTCGTCGCTGAAAGACAGACGACAACCCACATTACATTCGCGAGGGAAAACATATAATTTTCTCCCTCTCCACTAGCAGTAACTCCATGATATTTAGTTATTTTATGTTTTGTGTTAAAGAGACAGTATAAGTTGTTGAATTAAAGATGAAATGTTCCTCTTATTCGTAAATGGTATATAGCTGTTACAATTACATGAACAAGTAGCCCTTTTTACATTGATGTTCAGCTTCTAAAACACCCTTTCTTTTTTTACACACACCCTCCTTCAACCAATGCACTAAGCAAACTGATATAAGTATGTGTGGCAAGCTCTAAGCTTGCCACCCATACTTATATGGCAATTTGATTTGATTTTGGAAGTGTTTGGTAACAAGTGGGCCACATTGGTGCAACCACCTCAGCTGGTACTACCAAAACGCATATATACATCACCCGCAGTACAGCCCTTTTTTCATAGAACGTATACTGTATGTACGTCCCCCGCAGTGATTGGGTTAAAGAATTGTACAATGGAAGGCCGTTCTGATAAACGGTGAAAACATAGAATTAACAATAAGTGACTGCCTCGGCATTGTATTTATCAAATACAATGTGTATAAATCGCATAGATGTATGAAAAAGTAGGTACAACCAAAATGAGAATTCCGTTCTGTTTGATGAGTCTCATTGAAATGGATGGAAACATATATTTTGTGTCTGAACTGAGAACCTGTGACATTTCAAATATTGTAGTAAAATATACATTTCCCCATGTAGGAAGCTGTTTATCCTTCATCCTGTCAAATAGTCTTAAGTGATTAGGCTAGAACTGTCATTCCGATGACTAACAATAATAAGATGTATCAAACTGAATCTTTGTTGCTTACAATGTTTTAATGACAAATCAACACTCAACTAATGCTATAAGTGAAAAGCTAAATAGAAACGTATGGTATGTGAAACAAATGGTTGCCGATATTGTAAATATTATATAAATATCAAGGCAAATTATGGCAAAGCACAATTACAAATGTTTCAATTCAAGACCAGTAAAGCTGATCAGTTAGTTGACGATTAACGTAAAATATATAACAGATATCTATAGTTAGATAGACAAATATATAGATAATGATTTTGATATGCGTAGCATAATTATCAATTATCAATGCCTCTTTCATACAACCCTCAACATCTAGCACTTTTTGGTAGAAAATGTCCTCCGAATATAATTATTGATTTGTCTGCATATCTATCAGATTTTGGAAATTATCCCATCATCCTAGTACGGCCTACATTACTCTTCATTTTGTGTTGTTATTCATTGCCTGATATGAGCCATTTATAGTGTACAATATAGATTCTCCCCTCACATGGAGAAAACCACTTTTAATTTTCTTCTTTAACCCTACCTACAAAATTAGGCACCGTTGTTAGAAATCGCAAATCATTAAATACCCCCAGATGCCTCACTTCCAATCTAGTTGGTTAAAAATCTAGATATGGTTCTGCTTTGAAGCACCTACATTGTCCTTAAACTCCAAACATCTACCAACCAGTTATTGTGTGATGGCTTACTAATATGTATCTATCAGTATCAAAATATATATTGCATTCAGAAAAGTGCAATGAGGATCCAAAATTCAATATATACATTTGCACCATGATTGGAAAACTAGACATCATTTGTGTGTTTTCATGCCCTAAGAACCTATAAGATACAAACATAAGCAGGCACACTAAAGAATAGGAATCAGGGGACGTTCAAATCATATTAGAAAAGTCCAAATTTGGTTAGCAAATTAAAATTGAGTATTAAATGTACAGCTACTGACCAATGTTCGTGAAATCTTGCGATTATCTTTATGCAAATATATCCATTTAGATTGATGTCCAGATCAAATCAATTATATATATAAATAGATGCACACCATATACAGTATATATATTATATTAATATATAGCTGATCCAATCTCAATCTATATATTTGCGTAAAAAAATTCGCAAGAGCTCGCGAACATTTGTCAATAGCTCTCCATAATCGAGCCTCAAGGCCCCCCCCCCCCCTACCCCACACACACAAACACACACACACACCTCAGGTCAGGTCAGGTGAAGGTATTGAGGGACAAACCTTTACAACGGCACTTCGTAGCTACTGTCTACTTTCCTACTTTCTGAAGAGTGTAGAGAGGGGAGAAGGGGTGTTGGAGAGAGGAAGCTGTAGGAGTGGCTTTGTTATGTCACCGCCAAACCGCACCGCTGTACAGTAGAGGTTTGGCCGCGTATGAAAGATGAGGTTGCAGCTTAGGGACACTCATTAAGGGGAGATTGGTCGTTTTGTGGTTATTAGTATATAAGCTTACTACAGTTTATTGAATGAACATCACAAATGATGTGCAGAATATATATATATATATATACACAAATGAAATATGTGCAGAAGACCGTCTCGGCCTACCACCCCGGGTAACCCGAGTTCAATACCACGCTCAGGCATGAAGGTTTTTCACATACACTCGTAGCCGGTACCGTTTCCCTTGAGCAAGGAAATGGGTAATAGTGTCTGATAATAAACTTTGGTCGAGCGCTATTGAATCTCAGAGCGAGGGCTAGAGAGAAATGGCGCTATATAAGTAACCTCAACATTATTATTATTATTATTATTATTATTATTATTATTATTATTATTACCCAGGAATCTAACATATTTATGTTCGGTTGTGAGCCATGATCGCTGCTAATGCAACACAGTGTACCCTATATAACCATTTAATTGAGGGAAGATGGATCGTTTTTCTGGTCCTCCTTCTTTCTCATGTTTAGCTCCATTAGTTTTCAGATTTTAAGACGTTTGCCCCATTAGTTTTTCGATTTTAAATCCTTTCGTCCCATTTGCATATCAATATCAAGACCTTTCGTGCCATTTACAGTAGGTGTCGATTTTTGTCCTGGCGAGCCATAGCGAACCTGTAATTTGAAGAGAAACCGGCCTTTGCCCGAGACAATTTTATATCGACAAATTTACAAATTTATCCTGAAGGGGTCTAGGGAGTGTTTTTTAAGCTTGATGAAGGTCTAGCGAAGAAACTAAAAAAAAAAAAAACATAAATAAATATATAAATAAACCCCAATAAATAACCACTGTGCCCTTAAAGAAGTTATCTGTAGAAACTAATGCTATATATCTATATGAAGTGAGTCTTGCAAATCCATATATATTATAGCAAATATCTCTGCGTGTAAAACATATTATGCATAAACAAGTATACTATTTCAATGCAGATCATTCTACCAGGAACATGAGGTCCTCGATTCTTCTCTTCGCAGCTATGGTTACCGCTATAACAAATATCCCAAACAGTAAGGCATATTTATGATTATCAATTTGAAAGTATTTGTTTTGAAAATTGCTAAAACATTAAATGTATACTATCTTGAGTACAAGTATGTCTAGTTCATGTTTGGACAATTGCTTTATAATATCACGATAAATATAATTATATTTGGTAATACTGGTGATGCATTTGTATTCCTATTTATGTATTTGGTAATACTGGTGATGCATTTGTATTCCTATGTATGTATTTGGTAATACTGGTGATGCATTTGTATTCCTACTTATGTATTTGTGCAGGTAAACTGCAGACAACGGAGATTGGTGAGGTGGTAGAATCGGTTCTTTCGAGTGTACCAGCTACCTCCTCCTGTCCATTCTTTGTTCTTACACAAGAAGAAGGCAACTACACGTTGGAGCATTTGGTAACTATTTGGTGGTGACCGGACAACTCAACTAGTAGACCATTTAGACCAGTACCAAATCAACCAATACGGTTAGGTTAGGTTAGTACTATAGTTTGGCACTGGTTTGGTTGGTATTGGTTGATTTGGCACTGGTTGAGAGCTACTGGTTGAAATGGTCTACTGGTTGAGATGTCCGGAAACCCTATTTGGTATCTTATGTATGCAATGAAAGAGCAATCAATTTCCCGTGAACATAATTGTGACTTAGTGCATGCAGTTCACTCGGATAAAAACTACCCACGACTATTTACATAACATTATATATGACTTGAAAATAAACACCATGTGAGGAAGAGCACTTTATTGACAACGTTTCGCATATAGCTTCATCAGACCAACGTCGTCAATAAAGTGCTCTTCCTCACATGGTGTTTATTTGCATTCTGTCTACTTTTCAAAGTATATTGTTATCGATATATGACTTCCTTTTATCAAAAGGCAAATTCATTTGATAAGAAGATTACTTGTTGTTGATTAGAAATTCCACTAGCCATGTTATCTCATTGGAAATAAATATATTGCAACTTAATTTAAATAGTTTGACAGTGACTACATTGTACACATGAACGCTTTATTGTAACAATAATGATACTCATATTACACGTTTCGATAATTTATATGACGATACACATACATTTTCGAAATACCAGATTTTTGTATCAATATTTGTTCTATTTAACCCTTACAGTACCGGTCACGTCTATTTTATTTGATTTCAGCTACGTTTAGACGATTTTATGAAGCTTAGGCAGTATACAGTATAGGGTAGCTGAACAGGATTTATTAAGATAGTCTATAGCCTGTTAATTGGTAGACGTTCTTCCTAAGCTGAATAAAATCGTATAATAGTTGCTAGAATATAATGAAAAGATGTTACCGGTAATGAATAGGTTAAGGGGGTAGTGCTTGGTTTTTGGTCTACATATTTATCAATGTATTTTTTGTTTTTAGTTTCCTCGTTAGACCTCCATCAAGCCTGTTCCTTCTAAAATAAACAACTAAAGGTCACGAAATATCTTAATATTGACAAAAAACGAGACGTAAGATCTCAAAATCACCAAACTAACGGAACGAACGTCTTGAAACCTCAAAATTAATATGCTAAACATGAGGGAGAAGGGTGTCCAGGAAAAGCGAGTACTACCCCCTTAAGCGTTCAATTTTGACAATGTTGAAAAATAAAAGTGATTATGTTTTCAGAGTGACGCGACGGTTTACAGTGTGGGAGAGTACGAGGTGAAGCTAGGAAACGACCGGGATTCGAACCTGACTCTGAGTGAAGTGTCTCTAGCGATCGGCTATGCACAACGGGTAAGACTATATCACACGAGCGCTTTTTCCCTCAACATTTATCCCCAACACTGGTCTGGCAGCTTATGAGGCTAACGTTTAAAATATTTCAGTGACCTAAATTTATCTTTCACCAGGCTAGTTTACGATACCAGTGCTAAATATTCCAGAAATGTTGTCAGAAAAATGTTGATCACTGAATGTTGACTCTAAAAGCTCTCGTGTGATACCGGCTTAAGACTATACTCTGTTCCAAGTAGGTAGACCAGAAATCGTGAAACCTGGCGTCTGTAACTATAAACGGGCTAGAGCAAATGGCCTGCAAATTTTTCTCGAGCGATCGGCTATGCACGAGTAAATCTATACCCTGTTCCAAGTAGGTAGCCCAGATATCAAGAACCCCTGACGTCTGTAACTCAAAAAGGGCTAGAGCAAATGGACTGTAAATGTCCACACCTAATCCCTGGCTGACTCATCCCAAATGGTAGAAATAATAGCTCGATTAGTCTAGTCGTTTGTAAGTTATATAAAGGATAATGTTTAAGAGTTTTGGCGTACTTATTTGGAACGGGGAATAACCGCTGCTGACATTAACCCCTTCTGTACCGGTGACGCCTTTCCCACTCTATTCTGGCTACTATTATACGATTTTATTCAGTTTAAAAAGGGCCTCCAGCAATCAAGAGACTTCAAACTAACTCATTTAACTATTTTTACTACCAGAGATCCTTCTTAAGCTTCAAAAAATCGTCTGAATATAGCTAGAATATACTTAAAAAGACGTTACCGGTACAGCAGGGGTTAACCCTTTGAAGATTATGACATATTATGACAGTTTATTCTGGGGCTAACATTAATTTTGTGTATATAATTTAGGAAGGATCTGTGGGAATTATAAGGGTGAAGGCTCTCTCAAGTAACCATCTAACTTTCATATACACTTCCTAATATGAATAAAACAAAATAGCAGCCAGAAAACAGACAAGAAATGCGCAATTGTATCGTTTGCGGGAAGATGGGCGTATATATATTTGCGGGAAGATGGGCGTATATATATTTGCGGGAAGATGGGCGTTTATATATTTGCGGGAAGATGGGCGTATATATATTTGCGGGAAGATGGGCGTATATATATTTGCGGGAAGATGGGCATATATATTTGCTCATTGTTTTATCTTTTTGTTAATTTTTAGGTTCCTCCCTAAACCTCCATCAACCCCTTAGACAATTTGTATTTTATTCGGTAGAAAAATACCCCAGCCGAAGGCCCGTTTCTCTTAAAATTACAGGCTCGCTATCGCTCGCCAGGTAAAAAAAATACACCTAAATGGCACGAAAGATCTTAATATTGACAATGAAATGCAACGCAAACTCTGAAAACCGTCGAACTAATGGGACGAACGCGTTAAATTAAAAAACAAACAAACCATGGGGCTAAACACGAGAGAGAAGGGGGCCACAAAACCAGACCCCCCTCCCCCCCTTTAAGGGTTAACCTCTCCATAGTCATAGTAAGTCCTCGACAAAACAGGTATCCCATCAGGGCATATGATTTGGTCAATGGATACAAACTATTCACGATAACAAATACAATATATACCAGGTTTATCCACGTATTATGTTGTCTTATAAATCTATGCATCACAATTACATTCCCCCCCCCCCTCCCCCCACCCCCAATATAAACATGAATAAATAAATAATGTCTGATGTCTCTCTCTCTCTGTACGATCACTAGGTAATATATTAATTTAGTATTAATGGGACAGTGGCTGTTTGTTTGGCCTATTAATTCATTTATTTTGTTTAGTTTCCTCCCTAGACCTCCATCAAGCTTAGAAAAACACCCCCTAGACTCCCCTTCAAGATAGATTTGTACATTTTTCGTTAGAAAAATTTCCCGGCCAAAGGCCAATTCCTCCTAAAATTACAGGCTCACTATCGCTCACCAGGCAAAAATCGACACCTAAATGCCACGAAGGGTCTTAATATTGACAAAGAAATGGGGTGAAAGGTCATAAAATCCCCAAACTAATGAAACCTACGTCTTAAAATCTCAAAACTAGTTTGGCTAAACATTAGGGAGAAGGGGGTCCAGAAAAACGGTCTATCTCCCCTTTACATACAGAAGTTAAAACAACTGTTAATAATGAAGTGATCGTATTACCTTCCACTACTGCATTACTGTTGTTTACATTGATGTGACGTATTGCAATGTTGCGTTCGAACATTGTACTTCCATGATAGAAAATAACATACGGAACAAAATATGGAAGCGTTTTCCAAACCATTGTCTTTGATATTGTCTTAACCCCTTCTGTACCGGCGACTTCCTTGTAACTTTATTTTGACCACTATTAGACGACATTATTCAGCTTTAAAAGGGCCTCTAGCACCTAACAGGTTTCGAACTATCTCATTTAACCCCTTTTGCTACCACAGATCCATCTTAAACTGCACACAATCGTCTAAATATAGCTAGCATATAACACAAAAGAAGAGGTTATTACAAAAACAAAACAATAAAAAAAAAACGCTTTCTGGTACCAACAATATTAATCAAAGTAATATCAGTCTTAACGTCGTAATTTGGATGGACATTTTATTATTTGATGTATATGATATGCATTAACCATTTCAAGATACAACTCCGCATTTATTTTGTTTCCTGGCTATCATGAGATGATTTTGTTCAAATTCGGAAGGATATATGGAACTCAGAGGGTTGATTGAGAGTCTTTTCCTTTTTAAGTCCCGCAGATCCTTTACAAATTGTAGACAATAGTAAAAAACGAGCCAAAATAAACTGTCAAAACGTATCATTATCTTCAAAGGGTTAAGTCTCATATATCCTTCGTAAGCTGTATATAAGAATCTAGTGATATCCCGAATAAACTGTCAAAACGCATCATGATCTTCAAAGGGTTAACCCCTTCTGTACCGGCGGCGTCTCTTTAGTTTTATCCCTGCTACTATTAGACGATTCTATTCAGTTTATAAAGGGGCTCCAGCAACAAACAGGCTTTAAACTATCTCACTCAATAATTTTTACTGCCACAGATCCTTCTTTAACTTCACAAAATCGTCTTAATATAGCTAGAATAAAACTAAAAAAAAATTACCGGTACAGAAAGGGGTTAAGATAACGTGCCTTGTTTCCGTGACGTCAGTTGCGGCAGATCTCGCAGTGCATGACGGTAATAGTGGCCAGCGATGATACAACCCTCCTCACCGCCTTCGTCGAGGAATCACCGGAAGTTGGTCTCTTCCTGTGGTCCACAAGGCTTCTCGTGGTGACCCGCCTGCCTTACACCACCCTCCGCGGGCTTGGGAACCTGCTCTCTACCACCAACTCCGTGTTACTTGGGATCATTGGCAGTTCAGCGGATTTCAGGTATGCATTCCCTTATGGGGGGGATGGTTCACTTTTTGGGCGATTTTTGCATGTATTCATTACTTTTCTAGTTTTCTCCCTAGACCTCCATCAAATTAAAAAAAAAAAAAATCCATTACATCCACCTTGTAGATTAATGTGTACATGTTTCGGTAGAAAAATTTCCCGGCCGAAGGCCGCTTCTTCCAACATTACAGGCTCACTATCGTTCGCCAGGGAAAAAATCGACACCTAAATAGCACGAAAGGTCTAAATATTGACGAAGAAATGGGGCGAAAGGTCTTAAAATCGACTAACTAATGGGGCAAACTTCTTAACATCTGAAAACTAATGGGGCTAAACATGAGGGAGAAAGTGGTCCAGAAAACCGGCTCATCACAAGCCGGTATCACACAAGCGCTTTTCCCTCAACATTTATCCTCAACACTGGTCTGGCAGCTTATGAGGTCAACATTTAAAATATTTCGGTTACCCATATTCGTCTATCATCAGTCTAGTTCCGATACCAGTGCAAAATATTCCTGAAATGTTGCCAGACTAATGTTGATAATCGAATGTTGACTATAAATGCTCTCGTGTGATACCGGCTTAAGCTTTATAATAGACGTGGTTAATCCTTTCTGTACCAGCGACGTCTGTTATACTTTATACTAGCTACATTAAGACGATGTTATGCAACTTTGGAAGGATCTGTGTTAGTTAAAAGGGTTGATTTAGATAGTTCAAAGTTTTATAATTGCTAGAGACCCTACCTAAACTGAAAACAAATCGATGAATAATGGCCAGAAGAAAATATAAAGACGTCGTCGGACAGTATGGGTTAAGGAAGTGTGTATATAATATGTTAGGACTAGATTGCTTGTGTTTTAGTATGGATTATTATTTCATGACCTACAGTATATTTACGCTTCAGTTCAGCGAAATATTAACCCCTTGAAGCTCTGATGCGTTTTATCAGTTTATTTTGGCTATCATTAGACAATTTTATGCAGCTTAGGAAGGATTTGTGGGTATCAAAAGGGTAAATACTATCTCAATTAACCCTTTGACTTCATATAATGTTACTAATCTGAATATTAACCCCTTGAAGCTCTGATGCGTTTTATCAGTTTATTTTGGCTATCATTAGACAATTTTATGCAGCTTAGGAAGGATCTGTGGGTATCAAAAGGGTAAATACTATCTCAATTAACCCTTTGACTTTCATATAATGTTACTAATCTGAATAAAATCGTCTAATAGTAGCCAGAAAACAAAACAGAATTGCGTATTGGAGCTTGAAAGGGTTAATACATTGTGTGTGTGTTTCTTACTTAATACCTTGTGATGTGTGTATGTGTTTGATATTCGGTACTTAAGTAGACGGACCGTTTGTGTTTTATTTGTTTTTTCTTGGTCTATTAATTCATATATTCCTATATTTCTTAGTTTTCTCGCTAGACCTCCATCAAGTTTAGAAAAACACCCCATAGACCCCCCCTTCAAGATAAATTTGTACATTTTTCGGTAGAAAAATGTCTCGGCCGAAGGCCGGTTCGTCTTAAAATTTCAGGCTCGCTATCGGTCGCCAGGAAATAATTGACACCTAAATGGCACGAAAGATCTTAAAATTTACAACGAAATGGGGCGAAAGATCTTAAAATCGACAAACTAATGGGCCGAACGTCTTATAATCTCAAAACAAATGAGGTTTAACATTAGGGAGAAGGAGGTCGAGAAAAACGGTCTGTCTCCCCTTAACTCATAAAGCATTGGATGTGAGAATTTGTGTAAAACAAAATTCTAAATTACGACATATCTTGGTAAGGGTGAGTGCATTCGTCCAGCTGCCCTACTCCTCCGAGGGGGTCCTACCTCTCAGAGTTGCTACTTGGACTCAATCCGGAGGCCTTTCTCTCACCTCACAACTATCACTATTTCCGGAAAAATATTCGAAGTAAGGTTGTTATTTATTTATATACTTTTAGCAATCTAGCTTGGTTAAATAATATACAATATATATATATATATATATCGGTTGCCATATGCCTTATTCTTCAATATTTCCTGATACATAATACTTAACTAAATGCTATTACCTGAATATTGGTCATCATATAATCATTTGGTGTTAGGGTCAATATCCATATATGGTTTCATTGTTTGCAGTTTACCACCATTTAGGACTTTCCAGCGCATGTCATCTATTACTGTACAACAGTTTAACCCTCTGGAGATACGATGACGTTTGTCTGTTATCTTTTCTGGCTAATATTAGACGATTTTATTCTGATTAGGAAGGGTATATGGAATTCAGAGAGTTAATTGAGAGAGTATTTACCCTTTTAATTAGCACAGATCCTTCCTAAGCTGGATAAAATCGTCTAATGCTAGTAGGAATGAACTGTCAAAATGCATCATGATCCTCAAGGGGCTAATAATCATTGCACTATACCCTGTTCCAAATAGGTAGGCTTGATACCATGGACACCAACCTCTATAACTCAGAAAGGGCTAGAACAAATGGGCTGTACATTTCTACACATACTCCCTGGCTGACCCATCCTAAATGGTAGACATAGTAGCTAGATTACTCAGTTCGTTTGTGAGTAACTGAGGTAATTGCTCGAAAGTGTATTTGCCTAATTACTTGGAACAGGGTGCTTATTACTCTAGGATACTCTGGTCGTTTGTGAGTAATTGAGGTTAAGGGGACATTGATTGATTTTTTGCCCTATAAATTAATTTATTCATAAATTCTTAGTTTCCTTGCTAGACATCCCTCAAACTTAGAAAAACATCACCTAGACCCCCACTCAAGATAAATTTGTACATTTTTCAATAGAAAAATGTCCCGGCCGAAGGCCGGTTCCTCTTACAATTACAGGCTCGCTATCGCTCACCAAGAAAAATTCAACACATGAATGGCACGATAGGTCTTAAAATGTATAACGAAATGGGACAAAAGGTCTTAAAATCGCCAAACAAATGGGCAAAACATCTAAAAATCTAAAAAAACTAATGGGACTAAACACAAGGGAGAAAGGGGACCAGAAAAACGACCGTCTCCCCTTAATGTTCAAGAGTTTTGGCCTACTTAGGTTATCTTGACTCTTGGCCCACAGATTTATGGTGGCCCCTCACCTCACAGTAGCCATCGAGTTCCTGCCGAAGCACAAGATCTATTGGGTAGAGGACTCCACGGCTCCGGGGGGTCAGAGATTGGTCTTTGAAGGAGCTGTTAACGATATCGTGGAATACCTCGCTCAGGCCATCAACTTCACGTGAGTTTTGAATGTTTGAATGTGTGTTGGTGGTGTAATGGTTTAGATGTTTATGTTCTGGGTGTGGTGTCCCGAGTTCGAATCCCGGGAGGACCATATGCTTTCATTAGTTTATTCAAGTACATTAGGGTTTGTAATTGATGATTAATGTTAAGAACGGGGTGTTACTTATACCCTGTTTCTTATAAGTAGGTCAGCACCTTTGAACATTGACCTCTATAACTCACGGAGTACTAGAGTATCATGCTAATATTTCTACCATTTGGGAAGGTTCAGCCAGGAAATAGGTATGGAAATGTACAGCTCATTTGCTCTAGCCCTTCTTTAGTTACAGAGGTTAGGGTTCACGATTTCTAGCCTACCTAACTGAAACAGGGTATACTACTTTATATAACATTAGTCTAGTTATAGTCTAGTTACAGAAGTTTGGGGACACCATATTATGTACTATAGTCTATTCGCTGTATGTAGGCGAAAAATCATGACCTCTAACCTCTTTAACTAAAAAACGACTAGAGTAATAGAGCTAATATCTTTACCATTTGGGAAGAGTCAGTCACGGAATAGATATGAAAATTTACAGCCAATTTGCTCTAGCCCCTTTCGAGTTACAGAGGATAGTCATGATTTATCGCCTACTTAATGCGAATAGACTATAGCATGCACATATATCTGTGGAACTTCTCTAGAAATGCAGTTTTAAATACAAATCATTATATAAATATATATGCGATCTAATGAAAAGCAAATTACAAGCAAATCTATATATTCGTCTATGATTGACTGTACCTCGCTAAGACCCTGAGCAAAAACTGCAATTGGAACACACAATTTTAGATCATTCGCCCTTCTATAAATGAGGATAAGAACTTTGAAGTGCACTAACAGGATGCTTAGCATTTAACCCCTTCAGTACCAACGACGTCTTTTCAGTTTTATTCTAGTTATATTTAGACGATCTTGTGCAGCTTAAGAAGGATCTGTGGTAGCATAAAGGGGTTAGTGAGACATTTCGAAGCCTGTTAATTGCTGGAGGCCCTATTGAAGTTGAACAAAATAGTCTAATACTTGCCAGAATATAATGAAAAGGACATCACCGGTACTGAACGTGTTAACCCCTTCAGCACCATAACGCCCTTTTACCTTTTATTCTGGCTGAAATGTTATGATTTTATACAGTTTAAGAAGGACCTATGTTACTGAGATGGTTTATTGAACTTGTATTTACCCATTTGAGTCCCATAGGTAGACTATGAGCGAAAGGAAATCGTCTAATGGTATCCAGAATATGATGAGAATTACGTAGTGGGGGTAAAGGGGTTAAAAGCATTAATCAATCTTATCACAATATCTCTAGGAATTATATAGGATTATAAAATGTGCCGTAGTAAGCTTAGCTTCAATAATTTATCAACATCCCGCCGTCATGTTATCAATATATCTTTGTTGTTTGCAATAAAACATTATTACAACATTGTCCTAAAATACAATGAATATAGACGGAAGCAGTCATTATGATCTTGCAAATCTATGTGGCACGGTAGTGTGAATGCATGAAGTGTTTGACACAATATATTGACCTTCATACAAACCTTGGAGCATTTTTAGGATCACAGGTGACGGAAGCTCAGTTCTTGATAATAACACACACAAATAAAAACCCTACTATGTTTCACAGCAAAGCTTTGTTGACAAAAACTTGCAACTTCTGGTTCAAGGAATGCTTTGTGGCGGCAATAAGACAACCTGGATCAAGGCCGATATTCTGTATTAAGGGGAGACAGACCGTTTTTGTTTTCTTTCTATGGTCTATTAATTAATGTATTCCTTTATTTCTTAGTTTTTTCGCTAGACCTCCATCAAGCTTAGAAAAACAGCCCCTAGACCCCCCTTCAAGACAAATTTGTGCATTTTTCGGTAGAAAAATGCTCCGGCCAAGGGTCCGGTTTCTCTTAAAATTTCAGGCACGCTATCGTTCGCCAGGAAATAATCGACACCTAAATGGCACGAAAGGTCTTAAAATTGACACCGAAATGGGGCGAAATGTGTTGAAATCGCCAAACTAATGGGCCGAACGTCTTATAATTTCAAAACAAATGGGGCTTAACACGAGGGAGAAATGGGACCAGAAAAACGATTCATCTCTCCTTAACCTCAACAGTCCATCAGCCTCACCTTACTTTATCAGCACTCACCTACAAACCCAAGTATCGGAATGTTTTATATTGTGTCACTCTCAAATTAATTTGTGTGTTTTGCAGTTGGTTTATGCTTTTTGGTTAATGTTGTAAATTATTTTTAAATACAGATATCACTATGTGCGACCTCAAGTTGGAACTTTTGGTACTGAATTAGCCAATGGATCTTGGGATGGCATGGTTGGCATGGTGATGAAGAAGGTAACTTATATGACATTTGTGTATTATGATCTATAGATAGAGGGTTACACTATAGATGGAAAATGTCTTGCAGTTTCCACAAACCAGCCTCATGTTCTGCCAACTAGGCTCTACTGTGCTGCCTTTTGAGACTATCAAAGTTCATAACTTTAGAGAGGTCACCTGCTTTTTTTCTCTTTTTCTCCTTTTCTCTGGCTTGTATCCATTTGGCCCCATTCAGCCAACTGTTTTAAGACGTTTATCCCTATCCAGTATCGATTTCTTCCTGACGAGCGATAGCAAGCCAGCATTGTATGGAGAAACCCGGCTTCGCCGGATACATTTTTTCTATCGAAAAATTTACAAATTTAGCTTGCTGTCAAAACCAAAATGTATATATGATGGCTCGCTACCGCTCGCCAGGAAAAATATTGACCCCTGGATGGGGGTAAACGTCTTAAAACAGTAGGCTGAATGGGGCCGAATGGATACAAGCCAAAGAGAGAGGGAGAGAAAGAGAAACAAGCGAGGTGGGCCCCCTTTACATTACTCCTGAAAGTATCAAAACACCCAAGAGATAGCCAACTTTGCAGTAAAATAAATGGGTCTGTAGTAGCTATTTTGTGTTAGTTACAATATTTATTTATATTTAAAAAAATAACCTTATCCTGCAGGAAGTTGAATTCGCACCTGGACCCTTCGTCTTAACTTGGGCTCGAGCTCAAGTCATACAATACGCCTGGGTGTTTGATTCCTTCAACATGAAAATAGTGGCAGCGGTGGGACGACCCGAGGTGGATCCGTGGAGCTTCTTCATGCCCTTGACTGCCCAGGTTTGGTCTGGGGTTGTGGCATCTCTTATTGCCTTGCCTACTCTCCTCGTCATACTTATCAGATTCAGGAAGAGTTCTGAATTGAGTCTACTGAGGTGGCTGCAATCCTGCTTTACTTATGCTCGAGTTCTCCTTCAGCAAAGTGAGAATTACCTGCACTTACAAACGAATAGCTCCAACTTATATCATACTGTGCTATCCTTCCCTTCTTTCACATAGGCTAGGTAGTATAGTTACAATCAGCCTCATAAGGATCAAATACAAATGTTGTTGCTTTGCTGTCCATTGTACTCCCTTTGAATACGTAGTTCTTAAAGTGTCTTCTGTCATACAGTCGGTATATTTCAGTCATCGTCGTGTAGATAACAATGGATATAAACCTTTAAGATTACTAAATTTATAAACAAAATTAAAAAGGTAAAACATATATTATATATATATATATATATATATATATATATATATACAGTACATATACAGTATATATATATTTATATATATATATATATATATATATTTTTTTTTTTGTTTTTTTTTGTTTTTAGATATAATGGTACAGAGGGACTGGATGTGGAGTGAGCGTGTAGTGGTGGGGGTGTGGATGTTGACGACCCTGGTGCTGACGAGGAGCTACGCCGGTAACCTTATGTCCCTCCTGGCCGTCAGACACGTCCCCCAGCCCTTCCAGAGTCTCAGGGACGTGCTGGACCATCCCTCTGTCTCCATGATCTGGCAGAAGAACTCGGCGAATGAACAATACATCAAGGTAAATAATCTGTGTTAAGCCGATGTCACACGAGCGTTTTTTCCGGCAGTTTTCGATGAGCAAATGTTTTCTCGTAAAGTTTTGAGGCTTTTTCACATTGGAATCGGAAACTAAATCGAAGGTAGATTATGTTAGGTGGTTGATATTTGATATAACTTGAATTTTGAAGATGTCAGACCACAATTGCCAGTAAAAAATTAAGGAAAAATAATTCGTGTGACACCGCCTTAAGGGGAGATCTCCACTTGAGGGATTTTTTTCTTGACCCCTTTCTCCCTCATGTTTAGCCCCATTGCTTTTGATATTATAAAACGTTTGCCCCATTAGTTTAGCGATTTTAAGAACTTTCACCCCATATTAAGACCTTTCGTGCAATTCAGGTGTCGATTTTATCCTGGCGAGCCATAGCGAGCCTGTAATTTAAGAGGAACCGACCTTCGGCCGGGACATTTTTCTACCGAAAAATGTACAAATTTATCTTGAAAGGGACTCAAAGGGGTGTAATTTTAAGTTTGATGGAGGTCTAGGGAACAAACTAAATACATCCCCTTAACTCTCTAGATAGTCGATGGGCCATATGTTGAAATAACACAAATCGATACCATCCAAGCGGGTCAAACTTTGAAGGCGGTGTCACACGAGCATATTTTCGGGACATTTTCGATGAACAAGATTGTTCTCATACTATTTTAAGGCTCTTTCGCATTGGAATTGGAAACTAGAAAGAAGGTAGATCATGTTAGTTTGTTTAATTCTCACAATCCCCTGAAAAAACACATGTCCTTCTTAAATTGCATAAAATCGTCTCATTTTAGCCATTATCAAAAGTAAAAAGGCGTCATCAGGTGATTTACTTTACAGTAACATATGTAATATTTATGTATGCATACATCAGACCCCATAACTGTGATACCTCAATATTTCTACCTTTATTGTATATTTCATTGTTATTACTAAAGGTTTATCTACCAGTATCTATTTATTTACGTAATTATGTTTATATATTAATTTCTTCCAGACAGTGAAATCAGGAATGTTCCGGGAAATAGCATTATTGGAGGATGTGGACAGACTCAAATATCAATATTACTCGCAGTTTTCGTCGAGCTTAAATACCTTGGTGGAGAAAGGCGACCACGTTCTCATAGATAACAATTTGGATTTAGCTAATTTAATCGTCCAAGACTTTTCACGTCGTGGTAAGGAAAACTGTCACTTGTGAATATATCCTACAAAATGCACAAGTCCAATAATCATGAACATTACTTTATTTTTGTTTTCCTCAAATTAAATATCATATTTCTACAATATATAAACCTTCAATTTCTGTTTATCTCTTTCAATAGGTCAGTGTAATTTCTACTTGTCACGGGAAGGATACTTACCTCTGACCTCTGCTCTTATTACTTATAAGGATAATCCAATATTAGTTGGAATTAACAAAAGGTAAGTTAATATTTTTGTTATTATAACTACCCCCACAAGTTACTGACAATCATTAGTGAGTAGTCATTTGGTTGTGCTATAAAGATTAATTCTCTGCTCTCATGGGTAGGTAGCTCAAACAAATAGATGCATATACAGTATATTTCGAAATTTAAATAATTCTGGAGCGGAAAGGGTTTGAAGAACAGGGATTAAGTTAGCCCCTATAGGTAAGCCTGCAATAATAGACGATTTTATTTAGCTTATAATCTACCTATAGAACTCAGCGGGGTAAATATCTGAATAAACCGTCTGAGCAATACCATTTCCATTATGTATTCTTCTATGTGTATGAAGGACACAAACGGCAAAGCTGTCTGTAACAAGTGTCCCCCAAAGGTTGAAAGAGTGACTATGCCAAAATCAAGGCACATTAGAGGTATTTTAGGTGTGTTGGAAACAATTGTGGTGTGCTTGTTAAGTGTAGGGAATTGAATAGGAGGAGGAGGAGGTGTTTGTGGGAATTAGCTGGATTACTACTGCATAAAATCGTCGAATGTTATAAGAATATAAGGCAAAAATACGTCATCGTACATGGTAAAAATGTGAACACTTAAGGGGAGATGGGTCGTGTTTCTGGTCCCCCTTCTCCCTCATGTTTAGCCTCATTAGTTTTCAGATTTTATGACGTTCGGTCCATTAGTTTTGCGATTTTTAGATTTTTCGACCCATTTGTTTTGTCAATATTAAGACTTTGTGTCATTTATGTATGGATTGTTTTTCCTGGCGAGCGATAGCGAGCCTGTAATTTAAGATAAACCGGTCTTCGGCCGGGAAATTTTTCTGTCGAAAAGTGTAAACATTTATCTTGCAGCAGGGTCTTGGGAGTGTTTTTTTTAAACTTAATAGAGGTCTAGGGAGGAACTGAAAGAATTATAGAAATATACATAAATGACAAAATAAATACGCTCATCCCCCCTTAACCCGTTGGGGATTAGAATGCCTATTGACAGTTTCATCTGGCCATCAGTAGACGCCTTTATTCAACTTACGAAGGATCTATGGGCATCGAAAGGGTAAATAGTATCTAAATTAACCCTCCGACTACCATATATCCTTCCTAATCTGAATAAACGTGTCTAATGATAGCCAGAATAAACTCCATCAAGCTTAAAAAAACATCCCCAAGACCCTCCTTCAAGATAAATTTGTAAATTTTTTGATAGAAAGGGTAAAGCAAGTGTCACACTATGCCGAGTTAAGTGCCGATGATCCACGACTTAAGGAGTGGCGATAAAAGGGGGAGACCACTGCCGAGTATCATGGGTGATTGAGGGACATAGTGTGCCCACGGTGGTCAGTATGGACGGGCACGCTGCCTAACGGCAACTGGACAGGGTCGAGCGGCAACCATGCAAGACCTAAGAAAGATAAATGACGCCGCTGAGGCGGCGTCATACGCCGTAGCATGGAAACTGGTTGGCGACAATGCTCCTGACGAGCGGCGCCTATAGGAGGTAGGGCGGCGCCGATAGATACGCCTACTACGGCGGTGATGAACAGCCACCCTGTCACACTGAACCCCTACTCCGTCACACTTGATCCCAACCGAGGCAAACCGGTCCGTCGGAGACGACGTTTGTGTGTGTGTGTGTGTGTGTGTGTGTGTGAAGGGGGAGGGGGGGGGGGGGGCGGTATTAAGCTTGAGGTCTAGGGAGGAAACTAAAAGCATAATAAAAAGATCCATACATGAGCAAATAAATACGCCCATCTCCCCTTAATTAAGTGGTTCTTTGAGTAATTGGTAAAACAAGGCCATCTATAGTTAACCCTTTCAGTACCGGTGACGTCTTTCTCGTTATAGTCTGGCAACTATTAGCTTATTGTATTATGCTTACGAAGGGCCTGTAGCAATCACAAGACCTCCATTCCTCTCATTTATCTCTCTTAACTCCCACAGACCGTTCTTAAGCTGCATATAATCGTCCAAGTATGGCAGAACGAAGGCAAACCAGACGCCACCGCTATTGAAAGGGTTTATAGATAGTCACTCGTTGATGGGGTCGGAGTAAGGGGACAGTGGTGATTTTTGGGGTCTATATATTTATATATTCATTTATTATTTAGTTTCCTCACTATACCTCCATCAAGCTTAAAAATACACCCCCCCAAAACCCTCTATCAACATGTCTCGTGCGACATTGCCAGGCCGGGGACTCACGGTATGCCCTCCTCCTATGACGCCGCCTGAGAATTACCGGGTCGCTGCCTGACGGCGACCTACCTTATAAGCGGCGTCTGACGCAGACAGATCGACGCCCTTGTACCGTCTGACGCCTACTGGACGCCGCCCGACGCCACCCGCCTACCATCCCCGTCCCGTCAATTTACTAGCCGCCGACTCAGCTCATGAGAGTTATTCGTGTCGAACTTTTCCTGAGGCCCCTGACAACCTCTCCCGACTGCTCTCTTGAGTCGGCGCCCACCCACGTCGGGCGGCGATGTAGGCAAAGACCTGCTCCCGACCCTTAAGTTGTGGAGCGTCGGCACTTAAATCGGTATAGTGTGACACTTGCTTAAGATAAATGTTACACATAAACCATATTGCTCTTCGGTTTATCTATCCATATTAAGGGGATATATGGGTCGTTTTGCTGGACCCCCTTCTTCCTAATGTTTAGCATATTAGTTTTGAGATTTTAAGACATTCGGTCCATTAGTTTGTCGATTTTAAGACCTTTCACCCCATTTCTTTGTCAATAATACAACTTTTCGTGCCATTTAGGGGTCGATTTTTTTCCTGGCATGCGGTAGCGAGGCTGTAGTTTTAGAAGAAACCGGCCTTAGGCCGGGATATTTTTCTACCGAAAAATGTACAAATCTATTTTGAAAAGGTTCAAGGGGGTGTTATTTTAAGCTTGATAGTGGTTCAGTGAGGACACTCAAAAATATATAAATAAATATATACATAGACCAAAAAAAAAAGCACTACTCCCTTGAAACAAATTAATAAACGATTATAATTCTGTTCATATATATTATTTTGGTTACAATTAAGTGTTCATATTTACAGTGCGGTAAAGGGTTTAACCCCTACTGTACCGGCGATTTCTTTTTGCTATTAATCTAGCTATATTTAGACGATTATGTGCAGTTTAAGAAATATTAGTGCTAGTAAAAAGTGTTAAATGAGATAGTTCGAAGCCTGTTAATTGCTGGAAGCCCTTTTTAGGCTGAATACAATCGTCTAATACTAGCCAACATATAATGAAGAGGACGTCGCCAGTAATGAAGGAGTTAATATATATATATATATATATATATATATATATATATATATATATATTTTTTTTTTATTTTATTTTTTTCCCAGAGTGATGGGCCTATGGGATTCCGGTCTGTACAACTACTGGTACATTCAATCTATCCCAAACTCCACCAGCTGCCGACATCTGCCAACCAGGATAATCATCAATGCCACGCTCTCAATGCTCAATCTATGGGTACGATAATTTATACACCATGTGAGGAGGAGCACTTTAACTCAACCCCTTCAGTACCAGCGGCGTCCTATTTAACCCTTTCAGTACCAGTGACGTGTGTTATGGTCTATTCTAGCTATATTTAGACCATATTATGCAGTTTGGGAATAATCTATGGTAGCTAAAAGTGTTGATAGAGATAGTTTGAAGCCATATTATTGCTAGAGGTCCTTCCTAAGCTGAATAAAATCGTCTAATATTTGCCAGAATATGATGAAAATTACGTCCTGGTACTGGACGGGTTAATATATGCTGGCTACTATTAGATGATTGCTTACAGATTTAATTAAAGGGCCTCTAGCAATTAACAGGGTTCGAACTATCTCACTTTGCCCTTTATACTACCACAGATCCTTCTTAAACTGCACACACTCGTCTGACTAGAACTAGAATAAATAGACGTCGCCGGTACAGAAGGGGTTAATGACAATATTTTGCATATAACGCTGTCAATGGTCAATCTATGGGTACGTCATATTATTACTGTAAGTTTCAAGCCGGCGTCGGTTACATGTTTATCGGCTACATGTATCGGAACCTTCAATCCGCGACAAGTCACACGGTCACCTGTATCCGATAGTCTGCATCAGAGTCTATTAATTTATGTTTTCTTTTTTGCCAGAGACTCTAATTCGATAAACTAATGGGGCGAACGACTTAGAAGCTTTAACATTTATGGGACCAAACATGAAGGAGAAGAGGAAAAGCCCAATACCCCCCAAAATGTATTTGTGTTTCACGAGGTCTGTTTCTGTATTGAGGCTACTCACTTTAAAATAACGTACAAATGGAAGTAACATTGATAGAATATCAGCTTTTCTTTAGAATATTGTGATGCTGATTATAAAAAAAACATATGTGCATTATATACCTCCACTTTCTCTCTCTCTCTTTGCCGCAATGTTGCATCTCTCGCAATTATATCGCTGCTACAATAATCAGTGTTCCTCAGAGCTCTCTCAGTGCATACCACCTCCTCTATGTATTGTAGGGCATGTAATACCCGTCTTGCAACACAATCCCACCCCTACTCCGTACAACTCTCCAACTCAAGAGTGAAACGTTACTCCCAATCATTCTTCTATTCAACAGCTGAGCTCTGGAATTCTCTCCCTGATTCCATTTTCCCCTCATCCTATGAATTAAATTGTTTCAAACTCTGTGTGTCCAGACATTTTGACTCGAACGTTCCTTGATGTTGGCCTTGTCACTCTATTAACTCTGGGGGAGGCACTCGTCACAGGCAGCTTTGCCTTTTGTTTCCCTCATTCACATAGAAAAAAAAAAAAAAAAAAAAAAAAAAAAAAAAAAAAATAACGCGACCCTCACTACCATGTATTGTGCTTGTGTCCAGGGTATGTTCGTGGTGCTGGCTGGCGGTGTGTTGGTGGCTGGGGTGGTGCTGGTTGGGGAGATCATCACCGCTCGTCTGGTTTAAAGGGAGGTATATTTATGTATGATTTAATTAATTAATTTATATACTTATTTATTTATTTATTTATTTAGAGAGAGAGAGAGAGAGAGAGAGAGAGAGAGAGAGAGAGAGAGAGAGAGAGAGAGAGAGAGAGAGAGAGAGAGAGAGAGAGAGAGAGAGAGAGAGAGAGAGAGAGAGAGAGAGTATGTATTTATTTGGCAATGTGTATATTTATGTATGCTATTATTGAGAGAGAGAGTACAAAGAGTACAAAGGATATCAAGCAACAACAGGTCTAGTTACCCTTCTAGGCTGCTTGTCCTCCAAAACACTGAGGATCAAGTGTCCAAACAGTGGTTTAGAGTGGGTAAGTGAACATTGGAAAGGGAAATACTGCCCTGGAACTAATGTTCATGGAGAGAGAGAGAGAGAGAGAGAGAGAGATAGAGATGTATGAATGTCTTTAAAGGGATCATATTATTATTGGCGGTGTTTTGGTGGCTGGGGTGGTGCTGGTTGGGGAGATCATCATCGCTCGTCTGGTGTAAAAGGAGGTGTGTATTTATTCGTGTATGTGTATATGCATGGTATGATTTTATTGAGAGAGAGAGAGAGAGGTATGCAAATCCTTAAAAGGAGGTTTGTATTTATTTAGTAATGTGTATATTTAGGAAGGATTTTATTTATTTATTTATATATATATATATTTTTGTTTTCTTTCTATGTGATTGAGGGAGGCAAAAGGCATAACTGCCTATAGCGAGTGCCTCCCCCATATTTGAAAGAGTGACAGGGCCAAAATCAAGGGACGTTCGAGCCAAAATGCCTGGACACACGGAGTTTGAAGCAATTTAAGTCATATGAAGAGGGAAAGATTGATTCTGGGAGAGAGTTCTAGAGCTCAGCTGTTGAGTAGAAGAAAGTTTGAGAGTAACGTTTCACTCTTGGGTTGGAGAGTTGCACCGAGTAGGGGTGGGATTGAGTTGCAAGACGGGTACCACGTACCCTACGTAAAGGAGGTGGTATACACTGGGAAAGCTCTGAGGAACAATGATTATTATAGTAGCGATAGAATAGCGAGAGAGATGCAACATTGCGGCGGAGAGAGAGAGATTGCAGAGAGTTGGTGGAGTTAATGATACTAAAGGCCTTTCTTTCAACTTTGTCTAGGAGAGCGGTGTGAGAGGAACCTCCCCACACATGTAAACAATACTCAATACAAGGACGCACTATGCCCCTGTGCAGAACAAGAAGCAGTGCAGGGGAAAAGAACCCCCTAAGGCGGTTGAGCACACCCAGCTTCTGGGAGGCTGCCTTAGCAAGACTGGTAATATGGTCCTTCCAACTGAGAGCAGAAGAAAAAGAGACAACAAGAATATTGAGAGAAGATGAAGGATTGATTTTTGTATTGTTGAAGGATAAGGGATAGTCCGCTGGGAGATCCTGACGGGTAGATAGATGGAGAAATTGGGTTTTTGAAGCATTAAAGGTAACAAGGTTTTCTCTGCCCCAATTGGAGATAGTATTTAGATCAGAATTTAAGAGTTCTATGGCTTCATTACGTTTGTCGTTGAGGGATTGCTGGCTGGGCCATTCTGAAAAACTAATAGAGTAGTGTAAGGTTGAGTTGTCTGCGTATGAATGGATGGGAATTGAGGTACAGCTGAGGAGATCATTTATAAAAATTAGAAAGAGAATAGGAGATAGGACAGAGCCCTGAGGAACACCAGAATTTATAGGGTGAGGAAGTGAACAATGGCCGTCCACAACCGCGCCTGTGGAACGGCCGGAAAGGAAATTAGAGACAAAGGCACAGATGGAGGGATAGAAACCGAAGGAGGGTAGTTTAGAAATTCAAGATTTGTGCCAGACTCTATCGAAGGCTTTCGATATGTCTAGTGCAATAGAAAAACAGTCTCACCGAATTCCCGAAAGGAGGATGACCAAGAGTTAGTAAGATATGAAAAAAGATCACCAGTAGAGCGACCTTTAAGGAAGCCATATTGGCGATCTGAGAGCAGATTATGAGAAGATAAATGCTTAAGAAATTTGGAAGCAAGAATAGTTTCAAAAACTTTAGAAAGACAAGAGATGAGAGCAATTGGACGATAGTTGGAGGGTTGAGAGCGGTCACCCTTCTTTGGGACAGGTTGAATGTGAGCAAATTTCCAGCATGAAGGGAAGACGTTAGAGGATAGACAGAGACGAAAGACTGTACTGTATATATATATATATATATATATATATATATATATATATATATATATATATATAGAGAGAGAGAGAGAGAGCTGTATGAATGTCTTTAAAGGGAGGTTTGTGTTTATTCGTTAATGTGTATATTTATATATGATTATATTTATTTATTGATATATTTAGAGAGAGAGAGAGAGAGAGATGTATGAATGTCTTTAAAGGGAGGTTTGTGTTTATTCGTTAATGTGTATATTTATGTATGATTATATTTATTTATTGATATATTTAGAGAGAGAGAGAGAGAGAGAGATGTATGAATGTCTTGAAAGGGAGGTTTGTATTTATTCATTAATCTGTATATGTATGATTATATTTATTTATTGATATATTTAGAGAGAGAGAGAGAGAGATGTATGCATGTCTTGACAACTGTGTTCCTGATCACAATATACTGTAGATATATACATGTCCTGGCAATAACAGTAAATACGTGTGTAATTATATACAGGATATACAGTATACATATTTTGTCAACTAAATTGTATTCTTGTCTCTACTGTGTATATATATATATATATATATATATATTATTGTCTTGTTCTGATAGAATCGAGCCTGTACAGTGTACACCTATAAATTGGCAACTGTCTGTAACTCCACCCAGCGCCTCAACCCACCAAGGAAGGTCTTATAACTACCTCACTCTCAATATATAACTTGTGGATAAGATTGATAACACACACACACACACACACACATATGTATGTATAGGTATATACATGCATATATACATTATACAGCATTGGGCATTTAAGCAGTATGGTACATACATTGTATATTTGTATGTGTTAAGCTTACATCGATGTAGTAAAATATAATATGTCTCAACTGTATGACTCATGTGTATAATTGAAGCCTTTGACTACAATTCCAAATTAACCGTTCTATTATTTGTATCATTATTATTATAATTATTATTTAACACACACATATATATATATATATATATATATATATATATATATATATATATATATATATATATACCGGTATATATATCATACGTTACATTTGTATGATGATCCTAGTTTCCTCATCTACTTTATATACAGAAATATCCTAGTTCATATAGGTAGAGTAACTACTGATTATGACTGTACTTTTGCTACTTGATGTGGTGGAAGTTGGTCAACGGAAGTTCTATGCCGAGTTTTCGGTACTGATTCATCATTCCTGTCTCACAACACTTGTAGAATGCATGTTCTGCATATTTCACACTCAAGCTAAAACGCCCACGGGAGTACACACCTTTCTGACATACTGCACGGTCTTTCTACACACTGGAAGACACACACAGACACACCTCGCACTGGAGAACCGACACTCTACCATACGTTTCCCACTCAAGCAGAGGTGCCTCGCATTTGCTTGGGGCATGACTCTCCTGGACACTCTGACACACACCCTGCACACAACCAGAAGTGCTCCTGCATTCGCTTGGGGCATATCATCTACCATTACACTTATTGAAGAATCACCAATTGTTCCTGTATAACTCAAGATATAACTATTATTGTTATTGCTTTATTCCTGCTTTGTTACTGCTGACTGTTGCTGACTCTACACCTGCTTACTAAATAAATACAAGGCTGATCCTTCTTGTTTTATTATGACTTCCCATTAGGTCATTAAATATAATGTGGTGGTGGCCAGCGTTAACTGTTACCGTTATTACAAGTACAAGAATACTGTTGGCTATCACAAAAAAACTACTTATAAGATGGTGTACAGCGGTAGTCTTTCCTTTGATTAAACATTGAAGGATACCATAACACCACCCTCCTCACTACCAAACTATGACCTCCGTCAAGATCCACAACGCGAATCTCCAAGCAACCAAGCCGCCGTGTGACAGACAGACGCGAACGACCTACTGTAACACCAACCCACCCCACACCTCCACTCAACCCGCCGGCAACGCCCGTCTTTTGCAACCCGCCGGCAACGCGCCCGCAATCCACACCCGTCGATGTCATCACCCCCTTATCACCCCCCGACGTAACACGCCGAATGTTTAATCGTCTGGCAAGAACAACACCTCCCAGTCTACCCCGTTCTATAGGAGCAATTCAATTTTGTTTTTCATTTATATGAATAAATGAATTAATAGAACAAACAAGCGGCCAGTCTCCCCTTGATCTACGTTGGCCACGGTTATCAATAACTTACAATTATAGTATGGAACTGTATTTAATGGTTGGAATGTATGATAGGCATAGAAATGTCAACATACAGCATATTCTTTCTGTTTGGAAGGCTACACAGTGGTAGTGGTAGATAAAGCCAGTGTCGACATTTAAAGGGTCCGAAGGTGGGAAAACAGCGCCAGGGAAAACAGCGCCAATCTGTTGTGTCATTATATTGGTAGGGTCAATTACAAACGTGAAATCAATGTGCAAATCAATAATATTCACTATTTAACTGATTACACTGTTACAACAAATGTATAACAATTAACTTACCGATTAAACATGACAATCTATAATCTACTAATATAATAATAACCAGGAAAAAATAATATATACACACTGTTAGTTGAACAAATATAATAACACGATTAACAAAAACTACCAATATGAAGAAGTTATGTCAATGGATATCGTTAGAACAACTAATATATGACTACAAATACAATACATTCTCAAACTAGTCTTATTATGATATATCGCATTACCACAACTTAACCCGTGCAGTACCAGGGACGTCCTTTTCATCCTATTCTGGCAACTATTAGACGATTTCATTCAGCTTAGGAAGGACCTCTAGCAATAATAAGGATTCAAACTATCTCAACCTACCCTTTTAACTACCACAGATCCTTCCCAAGCTGCATAATGTCGTCTGAATATAGCTAGACTAAAATATAACACACTTCGCTGGTACTCAAAGGGTTAATCAAGAACGGCTATGACCATCGAAACCTTCATAGCATAGCCTAATGCTTAGAGTGCGGAATTTCGGTGTGAGTATCCTAGGTTCGAGTCCTTGGAGTACCACATAATATTCATTACTTTCATTGATTTCATTAGTTAGGTTTATTTGTAGAATTAATTGGTGGGTTGGTGAAAAGTAATGTGAATTATAATGCTACAATCCCCCCCCCCCCTCTCAGGAACAACAGGTATGAATGTAACTCGTGTGTGTGTGTGTGTGTTTGTCTTCCCACATTACTTTGGCAATTTTAAGACGTTTTGCTCTATTTAGGCGTTTGTTTATTTACTGGCGAGCGATAGCGAACTAGCAAATAATGAGTAATCTGCCGTTGGTCGTGATTTGTTTTCTAATGAAGAATGTACAAATGTAATGTGGTAGGGTGCTTGATTAGGCAGGTATTTGTTTATAATAAAAGGAGGTCTATAGAGAAAAATTAAACCTAAATAATATTATGCTCAAACAACTGTTATAACCATAAATAACCTCAACTAAAATAATAAAATGCTACAAGAGACTCCCAAAAGTCGACTTAGCTATAGTGTCTCCCAGTAGTGCTGTCACTTTTGCTACTTTCCCACTAGATCTAGAGATATTTACTTCGATCTAGAGGCAAATATTTACATCTAGCGACATTAATTCTAGTGATATTCCGTAAATTTTAGCCATTTTCGAGCGATATTGTAGAGATTGTGTCATTATTCTAGCGATTTTCGGCATTTATTTATGATCTAGCGGACTTGATTTGGCAGCCCTGTGTTATCCGTCGGTGGAGTGAGCGAGGTTCTCCCCCAGCAGGAGGAGGAAGGCCAGGAAGGACCCCAGGAACAGCAGGTAGAAGGCCCCCTGCAGGTTGTTCAGGTCCAGGGTCACCTCTCTGCTGTCACCCTGGGAGAGAGATTAGTTTCCTTAAATTAAAATATCGACCAAAAAGTGGTTCACTTTTTGGTAGATATTTTCATTTATTTATTATTTTATTTATCTAGTTTCCTCCCAAGACCTCCATCAAACTTAAAAAAAAAAAAAAAACATCCATTAGATTCCCCTTCTAGATTAATATGTACATTTTCAGTAGAAAAATGTCCCGGCCTGGTTCTTCCCAAAATTATTGTCCCACTATCGTTCCCCAGGAACAAAATCGACACCTAAATAGCACGAAAGGTCTTAATATTTACACGGAAATGCGTCAGGTCTTAAAATCGACAAACTAATAGGGCAAACATCTTAAAACTAATGGGGCTAAACATGAGGGAGAAGGGTATCTAGAAAAACGTCCCACCTCCCCTTAATAGTGCACATGAAAATGGCTTAATTATTCTGGTCAAAAGCTTTTCCATATTAAATTAAATAACACTATATTATTGGAGCTACAGCCAACTTTGTGGTTTTTCAAAGCTTAAAAGGGGACATGGGCCGTTTTTCTAGTCCCATTTCTTCCCATTAGTTTTCAGATTTTATGAAGTTCGGCCCATTAGTTTGGTTTAGGTGTAAAAAAAAATTCTGGCGAGTAATAGCGAACCTGTAATTATAAGAGGAACCAGCCTTTGGCCGGGAAATCTTTCTACCGAAAAATGCACAAATTTATCTTGAGGAGGGGTCATGGAGGTATTTTTCTAATTTTGAGGGAGGTCTAGCGAGGAAACTACAAAATATATGAATACATGAATTAATAGACCAAAACAAACGGCCACTAGCCCCTTAAATATTTCGGAATCCTACCAAACTGCTGGAGGGATCATCTTGGGAAGGGATCTCAACCCCTTCTCTATTCTTCTTGACCCTCTTCGCCACCACGTCATCGTTCCAGTAGCTGGTCAGTCCGGCGTCGTCCATTCGGTGCAGCAGTTCCTTGAAGCGTGGGAAGAATGGTGCGCCCTTCCTGTGTATAAGGAACTACACTGTTAAGGGGGTAGTGCTTGGTTTTTGGCCTTTGTATTTATTAATTAATTTATTGTTGAGTTTCCTCGATAGACCTCCATCAACCTTAAAATAGCACCCCCTAGACCCCCTTTCAAGATAAATGTGTACATTTTTCGGTAGACAAATGTCCCAGCCGAAGGCCGGGTCCTTCTAAAATGACAGGCTCGCTATCGCTCACCAGGAAAACATCGACACTTAAATGGCACGAAAGGTCTTTAAATTGACGAATAAATGGGGCGAAAGGTCTTAAAATCGACAAACTAACGGCACGAAAACCTTAAAACCTCAAAACTAATATGCTAAACATGAGGGAGAAGGGGGTCCATACAAACCGAGTACTACCCCCTTTAACCCTTTAAGGGGGAGGTAGTCGCTTTTTCTGGACTCTTTTCTCCCTAATGATTAGCCCCTTTAATTTTCAGATTTTAAGACATTCGGCCCATTAGTTTGGCGATTTTGATAACTTTCGCCTACTTTCTTTAGTAATATTAAGACCTTTCGTGCCATTTAGGTGTCCATATTTTCCTGGCGAGCGTTAGCCAGCCTAGAATTTTTAGAAAGAACCGACCTTTGTCCGGGATATTTGTCTACCGAAAAATGTAGAAAGGGGACCTCGGGGGTATATTTTAAAGCTTGATGGAGGTCTAGCGAGGAAAATAAAAACAATATATATATACACACATATATAGACCAAAAATACAAGCACTACCCCTTTAACACGATTCCGAAATGTTCATCATATCCTCGTTACCATTAGACAATGTTCTTTAGTACGACAGGTTGGGAGAGAGGTATCCTGACCAGGATTCGAGCCCACTCACTCCAGGTATATTTGGTTGAGTCGGGCACCGTAACCAATCGGCCATGAGCGGATATAAGGAAAGCAACCTTAGTTCTTATTTGAAGAACCAGGTTATAGTTTCGTGGAGGACTATGCCTTCGAACACGTGACGAGTTTTGTAGACTTCAACCATGACTATTTTACACTCCCACCCGCCAACTTAGCTAAGTGATATGATTTGAATCATCCTGGTACGTGTTCGAAGGCATAGTCCTCTACGAGACCATAACCTGGCTCATCAAATAAGGGCTAAGGTTGCTTTCCTTATATCCGCTCATGGCCGAGTGGTTACGGTGCCCGACTCTCCCACATATACCTGGAGTGAGTGGGTTCGAATCCTGGTCAGGATACCTCTCTCCCAATGTTCTTTAGCTTGTAATCTACTTTTAGGAATCAAAGGGGTAAATACGATCTCAATAAACCCTCTGATTAACATAGGTCCTTCATAAGCTGCATGATAAAGTCAAATTTTAGCCAAAGTCAAATTTAAAAAGGCGTCATTGTGCTGGTTAACCCATTGACTACCAAAGAACTTTATGATAAATAAATATTAAATATCATTTTGTTTGCCGAAACACAAAGAACAATAGCAAGATTATTCTGAAGGAGTTACTCATGGTGGTCAAACACCATATAGACTATAAGCCGTCATCATTCATGAGCAAATTACAGTCATTTACTTTTAGCCATAATATAAATGAAATATGAGGCCATCAGTTCTGTCCTCCCCTTAACGCCTTACGAGCGGGCCCGTCAGTAACTTCTACTACCTGCCAAGCGGATGGTTTTACCCTAAACGAGCTTATTTCCGTGCTTTTTTTCATGCATAAACAAGAGCCAGAGCGTCATACAATTATGTATCCCTGAAAGGGCGATAATTGAGCTTTCCAATGACACCAGAACCATCCTTCTACGACCACGCGTTCTCTTGCAACGATCATGCAAGACGAAGGAAAAATCCCTAAAATACGGTAATTTCCTTACATAATTCCCTGTGTAGCGAGGTAGTGAGTGTGGATGTGTGTGGAGGGGACGTCAGTTGCCGCGCGGGACCCGTGCCGAACGGTCAGAGCCGACCTACGCTCCTCCCACCGCTCGTCTCTCTCTCAGAGCCAATTATTGCCCAAAATTGCACACCGCCTTAAGTCGGTCCCTGCTACATAGTCCTTTCTTCTCTAGACCGAATTTAAGTCCGGTCCCGCCAGTTAAGGGTTAAGGGAGGATGGTTCACTTTTTAGTCGACTTTTTAATGTATTTATTATTATTCTAGTTACCCTCCTAGACCCCCATTAAGCTTTAAAAATACATCAATTAAATCCCCCTTCTAGATTAATGTGTACATTTTTCGGTAGAAAATGTCCCGGCCGAAGGCTGATTCTTCCAAAATTACAGGCTCGCTATCGTTCGCCAGGAATAAAATCGACACCTAAATGGCATGAAAGGTCTTAATTTTTTGACAAAAAAATGGGGTGGAAGGTCTTAAGATCGACAAACTAATGGGGCTACACATGAGGGAGAAGGGGATCTAGAAAAAACGACCCATCTCCCCTTAACTGAATAGATATTTAATCTAAAAGGTTTGCCAAAATACCTGGATGCATGCAAGGTGGTCAAACACACTAGCCTATGAGCCGTCAATCATAAGTAGAATAGATCCTTTATCGTTAGTCATAATGAAAACAACAATAATAAATAGAGGTTCTCAGTCATACAACGTGTCACAGTAGAGTTCTCCATTCGCTTCATTAGCTCGTTGAAGCGTGGAAAGAGTTTTACACCCTTCCTGTAATGTGAGTAAAAGTAATGCTTGGAAATTGTAATTAATAACAATCTGTGTTACTGTACTTATTATTAATACTTAAGGGGAGGCAGACCGTTTGTTTGGTCTATTAATTCATGTATTCATATATTATTTTAGTTTCCTCCCTAGACCTCCATCAAGCTTAGAAAAACACCCCCTTCAAGATAATTTTTTTACATTTTTCGGTAGAAAAATTTCCAGGCCGACGGCCGGTTTCTCTTATAAATGCAGGCTCGCTATCGCTCGCCAGGAAATAATCGACACCTAAATGGCACGAAAGGTCTTAAAATTGACAACGAAATGGGGCGAAAGGTTTTAAAATCGCCAAACTAATGGGCCTAACGTCTTATAATCTCAAAACTAGTGGGGCTAAACATTAGGGAGAAGGGGGTCCAGAAAACCGGTCTGCCTCCCCTTAATGCCACCACTCCTCCATATTTTAGTATTATTTATATCACTTCAACAACAAACACCTCCTAAATAAATTAATGAAAGCAAGTATGTGATCCACTGGGATTCGAACCTGGGTTACCACATACAGATTTTACACACTCCAGCCATTACGCCATCAAGGCAGTTATAAGTATTGCACATGGCTAAGATTAATATCCATTTATCGAACACTGGACATTAATCTAATTATGTACAACACCCAACTGCACCTATGAATAGCCTATGGTTAAATGAGAGGAAGTACAAAGGAGTACAAAGGAAATCAAGCAACAACAGGTCTAGTGACCCTGCTTGTCCTCCAAAACACTGAGGATCAAGTGTCCAAACAGTGGTTTAGAGTGGGTAAGGGAACATTGGAAAGGGAACTACTGCCCTGAAACTAATGTCCGTGGCAGGATTAGGAAGTTAGTAGGGGACAGATGGTGTAGTAACTGAGGGGAGGGTAAAACAAAGTTATTCATTTACAAACGCAGTCAGTCGGGGGTTTGATGCGAGATATTTGTCTAGGCGAAGTTTAAATGAATCAACGGTGCTGCAGTCTATAACATTTCGGGAAAGCCAATTCCATAAGTTGACAACTCGATTGAAGAAGAAATGTTTAGCTTCGTGTGAGTTAAAAGATTTACCAATAACTTTGCACCCGTTTCCCCGCGTGTAATTATATTGGTTGATAGTGAAGTACTTACTACAGTTCATATTGTCGATGCCTTTGATGATTTTGAACACTTGAATTAAGTCGCCTCTTAATCTGCGCTGGGTTAAAGGAAATATATTTAATTCTCTAAGACTCTTCTCGTATGGTTTGTTCTTTAGGCTAGATATAATTTTGGTAACTCTACGTTGAACTCGTTCTAGCTTGTCTATGTCTTTTTGGTAATAAGGGCACCAGGATTGAACGCAGTATTCCAGAAGAGGGCGGACTAAGGTCATTAGTATTTCAAACTGTCTGCTTGCTAAAAAGTTTACTAATGATAGATTAAAATCCTTACAAAATGACGAAGAACGGGTGAAATTTGTAGGGCTACGACGCAAAGCCAAAAAGTTAATTAAGCAAAGTAAAAATACCCTGGAGTTACATGTTGCGAATCAAAGTAAAACAAATCCGAAAGAATTCTATAGTTATATCAGAAAGAAAAAAGTAGTTACTTCAACTGTTGGACCGTTAGTCGATGAAAATGGAGTATACACCAAAGACGAAGTACAAATAAGTAATGCCCTCAATACCTTCTGTGCATCAGTTTTTACAACGGAAGACCTCAGTGATATACCGACACCATCGCCGATTCAGATTGATAATTCAGATGTTCTAAGCAATATCACCGTTACAGAGAGAGAAGTATTGAATTGTTTAGATAAACTCAAGGTAAATAAAAATGGCTGGACCTGATACAATCTCACCTAGAGTCCTAAAGGAAGCTAAGGATGAGCTCTCTAAACCACTGACATTGCTATTCAATAAATCCTTGCAGTCTGGAACTATGCCTGATCAGTGGAAGCTAGCCAACATAACACCGATATTAAAAAAAGGCAGCAAATCCCTACCCAGTAACTATCGTCCAATTAGCTTAACCTCAGCTGTATGTAAAATGCTAGAAACACTCATAAGAGAGACTCGTAAATCACTTAGAGGAAAATAACATACTTAAAGATACTCAACACGGCTTTCGTAAAAAAATGTTCCTGTTTAACAAACCTCTTAGACTTCTTCCACGATATCCTCAACCTCTATGACAAGAGTAAAGCTGTAGATATATACTGTACCTTGATTTTCAAAAGGCCTTTGACATAGTTCCCCACAAACGTTTACTGCTAAAACTAAAAACGCATGGAATACAAGACGGTGTGTTGAAATGGATAGACAATTGGCACAGCGACAGAAAGCAAAGAGTAGTCATAAACGGTAAGGCATCTAAATGGACCAATGTAAGTAGCGGGGTACCCCAGGGATCGGTACTAGGACCAATTATCTTTCTTATTTACATCAACGACATACTGTATATGAGGGTCTCACCTGTACAATCTCAAAATTTGCTGACGATACAAAAATTGCAATAGCGATCTCTCAAAAGAACAAGTTGACGATATGCAACATAATCTAGATAAGTTGTCATGTTGGGCCCAAATTTGGCAAATGAGTTTCAATGCGGATAAATGTAAAGTACTACATATCGGATACCAAAATGAGAAAGCAAACTATTTGATGAATGGCACTCAGCTTAAGAATGTAAACAGAGAAACCGATCTGGGAGTAACAAGATCGAGTAACCTAAAACAGAGTCAACAATGCTCAGAAGTTGTTGAGAAGGCAAACAAAATAATTGGCTTTATAGGCAGGTCATTTGAGCATAAATCCAAAGACGTTATCCTAACCCTTTACAATTCCTTAGTCCGCCCTCTTCTGTACTCATGGGGCACAGATCATATAGACCGACCTCGCTACGATATATTCCTGAACCTAATGCTAATCTGTTTTTACTAGCCTAATTTCACTCCAACACCAAACACCTCCCAAATAAATTATGAAAGCAAGCATGTGATCTACCGGTATTCAAACATGGGTTATATACCACATACAAATTTTGAACACTCTAACCATTACACCATCAAGGTGTAATAAGTATAAGTATAGCACATGACTACGATTAATATCCATTAATCGAATACTGGACATTAATTTAATCATGTACTACACCCAACTGCACTTATGAATAGCCTATGATTAAGTGAGAGGAAAGGATACTCAGGGGGCACTGATCATATAGACCGACCTCGCTACAAAATATCCCTGAACCTAATGATGTACACCTAAACAAAGACAAGAATAAGAGAAACTGAGAAAGAAAGTGGATATAAACAACAAGGAATCCAAAAATATATATATATATATATATATTCTTCAAGATAAGGGGATCAAGAGAGAGAACAAAGATCAACCACAACCCCTGGAAGAAATACAAAGGAAAGATCAAACCAAGAGTCTCAAGGACAGCAGGAAGGAATGTAGGAAAAGTAACGCATGTAAATAGTGTAAATATTTCTAAGAAGTATTCTTATTTATGCACAAATGTAGATATCCTCATTAACACATTTGCTGAGCTAGAAAGAATAGATTTGGATGATACACTATCAATAACTGCAGTACAGGAAGTAAACCCCCAAAACTATAGGTATGAAGTTACAGAATCCATTTTCAATTTAAAGTGTTATGACACTTCTTCTGCAAACATTGGCGGTGATCAAATAGGTGTTAGGCTATACATTGCAGAGAACTTAAGAGCAATACAAATCGCCCCATACTAAAATTTCAAAACATCAGTATTTGTTGAAATCAAGTTACAAAAAAAAAGGATCGATGGCTGATCGGATGTTTTTATAGCAATCCTAGCGGGACATAAGGAAATAATGATTCTCTAAACGAACTGATTATCAAAATATCAAGCCTGCCATATACTGTAGTCATATCACTCATATGCTGTTAATGGGGGATTTCAACTACAGGAAAATTCATTGGGAAAAAATGCATGTTCAGGGGAACCTACATAATAGTAATGAACATAAGTTTTTGTAGAATATTAAGAATAATTACCTATTTCAACATAAAACAAAAACACCAAGATGCCGAGATCAAGATAGGGCATCAACTTTAGACCTGCTTTTTACGAACGAAGAAGGCATGATTGAAGATGTAACTATTAAAAGTCCCCTGGGAAATAGTGATCACTTTAGAATACTTTGATTTCAACTGTGAGACACCTGCTGAAACCTGTCACAAAACAATATGGCTATTCAACAAAGGGAATTATGGTGCGACGAAGGAGCTGTTAGATTTCGACTGGAAGGAGATATTTTTTTAATTACATGATGATGTACACCAGCAGTGGAGGATTTTCATGGACATATTTGATGAAGCGAAGATAGAATGTATTCCGACTAAAGATGCCAGTACTGTTACCACAGGAACAATACCAAGAAAACAATACAGTACACCCCTAGATAGAGAAACAAGACAAAACATTAAGAAAAAAGGGCAGATTCGCAGATGATACAACAAATTTCAGGAAAATAACAACGCTAGAGGATCGTGAGTTACTTCAATCAGATCTTGATGCTCTCCAAAAATGGTTAGACACAGGGCTTTTTAGATTCCATCCTGAGAAATGCAAAGTGATGACAATAATCATAAGGGAGAAACCATTACACAAATACACGCTGAATAGATCGGACGAGACTACAATATTAAAGATACTGCTGCAGAGAAAAACCTTGGATTGTAATAAATCACCGTCTAGTTGTTAATTTCATTAATCGATTTTAAGAGTAGAGTTGGTTGGTGGAGAGAACATAATATTTCAACTAACACATTGCTGTAAAAGTGAAAACGGCCAACAAGATCCAAGGAACTTTATGACGCACTGTACATTCGAATATGTGGACAATGAGATGCTTAACATGATATTTAATGCAATGGTAAGACCTCATTTAGAATATGGGAATGCATTCTGTCATTCATTTAAAGTCAAAGATATTGATATCATCGAGAATGTTCAGAGGCGTGGTATCAAGATGATTCCTGGCATGACAGGGTTGAGCTATGAAGCCCGACTAATGAAGCTAAACTTGCCCACCTTACATTATCGCTGTCTGCGAGGAGACATGATTGAGACTTACAAGATTATCCACAACATAATATGAGAGTGATGTAGCACAGATACTGCCTATGAGAGACCTCGAGACGAGCAAGAGGAAACACCAGCCATCAAGGCTAAACATACGAAAACAATATTTCACACTGTGAGTTGCATCTAACTGGAACAATTTACTGGATTATGTAGTTATAGCCCCTAGTGTTAAAATATTTGAAGCAAGAATAGATAAGCACTGGTACAATAGGTTAGTCAGAGGCAAGGGACTGGAGTTCTCGCAGAGAGGCGCCAGTCCTGACTTTATTGTTGGTTTCAAGTGTGCTGGCTTAATAATCCAATAGGGTTGATAGCCTCTGAAGTCATATTTTAATTAAAAGTTAGTCAGATACAACTACAACTCTTCGAAATCAGTGAACAACAAGAAACCCGAGATCTGGCGCAAGAGGACTCTGTCGCGACTTAACTGTCAGAAATGGTACCTGTAAGCATAATCTATTTTTATTAATTTCACTCCAACACCAAACACCTCCCAAAGAAATTAACCCTTATTTAGCGGGCTAGGTGGTCTATTTGACCGTAGCACCCAGCGGGGGGGGGGGTTACCCTAAATAGGGTTGTTTCCGTGCTCATTTTCATGCCTAAATAAGACCCAGAGCGTATAACAAGTATCTATCCCTGAAAGGGCGTAAACAGAGCTTTCCAATGACACCCGAACCATCCTTGTACGACCACTGGTTCTCTTGCAACGATCGTGCAACACGAGTGCAAAAACCATGAAACAAGGCAATTTCCTTACATAATTCCCTGTGCAGTGAGGCAGAAGAGGGGGAGAAGGGTGGGATACAGTTCAGTATGTCCACCGCGGTGGTGGGGACCGGTCATATGGTTGCTACGCTCGTCCCACCGCTCAGCTCTCTCTCTCAGCAACATTACGTGCTGAAAAGGGTGCTCGACAGATGTCGTGCACCGCCACTTAGTCCAAATTTATTTCACTCGACATATGTCGCGCGCCGCCAATAAGGGGTTAATTAAAGCAAGCATGTGATCCACCGGGATTCGAACCTGGGTTACCACATACAGATTTTGAAAAATAACCATTACACCATCAAGGCAGTTATAAGTATAGCACATGGGTACGATTAATATCCATTTATCGAATACCGGACATTAATCTATTCATGTAATACACCCAACTGCACTTGTGAATTGCCTATGGTTAAGTTAGAGGAAAGGATACTCATGAGGCACAGGTCATATAGACCAACCTCGCTACGAAATATCCCTGAACCTAATGATAATATTTTTATTAATTTCACTTTAACACCAAACAGCTCCCAAACATAATAATGAAAGCAAGCTTGTGATCCACCGGGATTCGAACCTGGGCTACCACATACATATTTTAAACACTCTAGCCATTACACCATCAAGGCAGTTATAAGTATAGCACATGACTACGATTAATATCCATTTACCGAATACTGGACATTAATCTAATCATGTGCTACACCCAACTGCACCTATGCATAGCCTATGGTTAAGTGAGAGGAAAGGATTAAAACATTTCTGCTTTTATGAATTTACTGATACCCCGAACCGAATTTTTCCCAAATTTAATTCATAGTAAATCCAATCCGTATAAGCTTATCATGAATGAAGGACAATATGAAATGTATTAATTATTGAGCCTGTGTATACTTTTTTATGATATGATGCAAGTAAAATATATAAATATATTAAATAATATGTGTAAATAAAGAAAGATAATATATTTTGTTTATTTATTTCATTCGAACACCAAACACCTCCCAATAAAATTATTGAAAGCATGTAATCCACCGGGATTCGAACCTTCTTTCATTAATGTCATTGGTGGTGTTTGGTGTTGAAGCGAAATAAATAGAAACCGATAACCAAACACAGATTATAAACACTCTAAACATCACACCATCAAGACAGTAGGCTATTTGAAGTGTTTGGTCTCTCACCTAAATCCCCAGCCCAGGCTAGCGAGAACGGAGATGCCCTTAGGACTGATGTAGAAGGGCGATCGTCCCCGGGCGTCGGTGTGTCGGGAGGCCACGATGACGGAGATGTAGTTTTTGAAGCAGAGCAAGGAGTACCCACCCTTCTTCACCTTCTTTAGCGCCGTCTCCGAGTCCAGTTCCTAAGTTGGAGGATGTGTAACCTTCTTAGTATATCAGGATGCACTTTATAATTATATTCTGGTAATTTTGGAAGTCTTTCTTAAGGTTAGGATGGATATTGGAAAGTCGGGGGCTCCGCTCTTGCATTCTTCCTGATTTTTCGTGGGCTTAATGATCCTATAAGGTCGATATCCTCTAAGGTCCTATTTTAACTAAGACTACATACATTGGGAAGTGCATAGTGAAGTGTGTCCATTCCCTCACCTCCTGTTCGGACTCCACCTCCTGCACCACGGGGTCGGTATGCTTGGTGAAGTACTCGATAACGGCCCCCTTGTAGAGCTTCTCCTCCGTGCCCCACCGCCAGTTGTTCTGTTGCACCATGTCTTCCATAGTCTCCAGCGGGGGGTTGCTGCCCTGAACGGTGAGGTGGGCGATCAAAGCCGACCTGGAGGACAATATTAGTTAAGGTGGGATGGGCGAATATATTTGCTTAATAATTTATCTTATCGCTTATTGTTTCTTCTCTGGACCTCCATCAAGTTTAAAAACAAATCCCCAAGATACCCTTCTAGATAGATTTGTACATTTTTCGGTAGAAAAATGTACCGGCTGAAGACCGGTTTCATCTAAGATACAGGCTCGCTATCGCTCGACCAGAAAAATCGACACTTAACTTGCACTAAAGGTCTTCACATTGACAAAGAAATGGTGCGCACAAATAACAATTCGTCTAGCTAATCGGCCGCACGCCTTATAATCGGAAAACTAATGGGGGTAAACATGAGGGAGAAGATGGGGCAGAAAACGCAACCATCCCCCCTAAGTTAGTTATCGATCCATTTTATTCTATCACGAAATAAATGGCGGAACATAAATTGCATTGGGTGAAAACAAAGTCATGGTAATTATTGGTGTCCTCCATTCACGAGAGTTTTGTAAATATTGTATCTGAACTGTTGTGGATTGCAAGTTGCTGGGAAGTAATTATCTGCACGACCCGTCATGACAGAAACATTTTAACCTGAATATTTGTCGCCCGTCCGATGCTAAATAAAATCGACTATATTCTGTTTGAATGAATCCCTTAGCAGCTAATTTTGCTTTACTTAATTGAAAAATATGAAACTAATATGTCTCTGCATCATACCAAGACCAATTTTATATAATTATCACCAGATTTCACTACAATATCTTCAAAATAACTGATAAATCTTGCTGGGAACTTTGCAATTTACCGCCAGTTGAAAAGAAACAGACTATAGTGTTAGTTTGTCCTGAAACGTCTCCAGCAGAAGGGAGCTCCTCTCGAGGTGGGCAGTGAAAGACGACCTAAGAAAAATTAGTTTGATTTTACCATTTTTATTAGACCACTAATTAATTACTTGATTCTAGTTATCCTACGTGTTTGCATTCAGCTTAGGAAGGGTATCTATAAATCAAATGTTGAGGGACTAAAGCTATAATTATTCACTTTTTACCTTACGTATTTCCTAAGCATAAATAATTCTATTAGTAATGGATATCACAATTGCTAAGTCTTTCTCTGATTACAACAGCTGATGTAAGTTAGGTCAGCCTCTATAAGATACCCGCCACTATTGAAACAATACACACAACATGAAACAGGAAAGGTATTGCAGCGTCTAATCGTTAATCATTAGTAATAGATATTCTTTCGAATGATAAATGTCCTTTTGTGAAATATTGTGTATTCCTAGCACTGTATATTTGCTACGCCGACCATGTCTATTTGATGCCGTACAGTACGACATAGGATACCTTAGTAACTTTGCAGAAATCCACGACGCTTGAGACATATTGCCTAAAACACGACATAACGGAATACTTACAAGATACTGACCTAAACCCAGTCGAGATGATGAGGCAGAACACGAGCCACCACCCAACTAGCATCTGACGTAGACAGAATAAAAACTCGTTGATGTTTTGCTCTCATCGACGATTTTTTCATTGTGTCACTATTTTATTATATATAATTTCCTGTTTTTAAAGATAGCGGATGTCATTAATGTAGGTAAACACAGATACTTCGTGAAATATTTTATATGTATATCAATTAACTCCTGTTATTATATATTTATATTAATAACTGTTACAGTATGAAACATAGGGCTCTCTGTAGAATATACTTTAGAAAACTTAACTGATAATTGTTGATAAGGAAAAGAAGGTTACATACCATCTATTTTGTAATATTTATTAGAACTCTGTCAAAGAAAGTTAATCGTTCAGGAGATCTAATAAACCCACTCCACTTTACCTGACCGGAGATGCTATTTGAAGGCTCCGGCGTAGATTGATCCAAGAGCGCGCCCCAACCGAACAGAAGGGTTGAACTAAATTTGACATTATAGCGCCTCCTGTCGACCACCCAAGCGAACACCTTCTGCAGCCCCCACAGTGTTGCTCCCCACCCCACCACCCCTAGCAGCAGACTCAACCACACCACCTCTGTCAATAGAATTATGTTTAGTGTGCAGAACAGTGGAGCTAAGGAACAATATAAGGTAAACATTGAAGAACCCCCGGACAGCCTTTTTACGTAACCTAGCGTAACAACAAAAAATAACTAGTAAAAAGGCTGTCCGGGGTATCTTCAATTTTTACCCAATATAACAACTCACTGTTGTAGATCACCCTTTCGGCAACCCTTAGAGTGTTGTTCCTCACCCAATCACTCCCAGAAGTAAACTCAGCCACACTCTAAGTTTGCCATATACAATTACACAAGTGCACAGAAAGAAGGAGTTGAACCTGGCATCATAAACCCAGTTGTAGGCCCCCATTCAAACACCTGCTGTCCTCCACCCCATCACTCCTAGCAGTAGACTCATCATCTCTCTAAGATAATTATGCATGAGTGAACAAAGTATTGGAGCTGAACTTAACATCATTACCTCCATACGAACACTTTCTCCAGATCCCACTGTATTGCACCCCACCCTTCCACGTTCATCAATACACCCATCAGTATACTATGTCACACCATGTATGACAGATTGAATGTTGTAGGTATATAGAACACTGCAATTACATTTTTAATAATAATCCCTGCTGTAGGATACCTATATGATCCCCTTCTGCAACCCTAACTGTCTTATTACCCATCCCACCACACCCATAAGTAGAGTCAGACACACCACCTCTGTTAGATAATGCTGATTGGTGTACAGAAGAGTGGTACTTAACTTGACATCATAATAGTCACCATTACGAACCCCTTTTGCAACCTCCAAAGTGTAGCAGCAGTAGAGTCAATAACACTACTTCGGCCAAATATTATACTCCATTGAAGGGGTAATCATAACATCGAGCATAGTTGTTGTTGTTGTTGTTGTTGTTCCCTAAGCTGCCTGGCCGAACAGCCCCGAGTCCCTGAGAAAGGCCATGGCCACGATCGGGCTTTCCCACAGAGCTCTCATTGAGTGTAGATTGTGTTGTTGGCGTAAGTGGTTGTGTGAAATGCAGTCTTCTATGATGTGTTTAATGGTATGGGGTGCTGTGTTACATCCCGGGCAGGTGTCGACAACGGAGTCATCCAGTCTCTTCTGATAGCTCAGGAGAGCTGGATGGTGTCCGCATCTCAGCCTGGCCAGGTGGACTCTGTCCTCGCGAGGAAGGGAGGATTCGGAAGGATGGATTTCGGGAGGTCGTGCATGCAGCTGCGTGTTGTCTGTGAGTGAGTGGATGGATCGGTGAGAGATATGAGTATGGATGTGCTTCTGGAAGTTGGTTCGGGGTGGGCAGGGAGGGAGAGAGGACAATAATTGTGTGTGATACCGTGTGCTGGGTGTTGTTTTGATATTTCTTGGTGTCTGTGGGTGTGTTGCCATGTAGTTTAGTGGGTGGTCTTGGTTCGTGGAGGCTGCTGCCAGGAATTGAGTGCCTCTCATGTCCAGATGGTCTTTGACTTTGAGGATTTTGGTTTCTTGATGTAGGTGATCTGTGGGTGCAGTAGCTGTGCAGCCTGTAATGATCTTCAGGGCTTTGTTTTGAATTGTCTGTAAGGTCTTATGATGTGTTTCAGCTAGGTTAGAAGCCCAGGCTGGGCTTGCGTATTCCATCACTGATCTTATGTATTGTTTATATACTGTGGTGGTAGTTTCTTTGTTGTGTCCAAATTTTGTGTGAGCAAGTGACCTGAGGGCATTAAGTCTGGGTGTCAGTTTCTTTTTAATGTTTGTGGTGTGCTGTTTGAATGTCATATGAGTATCATATGTTACTCCTAGGATTTTGGGTGTGTGTGTATGTGTTAGGGGTGTGTTGTTTATGGTGAGTTGAGGGATGTATTCGTGTTCTCCTGTCCAACTTGTGAGCAGGGTTGCGGTGGATTTGGCTGGGGCTAGATTAAGTCTGTTTGTAGTGCACCAGCCATGTAGTGTGTTGAGATAGGGTTGAAGGAGATCTGTTGCTCTTTTTGGGTTATGGTGTGTGCATGTGAGTGTTATGTCATCTGCATAGGAGGCTAAGTTTATTTGGGGCGTATTGGGTGTAGTTATATCGTGCATGTACAGATTGAAGAGTGCGGGCGATAGGACGGATCCTTGTGGGACTCCGTTTGGAAAGTTTCTGATTTTAGATGACTGACCGGCAAAAGATACGTGTGCACATCTGCCTGCTAGGAAGTTGGCCAGCCACCGTTTTGTGTTGTTGTGCATGTTTGTGTTGTAGATTTTGTTTGTTAGGTTGTGGCGGGGGATGGCATCGAAGGCTTTACTAATGTCGAGTGTGGCTAATAGTGATCTGTGTGGTGGTCTAGCTGAATTGATGCCGTCGAAAGCTCTTTGTGTAAGGTCTGTGAGAAGAGTGTTTGTGGAGTGCAGTGGCCTAAAGCCATGTTGTGTTGGAGCTAGGGGTAGGTCAGGTGTAATTAGTTGTAATACTAGGCGTTCCATGACTTTGGAGGGGGAGCAAAGGAGTGTGATGGGGCGGTGCGAGGAGGGTAGCGTGGGGTCTTTGTTGGGTTTGGGGAATGTGATGATGATACCATGCTTCCAAATGTCTGGTATTGTGTTGTGTGAATAGCTGTAGTTTGATATGTTAGTGAGTGCTTGTATGCCTTGTGGTCCCAGGTGTCTGAGGTGTATGTTGCTTATGTTGTCTAGGCCACAGGCGGGTGAGTGCTTGAGATTGTTGATGATATGCTTTGTCTGGTGATTGGTGAAGGGTGTATAGTCAGGGTCTGTGGGGAATTGTCTCTTACGTCGGATGACACGTCGGTCGTCTTTGTGAGGTTTTAGGTGGCTGACATGTGAAAAGTGATTGATGAGAGTGTTTGCTTGTTGTTTACATGAAGGAGTAGAGTCTGTTGTTGTGATTGCAGCATGTGATTGTGTTGTGTTGCTGTTGGAAAGTGTGATGCTGTTTAGTGTTTTGTATAGTTTTTTGGGGTTTGTTTTGTGATCAAGTGTTTGTAGGAAGTTATTCCAATTTAGTTTTTGTTGTTCTTGTATTTTGTTGTTAGTTTGGGTGTTGAGTGCTTGAATTTGTTGTGTGATGTCTTGTGTGTGGGGTGCTGGGGAGTGTTTCAGTATGTCGCGTTGTCTGATGAGGTTTTGAATTTCTGGTGTGAAGTTGGGGTTGTGTCTTTTTCTGTTACCTCTTGGAATGTGTTTCTTGTCAGCGTTTTGGATAGTTTTATTGAGTATGTGTACAGCATTGTTGATGTTAGTGATGGGTGTACTGTTTAGAGTTGTGAAGTGTTGTTCTGTCTCATTTGTGAATGCTTCCCAGTTAGCTCTTTTATAATTGGTGTATGTGTGTTTGTGGCTAGCTGGGGTGAGTCTGGTTTTGGTGGTGATAATGATCGGGAGGTGGTCAGAGCCTAAGGTTCTGACCACCCTCCAGGATGTTGTGGGGGCGAGTTCTGGGGAGCAAAAGGTGATGTCTGGAGATGATGGGTTATAGAGGGCTTGGTGAGGAATATGGGTATGTTGATGGATGTCGTTAAGGATGATGAGGTTATCTGTTTGGTTTTGTAGTACCAGCCCTCTGTCTGTGTCGGGGTTGTCGACAAACCAGGCCGACGTCTTGGCGTTGAAGTCACCACCCAGGATGATGTGTGGGGTGTTTGTGATGTGTTGTAAGTGTGGTCTGTATTCATTTGGTACTGTAGGGGATGTTTGGGGAGGGATGTATGTGTTTATGATGGTTATGTTGGAGTTGTTGCCAGTGCGTATTTTAATTGACTGTATTTCTGTTGTGTTATCATTTGGGGGGAGGAGTGATTTGGTTTGTACACTGGTTACTATGTATGATATTTCTTTGTGTACCAGGGTGATGAGTCCACCGCCCCCGCCGACAGCCCGGTCTTGTCTGATGGTGGTGAAATTATGAAATGTGGGTGTTTTTGTGTTGTGCGGAGTTTTGTTTCTTGTAAGATGGCAATGTGTATGTTGTGTTGTTTGATGAAGTGTGAGAGTTCGTGTTTCTTTGTGTTGATGCCATCTATGTTCAGTTGAAGAATGTTAATGTTATGTGCACGATGTATGTTGGGTGCTGCTGCACGAGGATGGGGTGGGGGTGGGGGTGATGGGGGGGGTGGTGGGGGTGGGGGTGAGGGAGGGGCTGGGGGTTGGGATGGGTGAGGTGGGGGTGGGGATTGGGGAGCAGGAGATGGGGGTTGGAATGGATTAGGATGGGGTGTGGTGTGTTGAGTTGAGGATGTGGATGGTATGGGAAGGTTAGGTGGGTTAGGGAGGAGAGGTGGATGGGTTTTAGGGGGGGGAGTGGATGATATGGGAAGGTTAGGTGGGTTGGGGAGGAGAGGTGGACGGGTTTTAGGTGAGGGATTTGACTGGGAGAGGGAGGGGCATGAGGAACAGGTCCAGGTGTGTTTGTGTAGTGTTTCTTGGAGGCAAGTGTTGTATGTCGAGCATAGTTGTTCGTCATTACTGTATTTCACACTCACTGGAGAAGGGTCTGACGAGCGCCAAATGCTGTGGAAGTAGCGTGGGTTTCAGCGAGGTGATGGTCATGATGTCAGAAAGGTAGGCCCGAGCGTACTCATTGACCTTGAATCGTGGAGATGAAAACAAATAAGACGTGGCTGTAGGGGAATCGTAAACAAAATGTATAGTATCATCTTGATTAGACTATTAATACACTTTGAATTATTCCGTTGTATTTAAAACCACTCCAATATCCTCATTTGAGATGTTTAATATAGGCCTATTATGTATTTCGAATGTTAATCCGATAAAGCTTTACAGATAATAGTTCGTTAAATAGTTCAACCTTGAGTCGTCCTGGGGTAGGAGCTGCCGCGGTGCAGAAGTCCACCTCCTCTCGCTGTAGCTGCCCCATCATGCCACTGTACACCCCGTTATTCCCCAAGCCCCAGGACCCCTTTGGCTCTGCGCGGATTTCGTAACTATGAAAAGAGAAGGGTGTGTAGTACAAGGAACTGGTTGAATGCTTGGTCAGTAAACTGTATACACCTCTTATGATTTCCCATATCTCGAATATCTTTGTCCATTCATACATCAATGTACTTAGACACCTATCTCTTTTTAAGTTCAAATATTTTGCCTGAAATTGGTGTACCCAGCTATAACTATAACTACCAACGTATTGATCAGAATGCCTCTTTCCAAATGCATATGTTTTGTGTGAAATACTGTAGGTGTACCCAGCTTGGTTTGGATATAACGGGGTCTGAGGATGATTAAACCAGTTCCAGACTCAGCGAGATACAATATGTCTTTTACGAACTAATTATTGATCTGAAACTCCCATAATAAATACTTACATATTAGAGACAATCAACTGTGAGAGACACTTGTAGGTCAATTTAAGATAGCTTTCTAATGAGGTGAGGATGACCGTCCTTTCTACCTTAGTTGCCATGGTCTTGAAATACCTTCTGAAGATTACTAGCGGATTTTTATGTGTACGGACGTCATAGTGATTGGCAGGATTCCCTGGCCCCCTTTCGTCACCACCTCACACAGCGATGTTCAAATGAGACCTCGACTTTCCCGTCCAAGAAGGAAGCCACCTCTTCTCACCAATTTTTGTCTATAGCTTGGTTTCCTCCATCGGACCGTGATAGTTCAGTTATACAGGTTGCCACGATGCTATCTCCGAATGAAAGCCAGGGACAATGTGTCAGCAATGTTTGCCGGTTGTACTGTATACTCGCTCAACTAAACAAGCACGCAATTCATTGATTGAGTGTAATATAAATACATCATGGATCTTTGGCCTATCACTGTCTCTATCTGGCACTCGGTCAAATATAGGCGACATTGATTGAGCATATTGAGCATGGTTATGGGCACCGTATTTTGTGATTTTTACTCTCTTCTCGATGGTGCAACTGTCACAGACTCAGGTCAGATGCTTTCTTTTGTTATTTACTTATAGTCGCCTACACTGAAAGGTGATACAATTTTATATTCGCAATTTTCTTACATTCATAATAAGCTATTTTGAAAACATTCCCTTTACATACATGCCCAAGTCACAATTTTCCTACATTCAATGTTCACTGTCTTACGTAAAAAAAAAAAAGGGAAAAGTGAGGATTGGGCCTGAGTGATAGATAGATAGATAGACCATCCAATTGTGCAGGCGATTGTAAGTCAAATTAAAATAGCCAACTCCCAGGTGGAGTACGGCAAATAATATTAGCGAAAGCGATAAGATTTCTCGATATTGTTCATTGCTTATTTATGCTTACCTTTTCCATGAAATGGTTTGTCTATGTTGGTTAGGCTGCACAAGTATCCTGATAAACTTCTTGCTGAAATGTTAGTACTTGACTATACTCACAAACATTGACCTCATTGGTGAAGATAATAATGCCAGCGCTTGCTCTTCGTTCTAGTCATCCTCGAAATTCCAGCAAGATCTCTACCTAGTAATAATGGCTTCGATTGCAAAATCTAGTCATTGTTAAATGTATTGATCATATTTGGTCAAAGCACTTAATATAAGAATGTATCTGTTAAGTGTTGCGATTTTTCTTACATATTTGTCTCAAATATAATGCAATCTGGCTGATCATAAATATCTACAATATAATGTAGTCAACCCATTTGTTATATCTTACGTAAAATTGAGCTTCGCCGAAAACGTTTTAATAAGTCTGTCATCCAGGGAGTCTCTGAGCGTAACAGTGGAGCCGGGTTCGTTCCTGTGCTTCACGAAGTCGACGTAGGGGAAGTAGGACACCGCTACCACCTTGAGTCTGTGGCCATGTAGATTGTGAAACTGATCTAGTTTCAGAAAAAATACAATACTTACTAAATATATTTTTAAAACATATTTTATATTATTAAACATATAAGTCATACTTCGTTAGTTGTATATAGGCTATACAATATATATTTGACGACCATTCATCCTATGATAATTCCCTCTTCTTATGTGGAATCATTGTTACGACCGGGACTCGTATAAAACAAGGGCTCTTAATCATTGGACTAGAAAGGCACACATCCACAACGGTAGCACTAGATCCAACCCTCGAACTTATAATGCCGGCGCACAAAAAACACCTATTACCCTCCAAAGTTAAATCTGCGATAACGGGGTATCCTATAACTCGGTATAAATGCACTACTACTACAGGCTGATGATCTCTGATACAGCCTGATCACAACATACAATTACGTTAATGATGTACACAAGGAAAAGGATAGGGAGCTTAATTAAATCACTGGAATGATTTAAGGCAAACAAGAAGAAGGTATAATTAAAGTTACTCTAAACAATAATAACTGTCACTCCTATATTAAAGAAAGTGAACGAAAGCCCTAAAGCATTGAGCAGGAATCTTCTGAAGAAAGTCTGATGCTGCTTAATATAATCGAATCGGATTTTGAACTGTTGTATAAAGCAGGAACAAGATATGGCAAATGTATGGACATACAGGGTTAACTGGCACGGGAATAATAATAACGGTGCAATAGTATAATCTCCAACAGCAAAAGAAGTACTTCCTCAGGCAACGTAAAAGCCTGCTCAGGTTGTGCAACTCAACAACAACCAAGGCTTGCTATCAACGTGAATACAAATGCTGCATACATAACATAAGAGTTTATATTCCTAACCGGGTGTCTGCTAGGCGAATAAAGTCTAGCTGGGATGTAGTAGGCTAGGAAACAATGGCTGAGCAAGCGGCTCGTAGCCTAGCAAGGTCCTTAAGACTGTGCGGCCAAATTACGTTAATTGACGGGGTGCTCTCTTGAGAGATCCAGATCGCTAGTATCTGGTTCTCTCCTGGCGACCCTCTCAAAGTCAAAGCAAACGAGTTAGCACAGTGTTGGGTGGCAGAGGCAAAAGCTCTCACTCGCAACACAGTGCTAAATTCACAAGGTACACAGTCAGAAAGACAACTGCCAGTGGAGGGCGTTGATCTTCTTCTCGGCAACGACTTTGCAATGCCCGCTTCTGAGGTTCTACCCTTAGTCGTTGCCGAGAGGCCGGCCGACGTGAGTAGGGAAGAGCAAGAGTGGGTCGAGCGGTGCCAGACACAACCCATGGCGTGTGTTGTCACCCGAGCTCGGGCAGCTAAAGTGTCACAGCCTAGTCCTCCGTCTTCAGACCAGCGGAGGAACGATCAACAGGAGGAGGCTAAAGCTGGAGTTGGTTTTAAGAGTTTTGACTCGGCGGCTCTCCTGGGTGATTCAGTATTAGCACCATTACTTAATTCTGGAGTAGCCCCTGGGCCTGTCATCGAGAGTGACGAGGCTGGGCATGACGAGTCTCCACGACAGCAACGTTATGTACATCGAGAGAGACAGAGGGAGCAGCCCAGTATCGGGGAAGGTCATGCATTGCTCCGGGAGCAGTTAGATCGCTTGGCACCCTCAGATATACGTCGGTTGCAACTAGAGGACCCTGAGCTCCAAACGTGTGCTAATGGAGCTGTAGAGCTCGACGAGGACGGCGATGCACAGCCAGATTTTTTTTATTTAGAAGGCATCCTCTATAGGCGTTTTCAAGACCCTAAACGTAGTTAGCAAGAGGGGTCCGGAGTAGTGGACCAGTTGGTGGTGCCACGGGAGTGCAGGGATAGCCTACTGAGGTTGGCGCATGACATACCACTGGCAGGACATCTATGGGTGAGAAAAACGGCGGCGGCTTTAGAAAAATTGTTTTGGTGGCCGGGGTTGAAGGGGCAGGTGGTAACCTGGATAGCAAGGTGTCATACGTGCCAGAGGGTTGGAAAACCTAACCAAACAATTCCGAGAGCCCCGTTGCACCCCATTCCTGTCAGTGGACCGCCCTTCAGTAAGGTCATCATTGATATGGTCGGACCCCTAACGCCTACTAGTGCCGGTAATAAATTTCTATTAACTATCATGAATGTGGCCACTCGTTATCCTGATGCATATCCAATGAGAAATGGCACGGCGAAAACTGTTGTCCGGAACCTGCTCTTGTATTGCTCGCGGTATGGTTACCCGCAAGAGGTGCAATCGGACCAAGGTTCTAATTTTACCTCTAATCTGTTCAAACAAACTATGATTCAGCATGGCATCAGCACTGTCGTCTCTTCTGCGTATCACCCGGAGAGTCAAGGGGTGTTGGAGAGGTGGCACGCCACGCTGAAAAGCATGCTTCGATGTTATTGCGCAGAGAACGGAAAGGATTGGGACCTTGGTCTGCCGTATGTTTTGTTCGCGGCAAGAGAAGTACCTGGAGAGAGTCTCGGTTTCAGTCCGAATGAGCTTGTTTCGGGCATCAGGTGAGGGGCCCTCTCCACATGGTGAAGGAGATTTGGGAGGGTACCGCTAAGCCATGTTCTATGTTGAGATACGTCCTCGAGAGCAGAGAGAGAATGCTTAGAAGTCTGGAGCTGGCCGGGCGTAATTTGGTGAGTTCGCAGGCCCGTATGAAGGACAGGTACGATACTAAGGCGAAACTCCGGAAGTTTCAGGTAGGTCAAGAGGTGTTGGTCCTGTTGCCTTTGGCAGGTCATCCTCTGGCTGCCAAGTACGCTGGGCCTTATCGGGTGGTGTCAAAGATCTCCGATCTAGATTACCTCGTTGCCACTCCAGACCGGAAGAAGCGTAACCAACTATGCCACATTAATTTGTTGAAGGAGTATGTGAGGCGCCCACCTGAGTCTCTAGCTGTCCCTGTGTTGACCTGCTGCGGTCATGGTGGAGAAGGAGAGGGGGGCCGCAATGATCAGGTGGATGATAACTGGGATTGTCATGTCTCGGCTGATCAGTGGGCGGGGAATTCGAGCCAATGTGCGCATGATGCTCTGGCGCACCTGCCGGAGGAACAGCAGGTGGCAGTGCAGCGCCTCTTCGATTCATACCCCACTGTATTTGCCGAGCACCCAGGCCTCACTACTCAAGCGGTGCATGACGTCGATGTAGGAGAGCACCCCCCCTTCAAGTCGATACCTTATCGGGTGCCACCCATTAAACTCCCAGCGCTCAGGGATGAGCTGGAGTATATGCTGGCGAGAGGCTTGATCGAGAAGGGGGCAGTACGGTGGACTTCTCCTGTCACTCTGCAGCCCAAACCTGATGGAAAAGCTCGGTTCTGCATTGACTTTAGGCGGTTGAACGGGTTTACCCCCACCAACGCATATCCTCTTCCCCGGGTGGATGACAGTGTGGATAAGATCGGGAAAGCAAGGTACTTGACCAAGGTAGACCTCGTCAAAGGCTACTGGCAAGTACCACTGTCTGAGCGGGCTAAAGAGGTGTGCGGGTTTGTGGTGGATGGCAGTACTTACCGTTGCAACGTGATGCCATATGGTCTGAAAAATGCACCGGCCACTTTCCAGAGCTTAATGAACGACATCGTAGCAGACATCCCAAACTGTACTGTCTACCTTGATGACGTGATCATTTATGACAACGATTTCCAAACTCACTGTGAGCACATAGAAGCCTTATTTAGTCAACTTAGTAAAGCAGGCTTGGTGGTTAATCTGGGCAAGTGTGACTTTGTGCAAGCCACGGTGCAGTATCTGGGGTTTGTGGTTGGGTTAGGGCAGGTGAGCCCGCCCCAACAGAAGATACAGGCTATCGACTTGTTCCCCAGGCCGACTACCAAGCGGCAGATCATGAGATTTTTGGGCATGATTGGGTATTACCGCCGCTTTATAAGAGGCTATTCTACTGTGTTAGCTCCTTTGACAGATCTACTAGCCAAAGATAAAAAGTTCCGCTGGGCACCTGAGTGTGAGCAGGCGTTTCGAGTAGTTAAACCCCTTTCATGCACTCGCCCTATCCTCAGGGCCCCGGACTTTGAACGACCATTTCAGTTGGCGACTGATGCCAGCGGAGTAGGGGCTGGTGCCGAACTGTTGCAGACAGACGAGGAAGGTCTTCAGCATCCAGTCAGTTTCTTTTCAAAGAAATTTAATTCAGCACAGAAAAACTATTCGGTTGTTGAAAAGGAACTGCTGGCAATCGTGTTAGCGCTCAGACACTTTGAGGTCTATGTTCCTGCCTATGGGCCAGTCGTGGTAGTGTATACCGACCACCACCCGCTTAAATTCCTCAATCAATTCCACAACCGGAATATGAGGCTGACCAGATGGTCGCTCATGTTGCAAGAGTACAACTTAGACATTCGCCATATTGCCGGTTGTGAGAATGTGATTGCGGACTGTTTGTCGCGGGTGGAGGATCCGGGGTAGGCTACCACAGTATGTTGGTATAGCCTCCTGTCTTGGCTCGCGGTGTATTTTTGCGCTGGTGCTTGTTGGCTCGCGTGTGTAGCATCAGCGTAGGGTCGCAGGGCAGGAGTTGTTGGCTTTGATTAGAAGAAAATTAGGCTACATCTATAGTAGCCGCCAAAAACAACATTAAAATAAAATATGAAAAATTCAATAAAAACTCTTTCTTTGAGTATTGAGTGCAGATGATTTTCCCTCAGTAGGCTGTGCTTCTTAAAGCTCGCTCTGGGAGCACAATGTTATGAATTAATGTATTATATTTGGGAAGGGTGATAAGATTTTTTTATATAAAAATTTTGTTGTATTTTTTTGAGGAGACTGAGCTTGCATTCCATGAGTGGCAGAGTGGTTAGGAGAGGCAGATTCTAGCGACATTCTGCCTGTTCAGATATGGGCTCATGGTTGAGTGTCCCATATCTTGGGGGGGTGTGACGCCTCCCGGCGTTAGCAGAATGGTTGCGTGGGGCATTGCAGCTCGCTAGCGCTCGCCAGGATGGGGGGATGGGCTACAGTTGTCCTAGAATGATCTGCTTTATTTAATTAGTGTCGTGTTGCCACAGACAGTCTAGAAATGGTCTTTGTTTTGGTCTGTGACCGCGCCTTATATTTTATATTCGCTATAATATAAATGTTGCTTGTGTGGGAGGCGAGCGAGAGATGGTGAGGGAGTACACCTGGCAGCGGGGTGAGCTATGACGCGGCTCGCTTGGGCGCTGACGGCGTTGGCGGCCGGGTGGTCAACTAGTCCCTTCCCGCCGCGGCCTTGTGTTCTTTACCAGCTCAGAGCTTGCCTGACACGCATATCGCCTACATCCTTTGCAATTCTGTCCCCCATACTCGCCACTTTGCATACTATTTCTCTCTCTCGACTTCTCCTTTCTCATTCTCTAATCTTTATTAAACTCAACATCCCTTCTGGTTTCAGCATAGACGTTCACCGTCGACCAGTCGTATTGTACACGAAGCTCTCAGAGATTTCCATGTATTAGGTTAAGGAGGTATTAGGCTTTATTGAGGTTTGGAGAGACGGACTTTTCCGTATGTGTCCTCTCTCGGGAAGGTTGTAGACCGGTATATGTCTCCCTGGCAAGGTGTTGACTGATTCTGCTTGGTTATCTAAAGCTAGACTGGGGGTAAGGTTACTGTGTCGTTGTCTCCGATGTGTGCAGTGCTAGCTAAGCCCTGCACGACATCGACAGGTACTGTGGGAGCCTAAGTTGTCTTCGGGTGGGTTTACTTTGCGAGCACAGCGCTGTGGTGTGAGAGGGCCATAGCCTATCCCTCACAACATAGTGATGCCTCTTTGTGTTGACTTCTGAGGGATCGCCTGGATAGAACTAGGTACTAGAGACCTAGATTTATCAAGAGAGCATCCCCGTCATATAACGTAATCTTCATTATACCACCTTCGGACAACGTTAGGCTGTTGCGTTGTGTCACGAAGCATTTCTTTAGTTGTCGAGCATTACTACCTTTGCGCAGTCTTTATTATTCGCCTGCCTATTATTACTATATGTCCTAGTATTTATTGTGACCCGTATTCTGCATTATAATTGTTCAAGATTCTTTACGAACATCTTCCCAGCATCAGACTTATTTCAGAAGTTTCCAGTTGATGTTGCAGGACTAGCATTGCACTTTCTTTAATACAGAGTGCCAGTTATTTGAGTATCTACCGTAACGTTAATTAATCACGTTAACTATCTTTTCTTTGTGTAACCTAATCGAGTAATCTTTTACTGTTTGAGAATAGGCTGTTTCATCGAGCGTCAGCCTAGTGTGTGTGCAACAGTTACCGAGTCATAGGATACCTCGTTGTCCAGGCACGACTCAGGGCGGTAATGGTGTTTTGTTTTCCAGTGTTTAAGGCAGGGGTTGGATCTAGTGTTACCGTTGTTGCATTTTGCCATTATCTAGTCCAATGTTGAAGAGCCCTGTCTTTGAGAACCTGGATCGTAACAAGTGGAATGGGGGCTGGGCCAAAGGTGCCCCAGCTCCCGCTCCTCCCGAAGCCCCACGCACCCCGCCGAGCACACAGGCCACCAGGTCACCTCTCGACATGCTGCTAGTGCCCACATGCCCCATGACCAAACACTGGAGACCATATCGATCAATCCCCGACACCCGGTCAACAGTAATAGGTATCTCCAGAAACTTCCTTGCATCCTCCTCACTAGTTATAACTCTAATGCCTTCGGATAAACCCCGCTGCTGCACCTCAGAGTCTGTTTCCCGTACTGTGTCCTCACTGTACACTGATCCGTCGTCCGACATAGTGTCCACCGAAAATTCTCAACGTTTATAAACAAAAAAGAGAAGTACCTAAACTCTAATGTAGCACTATTCACTCAAAAATGCTTGAAGACTCTTAAGTGTTATACTACTTGCCAAAAAAAAAAAAAAATCCTGTGTCCACTATATTCCTTCAAACAAGAACAAATGACCACAACATTCCTGCAATATTTCTCTAAGTTCACAAAATCCTAAGCAAGGTCGCCATTTGTTACGACCGGGACTCATATAAAACAAGGGCTCTTAATCTTGGACTAGAAAGGCACACAGCCACAACGGTAACACTAGATCCAACCCTCGAACTTATAATGCCGGCGCACAAAAAACACCTATACGCTCCAAAGTTAAATCTGCGATAACGGAGTATCCTATAACTCGGTAAAATGCACTACTACTACAGGCTGATGATCTATGATATCGTGGCCGGACGGATTGCCGACGGACATTTGGCCGAACGGTTCGGTTCGGTTCGGTTAGGTTAGGTTAGGTTAGGTTAGGTTAGGTTAGGTTAGGTTAGGTTAGGTTAGGTTAAGTTAAGTTAAGTTAGGGTCTGTCGGCCAAATGTCCGTTCGGCCAAATGTCCGTCGGCAATCCGTCCGGGAGCCTCTGATAAAGCCTGATCACAACAACATACAATTACGTTAATGATGTACACAAGAAAAAGGATAGGGAACTTAATTAAATCACTGGAATGATTTAAGGCAAACAAGAAGAAGGTATAACTAAAGTTACTCTAAACAATAATAACTCACTCCGATATTAAAGAAAGTGAACGAAAGTCCTAAAGCATCGAGCAGGAATCTTCTGAAGAAAGTCTGATGCTGCTTAAGATGATCGAATCGGATTTTGAACTGTTGTATAAAGCAGGAACAAGATATGGCAAATGTATGGACATACAGGGTTAACTGGCACGGGAATAATAATAACGGTGCAATAGTATAATCTCCAACAACAAAAGAAGTACTTCCTCAGGCAACGTAAAAGCCTGCTCAGGTTGTGCAACTCAACAACAACCAAGGCTTGCTATCAACGTGAATAAAAATGCTGCATATATAACATAAGAGTTTATATTCCTAACCGGGTGTCTGCTAGGCGAATAAAGTCTAGCTGGGATGTAGTCGGCTAGGAAACAATGGCTGAGCAAGCGGCTCGTAGCCTAGCGAGGTCCTTAAGACTGTGCGGCCAAATTACGTTAATTGACGGGGGTGCTCTCTTGAGAGATCCAGATCGCTAGTATCTGGTTCTCTCCTGGCGACCCTCTCAAAGTCAAAGCAAACGAGTTAGCACAGTGTTGGGTAGCAGAGGCAAAAGCCCTCACTCGCAACACAGTGCTAAACTCACAAGGTACACAGTCAGAAAGATCACCAAGGCTTCCCACGTCTCCGTTGCGATTGTACAGGTTCAACAAACCCTAGTACACATCGGAAATCACAACAACAATGGCCTCACCCCAGTCTAGCATTAAATAGCCCAGCAGACAACCAAGAAAAAGGGAGGGAGACACCGTGAGTATGTCGAACCTCTACAGACAAAAATGGTAACCCCTCCAAAATGCCTAACTAACATGGAATATCTGAGAGCTTCAGCATATAATACGATGGCTGATGTATGTAAGAAGTTGAGAGAGAGAGAAAGTGTTCTATAGGTAGAAGTCGGGGACAGGTAGCAAGGGACATGTGAAGGGTATGCTGGTCAGGCAATCTCTGAGCAAGGAAGGCACAAGGCAGCAGGGAATGCGGGGGGAACCACTTCCTGACGCGGCGGGAGGGTGATGCGGCAGCCAGCCACTCGGAGGGCCCGGCCGTGGCATGACGTCACCGAGACAACGTGTAACACTGCGCGCACACACTCTGCCTCCTGCACTTACTCACTCACAGTCTCTAGCTGTATCATTCAGTCTAATACATTAAACTTATAACTGATGATATAAAATATAATGCATTGTCACAGGCGAAAATAAAGACCACTTCTGTACTACCTGTGACATGACGATTCACAAGAAAGAAAGTACAACATTGTAGATAGACTGTAGCCAAATTCACTGCCCTGACGAGTGTTAGCGTGTGGCCCAGCGAGCGGCTGAGCCCACGTGGCGTTCTGCTGAGCTGCAGGGGTCACATCATCATCCCCTTATTTTATTTTTATTTTGGATTGAATACTGAAAGACTTAATGAGTAGCTTGCAGATTTCCCTCTGTCATCACAGTTTCAGTTTGCCTGATTTTCATTTGTCTAACCCTTCTATGAGTTTGAACATGCGAGTGTATTTTTCATATTACTTCATCTGTTGTAAGCAATCAATATTCACACCTTATTCAATATAATATTTAACTTACATCTAAATATATATATAACTTACCAGGAAAGGAAATCTGGAATTGTTGGTCAGAATTGGGTGGCCAGATGCCTATGTACTGAACAGCAGCTTGTCCATTGTTGCAGTACATACACCGGCGGTACACTGCTATAGACCGGGAAGCTGCTGATGCTGTTACCAAAGCAATGGGCGATCAATAACAATAACTATGTTATTGTCTTGGTGGTGTAATGGATAAGGTGTCTAAAAATATGTATGTGATAACCCAGGTTCGAATCCCGGTGGATCACACAATTATATGCTTTCATTAATTTCACTGGAGGGGTTTGGTGGTGTGGTGAAATTAATACAAAATAGATATTAGGCTAAGCTTGCATGCATATCCTATGAATTTGTGCATTATATGGAAAAAGCAGTTATGTGCAGTAGTAGTAGTTGTTGTTGTTGTTCCCTAGACTGTCTGGCAGAGCAGTCCCGACTCCGGTAGGCGGAAGCCATCCATATGATCGGGCCCCCGAAGGTGCCAGGGTGAGATGAGATATGTCTCTGAGAGGACATGGGGGAAGGGATCATCAACCCATGGTCTTGCACTATCGGGCCATTGCCCCCACCCGCCTTGCAGTACCACCCAATCGGGTGATCTCGCCAGCACCTAAAAGGAAAAGTAGTAGGCCTACAGGATGAGGGACAGACAGAAACGACTAAGGTTGGGTATAGGATGCCAAACCTCACTCTGGATAGGACTAGCCCTCACCCTGTGCAGTAATGATGCTCGAAAACATTCCTATTAGGTTCCCACCTAGTATGGGGAGCTTCTAAACATCTGTATTTGTTCATATAAGTAACACTTCGTCCTTAACATTAATCATCAATGACAAACCCCAATGCACTTGAATAAACTAATGAACGCATATGGTCCTCCCGGGATTCGAACTAGGGACACAACACCTAGAACATAAGCATATAGACCATTACACCACCAACACAGTTAAAGGTTGAGTACATGATCACGATTAATATCCATTTTCGAATTTTTGGATATCAATCTAATCATGTACTCAGACCTAACTGCATTATGGAAAGCCTAATGTTTTAGTGAGTGAAAAGAACAATGTAAATCGGAACTTGGTGTAAGGAAACTGTTATAGAATACCTGTGGGATGACTTGATTCTATTCCTTGTGCGTGTGTATGCATGCACGCATAAGTAGTGTATATTATATGAGATATTACATAATTTATCCATTAATATTTATAATAAAGACTTGCATCTCAGGAGATGCAATATAAGGGCTTATCAGTGGAAATTCTTGGGAAAGTTTAGTGCAAATATTCTAATTATATTAATCTGAGATGGTTTTAGTTTGTATATTTAGCAAGTTTTATATTATAATACAAATGTTGTATTTTGATGTATTTGCCATACTGTTAAACGCAAATAATTTAATTTAATTTTTGAGTTTTAACATTTAACTAGGCCTAGACAGTTTTCTTCTGAAAAAAAAAAAATCTGTAATAGAATGGCTAAATACTCATTCCTATATTAAAGTGCTCCTTGAACCCTATCACGGCATTATGCATTTGTGTATTTTATTTATATCTCTCTGGTAAACTGCTTATGGAATATGGTTACTCACTGAAATCCTCAGCAACGGCGAAATAGAGGGCGTTGATGGTGTTTCTGAGGATGTGGTGGAGCAAAACTTTCTCCACCATCGGCTTTCCACCCACCACAAGCACTCGGGTCTGCGATATTTTCAACAGGCCAATCTGCTCAACTAAACTGAACACGTAACATCATTATGTTTAGTAAACTCTGTACACCTTTGTAGGCATTAACCCCATGCTTTTATATCATGTGTTTATATCCCCCCCTTCCCCTATTTTCTATTCATTATTTATTCCAGAAACAATCAAAGTACAATTATTACCTGAGAGTTCTGTTCGTATTTGTATTGTTGCCGTCTAGGTGAATGAGTAACCCCCGGCAGGTAGTCCGGGAACCTCCTTTCAATAACTTCGGAGGTAGCTGTTGAACGTCCTGGTCCTGGCCCAGTGAATTATCTGCAGTCACCGCTCCCCAACTATCCACCCTGAAAATTAGGCTAGATAATCTTCAACACTATTTCAATAACTGTTATAATTAGGTGACGTGTGAGGGACATCGCCTTCAGTATGTTTGGTGTTTATTTTATAAGATGTTGTAGTAGTAACAAAACTAGAGTGTGGGAGGGGGGGGGGGGGGGGGGGGAGAGGACGTGGTAGGTAGGTCCCACAAAACTGTCCTTAGTACTATCCTTCTACTCTAAACTTTCCCTTTTACTAACGTTTCTGAGCCAGTACCAATACAAAGGTCAGCCCTGTGGATCTACACGGTCTACGGGCGAGCTCGAAAGAAGAAGAAGAAGAAGTGTTATTACAATTAAGTGACATGCATGAATATGGTTGGCAATAACGGTAATGCTTAATATGGCAAGTCGTTGGAGCCTATGCCACTATAGGCTCCAACGACATGTATAAATATTCATGAATATCGACATCGAATGTAATCCGCATTATACGACAATTTATCTGTGCCAGGTTTGATCTCTACTTGTAAAATTATCTGCACACCCTGACCTTATTTCACTGATTAATCAATATACATCGTAGCCTAACTATCCTTTGAATATTTGTCTCCAGTAACTATACCCCCACTCTTAATCCTTACGTAAATTATAAAGGTCAAGATGGAGAGATCCTTCTCTTTTGCTCTTTCGGAGTTAATATGATCATATTCTGTATAAATTTAGATCTGTCAAATCAATCACACCATACAGTATAGGAAGGAATCCACAAATAGCCCCTGCATACTCACCCAAAAAGATCCCTGAAGAGCGAAGACTTTGGATTTGATGACATCAATAGCAAGTGACAGCCATTAAGATGCTGCTCGAACACCAGCCTCACCAGCTTGCTCACTCCCAGCTGTCCATTCGAGATAATCACCTCTTTCATAGCTACTTGATAATAACCTTGGGAATCAACCATCTCCAATACCGAGACCACAAGTATAAATATCGCTCCTGAGGGTATCATGATTATCTGAAAGTGGATGTGCAATAACAACAAGTGAATTGGCTAGATTAATGTTGTTCAGATTTAGAAAATAATGACAAGTAGTTAGATTTTTTCCGTACCCCACAGAGCTGCGGCACTCTGACATAATGTTATATCACTCCTGCCCTTCTGGCCACTTATACAAATCATCTTTATCTCCAGATGTGGAAATCGAGGATGCATGTATTTATCGATAAACGGGACCTGCGATATAATTGAATAAACATTAAATACCGAAACAATTAGTGTGTACAATAAGCTCAGACATTTGAATTGGACAATTAATTTCAAGGTAAAGAGGAAGGAAGCCAGTCACCAGTTAAGTCTCGTGTGTGCTCGTTTCTTGAATTCAAACATACTCTTTGCTAATGTTCGTTTAAAACGTTTAATGAAAATGTATTCATCTAGATATTCACCATAGCAATCAAACAAGGCAGGTAAAAGTGATATTGTAGCTCCTCATCAAAGTTCAATTTTGTATCGCTGCTTTGAATATGTGGAAACAGTATGGAGATAGCGAAACCCTGCGTATGCATGCTGGCTGCAAGTAGGCTAAGTACAACCAGCTCCTAACCCCATGCGCAGGTGCCCTTTTTATCCTATCTTGCCTTAGGGGTTCTTCCAACAAATAGTTATGACTATCCAAGACGTACAAAATATTTCAGCAGCACAGCCACAGCTGTGCCCAAAGTATTTTAAGAACCCTCACCCAAACACTCGGGCAATTGGTCCCATGGATTCGTATTGACAAAGGACAATCCCTTCAGTGCTTCAGAAAACAGTGAGCTACAAGTTATGTTTGCAACTATACCCAATTCCAAATAATAGGCCAACACTCATGAACATGACTGTTATAGCTCACAAAGGACAAGAGTAATTGAAATAATAGACCTATTTCTGCCATTGGGAAAGGGCCAGCCAGGGAAGAGGTGTGGATTTTACAGCCCATTTGCTCTAGCCCTTTCTTGAGTGACAACGTTTATGGTTCACAATTTATGGCCTACTTCGAACACCTTCATTCAGCCCAGAGAGACCACCGACACCACCAACAAGGCCAGAAAGTGTATCGCCACTCGAATTACTGTCTTCACCATTGCTTCTTTAGAGAAATCATCACCAGAGACCTCTGGTGGATATTGGCACTGGGGATCGAGCTGCCAAACTAATTTAAGAATAACATCCCAATAAATTCACAATAAGGGTGATTTTTTGGACCCAGTGAATAGCGTTGTAATACGTTTTTTGATGTGAGTGAGGGAGACAAAAGGCAGAACTGCCTGTGACGAGTGTCTGCCCAAAGTTGAAAGAGTGACGGGGCCTAAATCAGGGGACGTTCTAGCAAAAATGCCCTGGACACACAGAGTTTGAAACAATTTTAGTCATATAAAGAGGGAAACACTGATTCTGGGCAAGAGTTCCAGAGCTCAGCTGTTGAATAGAAGATTGAGAATAACGTTTCACTCTTGGGTATAGCAATAGAAATATTACCCAAGTCATTCATATTGTTCTGGCGCACATGGTAAATGTTGGTATTCCTATTGGTTCTCCTACACACCTAAGATCCCAAACATAATAGACTACCTTGACAAGCATGACAATACACTTACGACTCCATCAAACGTTCGGGCCTCATGCGGGGAGATGCCACCATACATACTTCCACAATGCTATGTCTATTTGACAGTAACTTTTTGTATCCATTCTCCACCCTGAACTTTGTGGAAATACAATTCCTGAATTTGGGCTGGTGCCATAAGTGTGATGGAAAACTGCTAATATTAGCTGTGGCAGGGTATTCCTGGAATCTGTAATTTTCTGCCAAGACTCTCTACTGTCGACCAAGACCTGGACTCCTCACCATAGTGGTTGCTTCCCTAAATACAGTAGCTTCCCCTTATAGTACATGCTGCTATGTCACATTTTTGGCTGTCGTGGAAAATTCATATACATTTTTGCCAATGTGTTTTTTTTTTGTTAGCCTAGAGTACTAGGAGCATGACAAATGTGTTTGGCATTTTTTCTGAGGTCATCTTGACATTTTTTTAGCCTGTTAAAGAAGATCGGGTGGTATCGCCAAAAACGGATTTTTTTTGCCGCAAATTGCACAAGTTTCGAACTGTTTGACTGTCTATGGGGGTGTGAAGTGTGATGTACCCTATATTTGTGCATATCAATGCAATGAGTAAAGCAGTATTTTTTTATTATTTTATCATAAGTCAAATTCTGTGAGAAAAAATGATTGTAAAATACGTTTATATAATACTTTTACTTGCCATCAGATTTAGACATTTTTTGGTATTTTTTTATCAAATGACAGTATGACAGTCAACCTCTGTTGCAAAAATGAGACACTTTGATTGTTTAAATAAAAGAACAGTTACTATGTTATGTTCCTGAGACAAGTTCATGTCAAGTCTGATACTCATTTAGTGTCAGATTCGTCACTAGCTTCGCCCACATCGGCCAAGTTTTTACATCCATCTGGATCACACTTGCACAACTCTGTGCAGGGCATTTGGTTTTCGCGGCAGGAACATCGCCCACTACATTGACTCTCTGCATTTACACCGAACCAACTGTAAGATGGAATCTGGAGCCAGAGGTATTCTTCTTAACTTGGGAACGAAATTTCCCGAAGTGTCACTGATGGACCATCCCAATTCAGTTGGTACTGGAACGGTTGGTTGTGGAATTAAGGCCTGCCTCCAGATTAAGCACTGGTAATGTGCCCGTCGAATGTGCTCATGCAATGATCCTTGTGTTGGGGGCAGCTTCTCGATTCCTTGTTTGGTGTTGAGTCCTCGAAAATGAAACCATCTGAGTGCCGCAGTTTGACTAATACCTGCGTTCTTTGGACCGAGTAACTTGCAGATGAATGCTTCACAAAGACCCAGCACTTCACAGGATGGTTCACTCTCCTGTCCCAGACGAGCAAGTGCACCAACAATGTCATCACCACAGTCCATAAATGCCTTCCACCATGAAGTTTTGCTCTTGCCGAATATCCTTCCAGTTGTGTCACACCCGCTTATGGCATGAAATCCCATTAAGGCTTGAGCACGTTCCTCACCAAGTGCATTTTGGATAGGCAACAAAGGCAGTACACATCGATTGGTTCCAGTGCCCATTATCATAGCTGCATCCTCGCCTAAGACTGCCAAATTGTGTATGGCAAGTACCAGCACATCTGTGTCCTGGGAGTAGATGTGAACAGTAAGTCCAAGTTTGCATGCTTCACTGGCGTAGTATATCAGCAACGTATCCGCCTCGTCATGCTTGGCAGCATGACAACTGCCAGATGTGTTGGACTGGACACCTTGACAAGTGATAGTGGTTACGTCTGCTGTGCAGTTGACAACAATCTGTTGGGCCAAGAGTATTGTCAGAAGCTCCTTCGTTTTGGTACTACTGAGGAACTTGTTGAGATCTTTAATACGCGTGTTTCTGCCGACTTTGTATTCTGTTCCCCTGGAAAGCTTGGCTCCACTGCGACGCTGTCTTGTTATCTCTTTCAATGAGGACTGGCAGTATTGGTCAAACACCACGTAGCACTTCGAGTAAGGGCGACTTTTGGAGTTGATGGCATTGACGAAATGCTCTGCCAGGTCTCCACATGATGATATTTTGTCCTTGAAAACGGCCATCTCATGAACTACTGCCATGGCATCGATGATAATAGAAGCTCTATCAAGTGGTAAGTCATCCAGTAAAGGTGCATCAGCTTGGCCATTTTCAGCTGATCCATGGTTCTCCAGATGGTGAATGAGCTGTGATTTGTCGTTGCATGGATGCAACAAGCCATCTGGTGTCATCAGCATGTGATTGATTGGGGAAAACTCGTATGTGCTGAGAGCTTCCTTCAAGTCAACATCTCTGGATGATCGGGTCAGGATCAGAAGCCTTGACATCAACGAGTTTGAAGCTTTCAAAGTAACTTGTTCGCCTCCAATCTTTGTGCGAGTGGATTTGTTGTTGTCGTTCCAGCCTAGATGTTTCACTTTCGTCATCTTTCCCCAGAGGTTCTGATCACCGCAAATTCGTTCGTCCACAAACGTCTGATATGCAGATGAACCACGATCCACCGTGCCAAGAATATTTTCCTGCACATCTTCCTTGATGATGTTTTTAGTGAGGTGTACAAGCTTATGTTCTGTGCCATAACTTGTTTCTCCTACCTTAAAAGGATTTGATTTGCGCAGAACTTCCTTCAGGCAGTGTACTTGTTTCTCCTGCTGCTGAAGTTTTCTCTGTGACAGATCATGGTGCCGAGTTGGAACATCAGATGCCAAACCAAGCATTTCTTCAGTTTCCTTGGACAAACGTGAAAGCTCAGTTGTACTCAGGCAATACTTGAGCAGGATTTCTGGACTGGTGGTGATCCCGTCGATTCCTCCATCTGCTTTGTGTGTTTTGTTAACATGCTCTTGGGCCTGGTCAACTCCGATGGCTGTGAAATTCACTCCACTCTTTTGGACCACAAAGCCGCCATTCACAAACTCTTCCCAGATGTCAGGGTGAGTATCCTTTACGCTTTACATACGGGCAATATATTCAGGAATGTGCATCGCATAGTCCATTCTATTGTATGCGAAAAACCAAACACATATTTTCCAGTGATCCCAATTGGACGTCCCACATGCCACGTCGTGTGCTCCTTTGGAACCGCATGAGATTCTTAACTTGCTGCATATACATCCGGACCCACCTAAACATTGGGTACTTCTGGCATTTTGAGTCAAAATTACGCATCAGTTTTGGTAGCTCGAGCTCCTGAATCTTTTGCACTAAGGCATGTTGACATTTGCCAATATCACTGTGCGTTTTGCATGCATTTGAGAGGATCACAGCTGCATCTTTCATTGCAGGGTAGATTTCCGGATGTTCCTCGAAGAATGCCTCAAAGTACAGATCTGAAAATACCTGCAAAGTAATTTGGTGACATCTAACTGCTCGACTGAAGTGATTCCCGGTCAGTATCTGACTGACAACAGCTGTACCATACAAGCCACTTTCGACCCACAACTCATCAAGGCCACTTCCTTCGACTGTTTTCCCAAATCAACGCAAGGCACATAATTCAATATGGAATTGACCCGGAGAAAGGATCCACTTGTCAGCATAGGTGTCTGGCTGTAGGTAAGCCAGCTTAAAGGCACGTTTGTAGAGATCCATATCAAGCCATACACACACAGGTTGTGGACGATTATCACCTACTACCATCTGGTTGAGTTTGTATCCAACCAACGCTGTAACCAAGGTGTCCCAGTCCTGTGGTGGAGCATTTATCAGCGGGAGTGCATGGATGTTATCTATCTTTTTGGTTGACACTGTGACGCCTGCCAGTGTTGGCAGAATCGCCTCCCGGTAGCCACTAGCACTCGCCAGGGCAGTGAAATGGGCTACAGTCTGTCTACAATGTTGTACTTTCTTTCTTGTGAATCGTCATGTCACAGGCAGGGTAGAAGTGGTCTTTGTTTTCGCCTGTGACAATGCATTGTATTTTATATCATGAGTTGAACATAAGATGCATTGTAGTGAAGGAGAGAGAAAGAGCGAGCGAGCAGGGTGGGGGAGGTGAGTGTTGCTTTTCCTCCTCCTCCCTCCTCCCTCCCTGAGGAGTTGCTGGCCCGGGTGGTCTTTTCTCTCGGTTTTGATTGGCTGGTGGTTACTGGCGCCTTCTGCAGGCCTGCTGCCGGGTGACGTAGCGGCCTGTGATTGGCTGACCACCGTGCCTTTGTGTGGGATCCTGGAGGGGTCCAGAGGAGCTATTCTCCTCAGAGCTTTCCTGACTAGCATACCCTTCACATGTCCCTTGCCCCCCTGTCTCCCGACTTCTACCTATAGAGCACTTTCTCTCTCTCTCAACTTCTTACCTCTCATTCTTCTACTCTATTTAATATCATAACTTCCCTTTGGTTCTGCACGATTTCATATATCGGCCATCGTATTATATGCTGAAGCTCTCAGATAACACTGATTAGTTAGGCATTTTGGAAGGGTTGCCATTTTTGTCTGTAGAGGTTTGACACACTCACGGTGTCTTCCTTCCTGTATCGTGGTGGTCTGCTGGGGGATTTAATGCTAGACTGGGATAAGGCTACTGGTATGGTGATTTCCGATGTGTACTAGGTTTTGTTGAACCTGTACAATCGCAACGGAGACGTGGGAAGCCTAGGTGGTCTTTCTGACTGTGTACCTTGTGAGTTTAGCACTGTGTTGCGAGTGAGGGCTTTTGCCTCTGCCACCCAACACTGTGCTAACTCGTTTGCTTTGACTTTGAGAGGGTCGCCAGGAGAGAACCAGATACTAGCGATCTGGATCTCTCAAGAGAACACCCCGTCAATTAACGTAATTTGGCCGCACAGCCTTAAGGACTTCGCTAGGCTACGAGCCGCTTGCTCAGCCATTGTTTCCTAGCCTACTACATCCCAGCTAGACTTTATTCGCCTAGCAGACACCAGATTTAGATTATAAACTCTTTCTGTTATGTATGCATTATTATTCACGGCATTTATTAGTCTAGGTTGTTGTTGAGTTGCACAACCCTAGTAGGCTGTTTCGTTGATGAGGAAGTACTTCTTTTGCTGTTTGAGTTCCTACTATTGCGCAGTTATAATTATTCCCGTGCCAGTTAACCCTATATGTCCTTACAATTGTCATATCCTGTTCCTGCTTTATACTACAGTTCAAAATCCGATACGATCATCTTACCCAGTATCAGACTTTCTTCAGAAGATTCCTGCTCGATGCTTTGGGACTTTCGTTCACTTTCTTTAGTATAGGAGTGACAGTTCATTATTGTTTAGAGTAACTTTAAATATACCTTCTTCTAGTTTGCATTAAATCATTGCAGTGATTTAATTAAGATCTCTATCTTTTCCTAGTATACCTTATTACCGTAATTGTATGTTGTGATCAGGCTGTATCAGAGATCATCAGCCTGTAGTAGTAGTGCACTTATACTGAGTTATAGGATACCCCGTTATCGCAGATTTAACTCTGGAGGGTATAGGTGTTTTTGTGCGCCGGCATTATAAGTTCAGGGGTTGGATCTAGTGTTACCGTTGTGGCTGTGTGCTTTCCTAGTCCAATGATTAAGAGCCCTTGTTTTATACGAGCCCCGGTCGTAACAAATGGCGACCTTGCTTAGGATTTTGTGAACTTAGAGAAATATTGCAGGAGTGTTGTGGTCATTTGTTTTTGTTTAAAGGAATATAGTGGACACGTGGATTTTTTTTTGGCAAGTAGTATAACACTTAAGAGTCTTCAAGCATTTTTTGAGTGAATAGTGCTACATAAGAGTTTAGGTACTTCTATTTTTTTTATATAAACGTTGAGAATTTTTGGTGGACACTATGTCGAACGATGGATGAGTGTACAGTGAGGACACAGTACGGGAAACAGAAACTGAGGTGCAGCAGCGGGCTTTGTTAGATGACATTAGAGTTATAGCTAGTGAGGAGGATGCAAGGAAGTTTCTGGAGACACCTATTACTGCTGACCGGGTGTCGGGGATGGATCGGTATGGTCTCCAGTGTTTGGCCATGGTCAAGGGGCATGTGGGCATTAGCAGCATGTCGAGAGGTGACCTGGTGGCCTGTGTGCTCGGCGGGGTGCGTGGGGCTTCGGGTGAAGCGGGAGCTGGGGCACCTTCGGCCCAGCCCCCATTCCACTCGACTCCTACCATGGAGCCCCCTCGGGCTCTGGAGCTGGGTACGTATTCTCAGGCCGATAGTCACTGGCAGCGTGGTTTGTCACAGGGTGGGTCTCCAATTGTTGCATCTCCTCCTCCTCAAGGTTTGACTCCAGATATGCTCTTCCAGCTTGAGATGGCTAAGATGCAGCTGCAGCAGAAGCGGGAATCTGAGCAGCAGCAGCGGGAGTTTGAGATGGCTAAGATTCAGGCTGAGGAGAGAAAGGCCAGATATGAGCTCGAGCAACGGCAGCGAGAGAATGAGTCTGAGGAGAGAAAGGCTAGGTACTGTGCAGACATAGATCTTGAGAAGTCTAGGGTGGAGTCGACAGGGCAGCGTCTCGGTTCTGGGAATCGAGGTCTTGATCAGTCGTTATCGCACCTGCTCAAGTTGGTCCCTGTATTTGATGAGTCGGGTGTCACTGAATTTTTTATGCGTTTCGAGAAGAAGTGCCGGGAGCACCAATGGCCCGAGGTTAAGTGGGCAGCCCTTGTTTCCTCTAGATTGATTGGCAAAGGACTCGGGGCATATGATGCGTTGCCCTTGGAGTCTTGCATCGATTACGAGGTATTGAAGGAGGCTGTCCTGCGGCATATGAGTTACAACCAGAGACGTACAGATTGAAGTTCCGGGGTGTAACGAAGGGTCGTGAGTGCACCTTTCTTGAGCATGCCCGGGATCTGTCCGATGCATTTAGAAACTGGCTGCGTTCTGAGAAGGCATCGACGTTTGAGGAGTTGAAACAGCTGATGCTTCTAGAACAAATTTTTAAGTGTACGGGCAGCGATCTGACGTTGAATCTTATAGAGAAAAACCCAAGAACTCTTCAGGAGGCAGCTGAGATGGCTGACCTTCGTGGGTGCGGGTCTGCACAACGGAACGATGCAGGTAACAAGGGGCGCAACACTCCACCCCCCCCCCCGAGTCAGTGATACACCATATAACCATTATAACAAGAATAACGATACTAAGTCTGACCATAAACCTAATACCGTCCCGTTTAAGAAGGGTCAGGGCCCTTCCCCACCTCTAGGGAAGCCCAAAGGGGAGTTAGAGTGTTTTTGATTGTCATGAGAAGGGGCATTTTGCAAGAGCCTGTCCAAGCAAGCTACCTAATGCAGTTGTGCCTTTGGCTCGCAACATTGGGGTGTCCCCGAAGTCGTCTGAGTTTGCCCGGGGTATATCGTCAGAGGCTGGGACACAGCCAGTGGAGAAGAATCCGGAAGACTCGAACCCTGTCCGCGATGTCTTTTGTGACCATCGAGGGCATGGCTGCGTGAAGTGGGCTGGTAAGAAGCATGGAGTTGAGCTGTTGCGAGACACGGGTGCCTCTCAGACTTTAATGAAGAACTATACTGGTAGACCAATAAACGCGGCACGGGTGGTTGTGGTGCAGGGTATCAATGCTGTCAAGTCATACCCGTTGGTCAGGATGGAACTGGAGGTGGATGGTGTGACATGAGAGTTGGATGTGGGTGTTGTGGAGAACTTGCCTGTTGGGGGCGTCGACCTCCTTCTCGGTAACGACTTTGCGGTGCCTACTTCTGAGGTTTCACCCTTAGTCGTTGCCGAGAAGCCGGCCGACGTGAGTAGGGAGGAACAGGAGTGGGTAGAGAAATGTCAAGTACAACCTATGGCGTGCATTGTTACAAGACCTCTTGCATCCAAAGTGTCACAGCCTATTCCTCAGTCTTCTGATCAACGGAGGAACGGCTGGAAGAAGATGGCTAATGTTGGTAACAGTTTGAAGAGTTTAGTACCAGCAGCTCTTCTTGGCAACTCAGTATTGGCACCATTGTTGGAGTCTGGAGAGGCCCCAGGACCTGTCACAGCTAGTGAGGAGGTAGGGCAGGAAGAGACTCCGAGGCAGCAACGTTACACACCGAGAGAAAATAGGGTTGCTCAGTTTGATATTGGGGGAGCACTTGGGTTGTTTCAGAAGTATCTAGACAGGTTGGTTCCCTCAAATATTTGTAAACTGCAGTTGGAGGATCCGGAAGTTCAGACGTGTGGTAATGGTGCTGTTGAGATCAAACACGAGGACGGGGAAACATGTCATGTGAACCTGTTGGAGGAGTTTGTGAGGCAACCACCTGAGCAGCCTACTGTCCCTGCGTTGGTCTGCAGCGGCCAAGGTGGAGGAGGAGAGGGGGGCAGTAGGGCACAGGTGGAGGAGAGTAGGGATTATCATGTCTCGCCGGAGCAGTGGGCGGGGGACACGAGTCTGGTGGCTGTGGAAGTGCTAGAGCACCTGCCTGAGCAGCAGTGTGCAGCGCTCCAGCACCAGCTCGGTTCATACCCCACTGGCCGTGCCGAGCCCCTGAGCCTCACAACTCAGGCGGTTCAAGATGTTCCGCGGGCAGGTCACGTGAATGTTGAGAGACCGTTAGCCTCGTTGTTTCGGTGGTTCAAGGTGGGCGACGAGGCTTGGACATGGTTGTCAGGTCAAGGTCGACCCATGGCTGCCAAGGGTGGTGGTCAAAAGGAGGACTTTAGCAGATTGGTGAGGTTGGCTGTGGCATAGAAGTGCCCAGTGTCGCATAGCCTCCCAATGCTGCTCTAGTCGGATGCAACAGCCCTACCATAGACCGACTGTATCTGGCCATGTCGCTAAAAGCGGTGATGCTGCGCAGGCAGATGTAGTTGTAAGGAATGCGGGGGTGCGCATGTATGGTATCGGCGGGGAACCCTTAGCTATAATGAACTATGGGAGTGACTGCACAGGTGGTACTGATTGTCCCTTTCATGACCTGGCTGTTCTAGGGACGAAGGTGGAGAAGGAGGGAGACTACAGGTTAGAAGCTGCGGTCTCGGCTGGGTTGTGGGAGGGCACTAGGCATGTTCTGCGAGATAAGTTGTTTACTAGGCTGGGGCAGTGCATCCGCATGTTTGTTGCTTCTCCAGGCCTGATGTACGGGGTAGAATCCGACATGGAGGCTGGAGACAGTGCGAGGCTCAGTTTAATTCCCTACCGTATAAATCCTGCTAAAATGTCTGTCGTGAAAACAGAGCTAGACGACATGTGGAAAAAGGGTCTGAGGGATAAAGTATGTCGTGAGTGGTCGTTGCCTGTAACTTGGCAACCTGTGTTAAGTGGCAAGATCAGTGAGTGTGTTGATTGCGAGAGTGTGTGTGCATTATCCCTGACAGACGCCTATACCTTATCGAGAGTTGACGACACCATAGACCGCCTCGGGGCTGCATCACCTATCACGAAGGTAGAACTAGTGAAAGGTTATTGGCAGGCCCCGTTGCCGGAAAGAGCGAAGAGAAATGCCAGTCTTGTGTTGAACTGGGCAGTTTATCAGTGCCAGGTGTTGTTGTGCTGCCGGAACACAAGTTGGGTGTGTGGCATGCTAAGGGCACTGATAATGTTGTGGCTGATTGTTTGTCACAGGAGGGTTTGTTTGCAGGAGAATCCTTGCCGTTCAGTCAGTGTGTGTTGAGAGTGGAGAAAAACTAGGCTTGCCCCTGTAAGTGCAGCCACCATAAACATATTAAAAAAACATCAAAAATCACATAACTCTTTCTTTTGATAGTTAATTGTAAGTTGCCTATGTTATAGCTAAAGTCCTAAGTTGAACCTGTCTTTCACTTAGGAGGCTGGGTTCTGTGAAGCTCGCTCTGGGAGCATAGCAGGCTAAAATTATACTATTATGTTTGGGAGGGGTTATAAGATTTTCTTTATGTTGATATGTTGTTTTATGTAAGATTGAGCTTTGCATTTCATTTCTGGTGGAGTGGCTATATGTGACGGGTCTTGTCGGCATTCTGCCTTGTCAGATATCGTGCTCGCCTAATGTTGAGCATCCTATATCTTGGGCAGGGTGTGACGCCTGCCAGCGTTGGCAGAATCGCCTCCCGGTAGCCACTAGCACTCGCCAGGGCAGTGAAATGGGCTACAGTCTGTCTACAATGTTGTACTTTCTTTCTTGTGAATCGTCATGTCACAGGCAGGGTAGAAGTGGTCTTTGTTTTCGCCTGTGACAATGCATTGTATTTTATATCATGAGTTGAACATAAGATGCATTGTACTGAAGGAGAGAGAGAGAGCGAGCGAGCGAGCAGGGTGGGGGAGGTGAATGTTGCTTTTCCTCCTCCTCCCTCCTCTGAGGAGGGATTGGCTGGTGGTTCCTGGCGCCTTTTGCAGGCCTGCTGCCGGGTGACGTAGCGGCCTGTGATTGGCTGACCACCGTGCCTTTGTGTGGGATCCTGGAGGGGTCCAGAGGAGCTATTCTCCTCAGAGCTTTCCTGACTAGCATACCCTTCACATGTCCCTTGCCCCCCTGTCTCCCGACTTCTACCTATAGAGCACTTTCTCTCTCTCTCAACTTCTTACCTCTCATTCTTCTACTCTATTTAATATCATAACTTGCCTTTGGTTCTGCACGATTTCATATATCGGCCATCGTATTATATGCTGAAGCTCTCAGATAACACATGTTTAGTTAGGCATTTTGGAAGGGTTGCCATTTTTGTCTGTAGAGGTTTGACACACTCACGGTGTCTCCCTTCCTGTATCGTGGTGGTCTGCTGGGGGATTTAATGCTAGACTGGGATAAGGCTACTGGTGTTCTGATTTCCGATGTGTACTAGGTTTTGTTGAACCTGTACAATCGCAACAGAGACGTGGGAAGCCTAGGTGGTCTTTCTGACTGTGTACCTTGTGAGTTTAGCACTGTGTTGCGAGTGAGGGCTTTTGCCCCTGCCACCCAACACTGTGCTAACTCGTTTGCTTTGACTTTGAGAGGGTCGCCAGGAGAGAACCAGATACTAGCGATCTGGATCTCTCAAGAGAGCACCCCGTCAATTAACGTAATTTGGCCGCACAGCCTTAAGGACTTCGCTAGGCTACGAGCCGCTTGCTCAGCCATTGTTTCCTAGCCTACTACATCCCAGCTAGACTTTATTCGCCTAGCAGACACCAGATTTAGATTATAAACTTTCTGTTATGTATGCATTATTATTCACGGCATTTATTAGTCTAGGTTGTTGTTGAGTTGCACAACCCTAGTAGGCTGTTTCGTTGATGAGGAAGTACTTCTTTTGCTGTTTGAGTTCCTACTATTGCGCAGTTATAATTATTCCCGTGCCAGTTAACCCTATATGTCCTTACAATTGTCATATCCTGTTCCTGCTTTATACTACAGTTCAAAATCCGATACAATCATCTTACCCCAGCATCAGACTTTCTTCAGAAGATTCCTGCTCGATGCTTTGGGACTTTCGTTCACTTTCTTTAGTATAGGAGTGACAGTTCATTATTGTTTAGAGTAACTTTAAATATACCTTCTTCTAGTTTGCATTAAATCATTGCAGTGATTTAATTAAGATCTCTATCTTTTCCTAGTATACCTTATTACCGTAATTGTATGTTGTTGTGATCAGGCTGTATCAGAGATCATCAGCCTGTAGTAGTAGTGCACTTATACTGAGTTATAGGATACCCGTTATCGCAGATTTAACTCTGGAGGGTATAGGTGTTTTTGTGCGCCGGCATTATAAGTTCAGGGGTTGGATCTAGTGTTACCGTTGTGGCTGTGTGCTTTCCTAGTCCAATGATTAAGAGCCCTTGTTTTATACAACAACACGGACAGTAGTGAATTGATCGCGGACCACAGTGGGACTTGCTGAGTATTTGCGTCTTCACTTGGATCAGTAGATTCTGGTACATTTGATCTGTTGATATATCGAGCCAATAGCCAAGCAGTGTCCTGCACTGATGAGTCCGCCAAGCAGTCCTGGTGCTGTAGCGGCTCAAACTCCACGTAATGGGGGCTCAATGTTGGCTTTGGAGTCCCTGTTATGGTGCAAGGGCTCAAGGCCTCTCCAGTCTTTGGTACATCTTTCTGTGTACTAGAGGCGCCATGAGGTTTCAGATGCAAAGGCTTTGAGATTTTGGGAGCTTCACCATTGTCAACGTGAGTTTGATAGACAGCTGAAGCAAGCTCATGAAACGAATTCTTTCCATCTGTAGTATCTACTTGTGTGTTGATGTTGGCTATTGATGCCCTGAGTGGCTGCCCAACAAAAAGGTTAGGGGGTACATAGACACCTTGGTGCAAAGAAAAAACAATTAAAAAAAACAAAAAAGCAAATGAACAAATTCTCGTAAAATTAGCCGCCATCTTGGATTTAGAGGTCTGTATATGTCCTTCTCATTCAAAATATTGAATGCCATGACTTTATTTCATGATACAAACATCTTAGTCATCATTTGTGTTAATAATTAAACAAAATATAATGTATAAAGGGCTTAGAATTTGCACAGATGGGCAAAATATCCATATTTTATGCCGAAAATTCAAGATGGCCGCCATTATTCCAAGATGGCATCCAAAAAAATGCCAAACACGATTTTTGTAGATAATGGGTCATAATCATTCCAAAAAACACATTGGCAAAAATCTATATGAAATTTCCACGAAATTACATAACACCATATACTATTACAGACACCCAGGTGGCGACATCACCTTTACAGGTCACTAAAGGGGCTTTCCCACATGCCCGATTTTCGTTCGCCGCATGCCTCCTGACTGATTTTCCACACGAATAGGCCCGATTGTCATGTGACCGTTAATTAACGACGACATGCAACCTATCGCCGAGGAATCCCCAACATGTCTAGTAATATTTGGCGACCTGTCGCCGACATTGTCTGCAACATAGGCGACCGGTCGCCAATTATTGTCTGCAAAATACAGACAACCTCCGATACCTCTCAAATTTGGTTTTCAGATACTCTGACTAAGGACTACATGCAACCATTCGACGATATAATATCTGCAAAATGTTAGAGACACTGTTGGTGACAAATCGGTGAAATAGCGGACATTAAACGACAATATATATACAAATTATAATTATATAAAATATATATACAGTATATATATCGATATATATATATTTTTTTATATAATTATAATTTTTATATATATTGTCGTTTAATGTCCGCTATGGTCAAACATTTGTTTTTATTCTATTCTGGCATGGAAACTTCGAGCAGTTTTAGACTAATTTTGGGGTGCTGAATCCAAATCTGATCTCAGATTTGCTCTATCACATCACATTTATGTGCTAGTGGTATACCCCATTTGCATGGATTTTACCAAAAATTAACTTTTCGTCACTCATTGCGGATGGTCAGGGATTGCTTTATTGTTAGAATATGGTGTTTTATTTGTAGGATAGTGTGTTGATAATAGTGAGCGTTCAATCCCAATAGGACACTGTAAAAATAAAAGAAGAGTATGCCAACATCAAGATTGTTCTGGAGAGGTTGCAATACCATGTTCATGGATGGGTAATTTGTGTGGATTTGAAATTGGTGAACTTTCTGCTGGGCCAGCAAGGAGGTTACACAAAATACCCCTGTTTCCTGTGCTACTAGGGCAGTAGGGCTACAGTAGACCACTGGGTGAAAAAGAAATGGCCACCAAGAAACAGTTTGATGCCTGGAGACAAGAACATCATTAATGACCTTCTGGTTGATAGGAAAAACATTGTCTTTCCCCCAACTGCACATAAAACTTGGTTTGATGAAGCAATTCGTCAAAGCTCTTGATCACAGTGGAGACTGCTTCAGCTATATATGTTCAACCTTTCCAAGTCTCAGTGACGAGAAGTAAAAGGCAGAAATATTTGATGCGGCAGAGGCTAGAGTTTGGAATGCATTCTCTGATGTGGTGCAGAATTTCCTTGGGAACAGGAAAGCTGACAACTATCAAGAGATTGTGGAGGAGCTGCTTTTGAGTTTGCAAGCACTTGGATGTAGAATGAGCATCAAGGTGCACTACTTGCATAGTCATGTTTGGGTGATGTGAGCGAAGAGCAAGGTGAACGCTTTCATCAAAACATTAAAGTAATGGAAGAACGTTACCAAGGCCGATGGGACTCAAACATGATGGCAGATTACTGTTGGAGCTTGATGAGAGACATTCCAGAAGCTGTACGATCAGAGATGGTCAAAGAAGAGGAAGTTTATGCAGTTGTAACATGACCACAATGAATAGACTTTATGTACATAGTTTTGTTACCTTCACACTTAATTCTTACATGCTAATGTGCATTCACTCTCACAACTTTGTGCTACGGCTCATTAAATGTTTGTATCTATGTATGTTTAATTCTTCCATTATGAACATAAATTGCTGTTTCTTGCGGAAATGCAAGATTTTATATCTCGAAAACCTGATGACAGATTTGGATTCAGCACACCAAAATTAGCTACAATCCATTGGAATACCTTGTGCCAGAAAAATTGTGTTGACCGGTTATAATCTGACGATATAAATATGTGTTCTATATGTAGCACGTCATTAGGTCCCACCTTTCTTTGCTGATACAAAAAGGGCCTCCTGGAAGCTCGCACATCCTTTTCACCTCAAAATATGTATTAGCACGTACTTGGCATATAGTCTCTGCAATGCCCAGATCGAAAAGACATCAGTTCTGCAATGCCCAGACCGAAAAGACATCAGTTGGAATTACTGCGATTGTAGATCGAGCTTATGAGGCAGCATATGCGTCTGTTGGGGGTCTTATATGAGGAGCAAGTTGATGAGTGTGATGTAGACCTTATCTTCTTTTGCGGATCTTTCTCAAATGTACAACCATGGTACAGTTGCCCGCACTTCCGCCTACGTATTGTGTAAATGTGAGTGAAAAAAAACGTAAACTAAATGATACCCAAGCACAATCAACTTGTGAAACCTATAATGTTCCTTTGAGTTTAACTTTTTCATTTAGAGTATCAACATACACGTATTGTTCAATGCACTTTTAGTTTCTTCATGGATAGGCTATGTTATTTTACTAACATTATTGATACCAATGAAAATTATACCTTGAATATGATAGACTTTTCAATAAAATGTTGCGGTAGTAGGCTACAAGCTATTGGGTGATTCTTATGCGTCACCATATTCAGATATTGCTGCCAACAATACTTTGCCTACATTGACTGTTTTGTGTCCCAACTAACATACATTGCCTCCTTATCTGTACTTAGTACTTCTCATAAGATTTTGAACATACTTGGGGTAACCGAGCAAGTCAACCAATGCCAACTCAAGCAATACTCTTAGGTTAGGTATAGTTAGATTAAGGCTTCACTTTGGAACATATACTGTATAGTGTTCCCTAGTTGATTTGGCATTGGTTGAGATTGACCACCGGTTGACATGTCTGGGAACCCATAATTAAAAATCTGCTAATTATAATTTGTGCCATTCATCTCAGGACTCTCTTTCATTGGTTTAATTAGTTTATGGGAGTATTTTTTGTATATTGAAGTTTAAATGTATTGAGCTAATTGCAAAATATTGAGTCTTTTGACCTATTTATACCCTAATTATATTACCAAACAACAATCTGCTATGGTGGCAAACAGGTACCGTAAGTGGAACAATTTCCAATTTGTCGTACTTTACTTAAGGACGTAGCACTTCAAAATATAATTATTATTTTGTACGGTGCGCGTGAAATGAGTGGTGTTTACTGTAGCTTCAAGTGTAAATCAAATCTTCAAACTACGTATAATGAATGATATATATATATATATATATATATATATATATATATATATATATATATTACAAGAACAAAATAATTAAGAACACCTATGGAAGGAAGTCAAAAACAATTAGAAAATTGGACACCTTATTGTACTGCTTAGTGTGCGGAATTTCGGTGTGAGCATCCAGCTAGGTTCGAGTCCTAAAAGTAGCCTACCACATGTATTCATTACTTTCATTGATTTCATTAGTTAGGTTTATTTGTAAACTAATTGGCGAGTTGGTAGAAAACAAATATGAAATGAGCATATTGTAATCAGTTGAGTGTAAAGTAAATCGTAATACTACATATGCTGTATAAGAATAATGCCATTTGGAAACGGGTGGAAGTAATATCATATTGTGACGCCTGCAGCTCAGCAGAACGCCACGTGGGCTCTGCCGCTCGCTTGGCCACTCGCTAGCACTCGCCGAGGCAAGGTATTTGGCTACAGTCTATCTACAATGTTGTTCTTTCTTTCATAGTGTTCGTGTTGTTACAGACAGTCCCGTGGAGGTCTCTATTTTCGTCTGTGACAACGGGAAGCATTTTATATCATGAGTTGAACATAGGATGCATTGTATATAGTTAACACCTAAAGAGCGGCCTAGGCGGTAAATAATATGTAGCCACCAGCGGGGTGTTTTTACCCAAAATAGGGCTGTTTACGTGATCATTTTCATGCCTTAATAAGACCCAGAGCGTAAAACAATTATCTATCCCTGAAAGGGCATAAACAGAGCTTTCCAATGACACCACAACGATCTTTGTATGACCGCTACTTTTCTTGCAACAACCGTGCAACACGAGTGCAAAAACCATGTAATTCAGTACTTTCCCCATACAATTCACTATGTAGCGAGTGTGAGAGGGTGGAGGAGGGTGGGATTCATGTCAGTTGGTCTACCGCGGTGGTCTGGAGCAGTCATACGCTCGCTACTCTCCTGCCACCACTTGTCTCTCTCTCTCAGCGACATTACGCGCTGAAATTGCCACACGACCTATGTCGCGCGCCACCACATAGTCCAAATTTATTTCACTCGACTTATGTTGGGCGCCGCCAGTTAAGGGTTAAGGGAGAGAGAATAATATAGGCAGTTGGGTGATAGTGTGTGCGTGCGTATACATGTGCTGCCTCCCCCGTCGCTTTGTAGGCTCACGCGCGTGCCATCTCACGCCTCTTGATTGGCTGGTGGTTCCTGGCGCCTTCTGCAGCCCTGCTGCCTGGTGATGTAGCAGCCTGTGATTGGCTGACCACCATGCCTTTGTGTGTGATCCTGGAGGGGTCCCGAGGAGTTCCTTCCTCAGAGCTTTCCTGACTAGCATACCCTTCACATGTCCCTTGCCCCCCTGTCTCCCAACTTCTACCTATAGAGCACTTTCTCTCTCTCACAACTTCTTACCTCTCATTCTTCTACTCTATTTAATATCATAACTTCCCTTTGGTTCTGCACGATTTCATATATCGGCCATCATATTATATGCTGAAGCTCTCAGATAACACATGTTTAGTTAGGCATTTTGGAAGGGTTACCATTTTTGTCTGTAGAGGTTCGACACACTCACGGTGTCTCCCTTCCTGTATCTTGGTGGTCTGCTGGGGGATTTAATGCTAGACTGGGATAAGGCTACTGGTGTTGTGATTTCCGATGTGTACTAGGTTTTGTTGAACCTGTACAATCGCAACGGAGACGTAGGAAGCCTAGGTGGTCTTTCTGACTGTTTACCTTGTGAGTTTAGCACTGTGTTGCGAGTGAGGGCTTTTGCCTCTGCCACCCAACACTGTGCTAACTCGTTTGCTTTGACTTTGAGAGGGTCGCCAGGAGAGAACCAGATACTAGCGATCTGGATCTCTCAAGAGAGCACCCCGTCAATTAACGTAATTTGGCCGCACAGCCTTAAGGACTTCGCTAGGCTACGAGCCGCTTGCTCAGCCATTGTTTCCTAGCCTACTACATCCCAGCTAGACTTTATTCGCCTAGCAGACACCAGATTTAGATTATAAACTCTTTCTATTATGTATGCATTATTATTCACGGCATTTATTAGTCTAGGTTGTTGTTGAGTTGGACAACCCTAGTAGGCTGTTTCGTTGATGAGGAAGTACTTCTTTTGCTGTTTGAGTTCCTACTATTGCACAGTTATTATTATTCCCGTGCCAGTTAACCCTATATGTCCTTACAATTGTCATATCCTGTTCCTGCTTTATACTACAGTTCAAAATCCGATACGATCATCTTACCCCAGCATCAGACTTTCTTGAGATGATTCCTGCTCGATGCTTTGGGACTTTCGTTCACTTTCTTTAGTATAGGAGTGACAGTTCATTATTGTTTAGAGTAAATTTAAATATACCTTCTTCTAGTTTGCATTAAATCATTGCAGTGATTTAATTAAGATCTCTATCTTTTCCTAGTATACCTTATTACCGTAATTTTATGTTGTTGTGATTTGGCTGTATCAGAGATCATCAGCCTGTAGTAGTAGTAGTAGTGCACTTATGCCGAGTTATAGGATACTCCGTTATCGCAGATTTAACTCTGGAGGGTATAGGTGTTTTTGTGCGCCGGCATTATAAGTTCAGGGGTTGGATCTAGTGTTACCGTTGTGGCTGTGTGCTTTCCTAGTCCAATGATTAAGAGCCCTTGTTTGTAAATTTCATTAATCGATTTTAGGAGTATAGTTGGTTGTTGGAAGGAACATAATAATTTATACGAGCCCCGGTCGTAACAATATATTTATTTTTCTCTATCAATTAACATATCCAACAGTTGCGCTGACACTATAAAATAGAAAAAAGTGCCAAGACTCATATTATTAAATCATCATCAGACCATTATGTATTGTACTTCTCTACGGCTACATTTTAACTGTTCCTTCGTCTTGCCGCCAATAGGTCGCCAACAAGCGACCTATATCATTCAAAAGTACTGCATATGTTCAAATACAGCTTCTTTTAGGCCTTGTATCTTATACATTTACGATTTCTGGCTATCAGGTAGTATGGCAACGGTACTGAATGACCGTAATACCTAGCACTCAATGAGGATAATGGATAGTTGAGAGCGCAGGAGGTATAAAGCGTGGTTTGTTTCCATGAGGCCGAATTACACCTTTCAGTCATCATGCTGCCGATGAATCGAGAGGCTTTATAAAAATCAATGTAAGCCATCCTTACAAATCGATTGCAAGTAAACAAGCACAGATGACCTACTTTTAGCATATACTCGGTTTATTATAACGCTTGTCATAAGATAATAAGACAAAACAAGGAGTTGAAGGCTCGAAATAGCCAACATCATGATCCTCCTGATTCCTCCATGATCCTTAAGTTGGGATAAGTGAATAGTTAAGAAAACGGGCTTACTTCTACAAATCCTGGTCTCTATCATGCTTTCCTCTTGCCACAGACGTTTTCAGAATTCATAAGGTAATACATCTGTTTAACATCAATTTATTAGGCTAAATTGTACAGCTAGGATGAAACCAAATACACATATATATAATGCTATGTGTATGTTACAACTGGCTTGTTAATTTGGCTTAGGGCCATCAGGTAATAAGAAAAGGGTATTGTAGGCTCGTAATAGCCAATAGTATGATCGTTTAACTGTGGATAAATTAAAGTTGAGAAGGCATTAGTTAGGGCTCGTGGCTTGCTTCGATAAGGCCTTGTCTCCACCGTGCCTTCTTCTCGCCAGCGTCTTATCCAGCGGTACACGGTGCAGACGCTGGTGCTGGTCTTCTGGGATATGGCTCGAGCAGATAGTCCCCCCAGCCACATCCATATGATCTTCTCGCGGTTCAACTTGTGTGCTCTCGTGTAACTCTGCGTGTGACTGGTCATTTTTACGGAGTTGCGTATTTTCTAGGATGCGAAAAACAGTAAAATTAGTAAACAGTAAAATTTGAATTAGTAAAACAAATCTATGACTTGATATATTTTAGCTTTAGTATCCCAGTCACATCTACACCAGCCTTATGCGATCCAGTTGCCAGTTGGTCATCTTTAATGTTAAATGGCTATCTTTGGGGCCTCGGAAAACAATTAAACCATATTCCTTTTGACTTACTGTTAGTTTTGCAAGCCACATCCACACTAATTTTACGAATTTCAGCTTGTGTGTTCGCGTGTAACTTTACGTTAAACTAGACATTTGTTCTTCGATGCGAAAAACAACATATTATAGGTAGAGACATAGAGCTATAATATATTCGTTCTAGTCTCCCTCACCACATCTCTCTGATCTTCATAAGGTTTTACTAGTGTGTTCGTGTATAATGCTGGATGTGACTAGCCATGGTTCATATATATATATAACTTAAACACAACAATAACTACATTTTCTCAAGTTATATTACAATCTACACTATGCGGTTTGACTTGAGAGTATAGGCTTAGCCTACATATAACATGGGGCGTGACAAGTCAATTTTCTCATCGATGATTGCGTCATCAGAAACACGAAAATCAACAGTTAATATACATTTTGACATATGACCCATATTGCATAACATTTGGAACTAGCTTTAATTCATACCGCTAAATTTTATCTTCAAATGTCAAGGAAAACAATTGATAACAAAAAGTCGATCTTCCAGTATTTGCATATAGCCTCCCACAACCATCCTGTTCTTATCAAACACTACTTTAACACCTAACGAGCGGCCTAGGCGGTAAATAATATGTAGCCACCAGCGGGGTGTTTTTACCCAAAATAGGGCTGTTTACGTGATCATTTTCATGCCTAAATAAGATCCAGAGCGTAAAACAAGTATCTATCCCTGAAAGGGCATAAACAGAGCTTTCCAGTGACACCCCAATGATCCTTGTATGACCGCTAGTTTTCTTGCAACAATCGCGCAACACGAGTGCAAAAACCATATAATTCGGTACTTTCCCCACACTATTCACTATGTAGCGAGTGTGAGAGGGTGGAGGAGGGTGGGATTCGTGTCAGTTGGTCCACCGCGGTGGTCTGGAGCAGTCATACGCTTTGCTACTCTCCTTCCACCACTTGTCTCTCTCTCTCAGCAACATTACGTGCTGAAAATGCCACACGACTTATATTGTGAGCCGCCACATAGTCCAAATTTCTTTCACTCGACATATAATGCGCGCCGCCAAAGAAGGGTTAAACTAAATAGTGACAAATTAGCCATCTAGCTCATTTTGCTACTGCATTTTTATCGCCATATTTCTGGCTGACAATAATGTCCAATGACATAGGACAATATTAGCACTGTAATTTTGTCGAACAGACGTCCAGTTTATATCTCCACGATCTTAAAACGGTTTGACTGCAGTCATCTTTATTGCAGGTGTGACTGACCATGTTCATGACGATTATAAGAGTAGTCGCCGATTACAAAGACAGCCTCAAAGAGCGCTCGGCCGAACACAATCTAGTCTCAACCAAGTTATCCAACCTGTAAGTTTCTCCTTGAGATCGAGCTATCTTTAACCAAAATATCTCGACCATTGAGTTTTCCTGATACCTTCACCAGGATATGGTATCTTTCAAGTACACTGAGAATAAGACACTGTCGTTAACTCGACGGACACTGCGCAGTTTCATACACCAAAGTCCTCGTGCGATTCAATGAGTACATACTTTTTGGCAGGCCGTTCGTTTATCATATAGCAATTTTCAAGCAGTATTTTATTTCCAGAATTATTCGAGACATTTATACTGTGCATAACCTACTGATGAGTACTGGCATCAATATCCGTTAGCAGATACAAATTGATTTTAATGCGACCAGAAATGTGGGTTAGGAAATAAGTACGGTACTCTTTTAGAGAATAGTGTGTACATAAACTACGTGTACACGCTGCTCACCAGAAACCTTCGGTGGCATTTAAACTACCCCTAGAGCTTATTCCCAGTAATTGCATAGACCTATATGTGTATAATATAATATGCAAATTAATAGTCCTCAACATAGTAGCCAAAATAACACTGTAAACATGAGGTAAGGTAAAGGAATATCATGAATCAGCTGATATATTCATGGCATTATTAACCCTCTGAGGATCATGATGCATTTCAGCAGTTTTGTCTGGCTATTATTCGACGATTGTATGCAGCATAAGAAGGACATTTAACAATGAAAGGGGTAAAATCGATCTCGGTTAACCTTTTGACTCACGCAGATCCCTCTTTTATTTAACATAATTATGCATATAGAATAAATAAACTGTCAAAATTCGTCATAATCCGCAAGGTGTTAATTATTGCACACATAATGTTAAAAGTGCCTTTATGTAAACTCCTGCAAATATTCAACCAATTTACAAATGCAATATCATTTAAAGTAATTAATGTTATGGGTTCTTATAAAACGGTTCTCAAAATAATAACCTTATCATGATCCCAGTAACTTCATATTATGGGACGCAAATCTATATCAAGAGCCATATGATCAGTAAAGAGGACACCTCTGTCTTCCGGATCTGGGGTTCAGAATATGATCCGGATTGTCTCCTATATTGAATCCCTTCTTCCTTGGTGCATATTCTTTCTGCCCACCAACTTTCTTGAAAATCGGTTCTTAATTTAGGAAGGTATCTTTTTTAGAATCAAACAAATTGAGGCGAAAGCATAACCTCCATCCAACTTCGTTGGCGAAGGTAATACATTTACCAATATTACACATATTTGTTAAAAAGATATTGAACATAACATGCACCCATTGTCAGGTAACACGTGTGACCTTAGGGTAGGCAAATGCTTACGGCTAGTGAAATGTAGAATTTACAAGTACAATAATGTTTTATAGAAGTACGATGTAATTACTATGGGGACACCGCAGATAACTCGCTATGTGTGTTCCATACTTCCATTCGTGCAGTGCTTGGTAGGCAGCCTTACGCTTACGAAGAGAGGAAAGTTGTCCCTGTGTTTATTAGAATGATTTTCTGAAAACAACCACACTACATGAAATGTCTGAAAGGAAGTGAACAGTTGAAATCAAAATAACCTTTTATTATAAAGACCACGTCAGCAAATGACGTTAAGTCAACACCAGTTACTGAAGATTGCATCTAGTGAAAAGTACGGGAATTGAAAGGTAAATAAGTATATTTGTACATTAATGGTTTAATATTCAATATAATATTTTTTTTTGTTTTTTTTTTTTTTTTTGTATATGTAGCCTATACGATTTAACAATATCTCTCTCATAATTACACAATAATAATGGTTCAATATTATTATTATTATTACTATTGTTATGTTTTATTTAATATTAGTACACCTACATATTAGCTGCAAAAACTCGTACCACAATGCCATAGGCCTACTGGTAGGCCTACAGGTTAAACTAGAGTAACAATGTCCCGCTTTAAGCTCCACAAAATCTGCTCGCCTTATTAATATTGCCTTTACATTTTACATCAATATAACTCCTATTAAGATAAATGTAACTTTTAATTGAATATTAATTTGCTTGGTACTGTACAGTACAACGAGCCACTGTAATTTGCTTCATACAACCAGCCACTTTAACAGCTCAAGTAGTCGTGTTATTACACTTCTGCCTGAGTATGTACAGTAGATAGATAGATAGAATTACAATCTCGCCGGCGTCAAGGTGCAGGAAATTAATAATTATATGCAAATTCTTGGGAACTTAGGAGTTTTTCAGTGTTTTATAATAGACATATACTGTATGTCAAAATGCGCTATTCTTCTCCTGTCACCTCTTTTTCCTATCTCGTTTCTCTGGTTGATCCTCCTAACACCTTGTGGGAGTAAGGGCTGGCTACTGCCTGACTAATTGACATCGAGAGTTTATTAGAAATTTTTCAAAACCATTATGTGATTGTCTTGTTAATCGTGGCCAATACTAGGGAACATAAAGATTATCTAAACGACTGTTATATTGTTTGCCAAGGCAAGCAATATTTGTTATAATTGGACTATGTGGAATTATTTAAAAGTAACTGACCAGTATGGTATCAAGATACGCAGAATTCTTACCTTTCACAAACAGAGAAGAGGAAACCTTTATATGTATCCACCAAATGATTCCAGTGATTACTTTTTTCACGCAGAAATGTAATTTTAGCATCGAGAGAAGAATGAAGCTTTAAAGAATTCTTACCTTTCACATCAAGATAAGAGGAAACTTTAAAATCAATCCACCAAATGACTTGACAGACTGCTTGTTCACCCGTCGCTGCCTGTTGTCTAATGCACTTTTTCAGTAGCGAAAGCTCAATACATAGCCTGGTTAGAAGCCGGCTACGCATGCTCGTCCCAACATACCGTACGTTAGTGTGATCTCATGACTCACAGGAATACTAAGTTAGATCGATAGTGTTACCCCCTATTCTTGCGTGAATTCTATTGTATTTTTCTTCCAGATCATATGTATTATTTTGCCGATACTGTGCTACTGTGATATTCTCTGTTCATTTCATTAGTTGTATTTTGCTAGCACTGTTACATCTCGTATCAGATAATCAGTTAAAAATATGGTTACTGCAATCCTATTTACCCAAAAATGCCTTCTGACTACAAAATTCAACAATAATTTCCATAATTTATATTCGCAATTCCAATAATATGTACGACTAATGCGAAGTTCAAAGGGATGATTATTAACTGATGATAAAATATAAATTATACAAGTATAATCAAGTATAGTTGGTCATTACAACACGTTTGTAGTGCATGAATAATGTTTTTATTAATCAACCATATTCCTGTAACCAAATAAATACTGTAGTCTATGTTTTATTAATTTGACCACACCACCAAACACTTCCAATTATATTAATGAAAGCATATGTGATCCACTGGGATTCGAACCTGGGTTATCCCACACAGATTTGTAGACACCTTAACCATGACACCACCAATATATTTTACTTAAATATATAATTTTGAAGTAATTAGTCCAACTACTTTGTATTCATATTTTACTTTACAAATTAAAAACAAATAAAAATATAACATCGTCACATTACCATGTATGGCTAGTTATGATTGTGTTCGTATATACGAGTATAACCATGATATTTTTTAATTAATCAAAGTACAATGCGTCTTTTATTACATAGGCCTATATTTGTATTTATTTCAGGTACCAATACAATGTAGCTTCTGTAGGCCTATGTTATCGTTTACTGGAAGGGAAATTCTCTCCTCGAGAGCCTTCTTCTGTTCTATCCTTGTCTTCCACTTAGCTGTATATGAGTTTCTGCTATCTTTATTATAAATGGTATAGTGAGAAAACTTCTACATACAACAATACTCGTTTTCATAGATGTGCATTTGTATTTTATCAATGACAGCTAAAGAATCAATGACAGACAATATGGATTCCGACATGAATGCTCAATTTTTTTTTTTTTTTGCCACCCCACAGTATTAAGGCGGTATGCCATTGTGCTAAATTATATTATATTATATTATGTGCTAAATTATATGTATTGTTACGACCGGGGCTCGTATAAAACAAGGGCTCTTAATCATTGGACTAGGAAAGCACACAGCCACAACGGTAACACTAGATCCAACCCCTGAACTTATAATGCCGGCGCACAAAAACACCTATACCCTCCAGAGTTAAATCTGCGATAACGGGGTATCCTATAACTCGGTACAAGTGCACTACTACTACAGGCTGATGATCTCTGATACAGCCTGATCACAACAACATACAATTACGTTAATAAGGTATACTAGGAAAAGATAGAGATCTTAATTAAATCACTGCAATGATTTAAGGCAAACTAGAAGAAGGAATATTTAAAGTTACTCTAAACAATAATGAAGTCACTCCTATACTAAAGAAAGTGAACGAAAGTCCCAAAGCATCGACCAGGAATCTTCTGAAGAAAGTCTGATGCTGGGGTAAGATGATCGTATCGGATTTTGAACTGTTATATAAAGCAGGGTCAATATAGGACAAGTGTAGAGGCAGGCAGTGTTAACTGACACGGGAATAACGATAAATGCACACTATGTATTATCTCCAACAACAAAAGAAGTCCTTCGTCAGGCAACTAAAAAAAAACTGCTCAGGTTGTGCAACTCAACAACAACCAAGGCTTACAGTCAACGTGAATAAAAATGCAGCATACATAACATCAAGAGCTTATGACTCTAAACGGGTGTCTGCTAGGCTAATAAAGTCTAGCTGGGATGTCGTAGGCTAGGAACCAATGGCTGAGCAAGCGGCTCGTAGCCTAGCGAGGTCCTAAGGCTGTGCGCCCAAATTACGTTAATTGACGGGGTGCTCTCTTGAGAGTTCCAGATCGCTAGTATCTGGTTCTCTCCTGGCGACCCTCTCAAAGTCAAAGCAAACGAGTTAGCACAGTGTTGCGTGGCAGAGGCAAAAGCCCTCACTCGCAACACAGTTCTAAACTCACAAGGTACACAGTCAAAAAGACAACCTAGGCTTCCCACGTCTCCGTTGCGATTGTACAGGTTCACTAAAACCTATAGTCCAGTAAAGATATGGATATACCCACCACTAATTGCAATAGTTTTTCTCTCTGTTTTATTTTAGTGTGTTAGTATAGGCATAACATACTAAAAGTCTAGGAAAATCTATCTGTGGGAACATTGTTTTGCAAAGGCATTTTCTAAAATGCTGAGTCAGCAACTTTTCATTAATGACAAATCGTGGTTCTCTACTTGTCTATCTCATCGTTTCATTTTATATTGCAGCAATATTTGTACATCTGTTTCTTAGATAATCTACATGTTGATGTTTGTCACCTAGGTTATATAAAATATAATATGTGACTTTTCTTTTCATTTCAGATCTATGACTAGCTATCATGGATAAGTGTGTGTTTTGTGAGCAACCTCTCGCTGATGGTCAACAGACGGTGACATTAACTCAGAAAGGATGTGACAGTATCGTGAGGGCCTGTACAGGATACTTTGTCCGTATCTGTTGGTCAGACAGTTCATATCAAATGTCGCAAGGATTACACAAACCCCCATGTTATTGAAAGAGACAAAAAAAGATCAGCCAATGAGGCAGATTTTCATCAATCTTCTGCTAGCCTCCGATCTTCGAAACCAGTATTCGTCTACAAAGAACATTGTATATTTTGTGACTGTGGAGATAGTTCAGGTGGTCGACAGGATGCCCGAAAACTCATTCCAGTTCGATCCATCAACATGCAGAAAATGATTCTCAAAGCATGTGAGGAGTATGAGGGTCCTTGGGTAGACGTCGTCAGAGATCGTGTATTATTTGTTAATGACCTCCATGCTGCCGATGCACTATATCATAACCTTTGTTCAATCAACTTCTGGACAGGGAAGCAGATTCCCCAAATATTTCAAAGCAGTGATGGAAAACCATTCAAGCGGGTTAAAAGGAGTGAGCGTGCTGGAAGACCAAAGCAGGACAAGCCTTCTTGAAAGCTACAGAATACTTAGAGGAAAATGACGATGAACAGAAAACCATAACAGACTTAATTGAAAAAATTAAAGAATACTGTGATGATAAGAGCGTTGCCTATGGATACACTCACATGAAGAATGAATTGAAGAAACACTTTGGAGACCAGATTGTCATCACAGAAATTGATGGGAAGTATTACATGTTGTCACTCTGAAAAGCACTGTTTCTCGAATATTGCACGATTTTCACTTGAGGTCACAACAACAAGATTGTGATAAACACAAAGAAATAATCAAAACAGCAGCTAAACTGATAAAAAATGACATCAAAGAAATTAACCAGTCGAGAGATGTCTATCCAGCAACAAGTGCCATGGCATCCATCCAAGATAACCTGAGTTTCGTCCCTGACTCGTTACAGACCTTCCTTATAGAGCTCTTCGTGGGCTACAAGTCGCAGAAGATAGCATCGATAGGTCAAGCCATCGTGCAAGCAACTCGTCCAAGAGCACTCATGGCTCCTCTACAAATCGGTCTGGGAATCCAGATGCACAATAGTTTTGATTCCAGATTCCTGATCGATTCATTGCATGCACATGGTTTCTGTTGTTCTTATGCAGAAGTACAGAAGTTCCAGCGCAGTTCTGCAGCTGCCCAAGGGACTAGCTTTCCTGAGTACTTTCCAGGACATTTCCATCAGTATATGGGAGACACTGCAGACTATGACATTGCCACTCTAGATGGCAAGAACACGTTTCATGGAATGGGTATAATCGCAGCTGTAACACCCTATCTGAAAGCTGAAAGAAACATTCCTAGAAAGGACATCCCTTTGAAAGATGTAGTTGCCCTCGGAAAGATAAACATTCACCCATATCCATCAGAGAGAGAAGCAATGTACAACATGTCTTACGAAGTCTTGGAGAAACCAGATGTGAAAGAGCCATATCTCCAATCCGACTTTCTGTGGAAAGTATCACCGACAGCTCAAATATCAAGACCTCTATGGAATGGATACATGCAAATGATTGCAGATGGAAACCATCCAGGGAAAGCCTCAGTAGTATTTATGCTCATGATAGACATGAATCCAAATGACCTTTCCTGACCTTTTCAGAACAGTGGAATCTGAAGCTAGGTGTGACAGCATACTGGTTGGAGACGACACTGATCTACTTGTACTTCTCTGCTATCATGGCAAGAATACATCGCACAAACTCTTCTTCAAACCAGAGCCAAAATCACACTCAAAGAAGAGACCAAGAACATGGAACATTAAAACGACAAGGGCAGCCCTTGGCAGCGCAGTCTGTCACAACATACTCTTCATACACGCTGTCCTTGGATGTGATACTACATCGAGAGCCCATGGTCTTGGAAAGCAACTTGCTCTGACACACATGAAAAATGCTGTCTTCTGCAAACAAACACAACTTTTCATGAAACCAGACATGACAAAAGAGAACATCATTACTACTGGAGAAATTGCAGTTGTGTCATTGTACAGTGGTCTCGAAGGGGAAACCATTGATGAGCTGCGGTACAGACGTTTCTGTCAAAAGACAACATTTCAGTACCTTAAGTGTACAGCCTCATGCACTACCTTCGACCTCTGCGTCTCTGAGAAATCACAGCCTCCGAGTTTACTATCAAGTTCAGGTGTGGTGTGGTGTGAATACTGTGCGTCCAGAAGACTGGAGGTGTAAGGTGGTCGATGGAAGAATGTACCCGTTAACAACAAGTAAAGATCCCGCTCCTCAAGAACTCCTTGAGGTCATCAGATGCAGCTGTAAGACTGGCTGTCAAACTCTGCGATGTACATGTCGCAAGAATGGAATTGACTGCACTATTGCATGTGGACAGTGTCGTGGAATCTGTGAAAATATGTCAACATTACAATTAGAGGAACTCAGTGATGATGCATTGAACACTGACGCATGATGCATTGATGCATTTAACCATATTTGATAAAGAATAAGTGTTCCGCAGTCGCAGTATGCATCTCATAAAGCAAAGAAAATTCAAGTTTTTTGTTGTCCGAGGGTATGTGTCCTTAACACAATTTTAAAATATGTTCCCATAGTTTGATTTTCTTAGACTTTTGATATGTTATCCTCCTCATAATTTAGTTTCATATGCAACAATCAGAAAAACTATTGCAATTAGTGGTAGGTAAGTAAAGATCCTCCAGTAAAGATCTGGATATACCCACCACTAATTGCAATAGCTTTTCTCTCTGTTTTATTTTAGTGTGTTGGTATAGGAATAACATACTAAAAGTCTAGGAAAATCTATCTGTGGGAACATTGTTTTGCAAAGGCATTTTCTAAAATGCTGAGTCAGCAACTTTTCATTAATGACAAATCGTGGTTCTCTACTTGTCTATCTCATCGTTTCATTTTATATTGCAGCAATATTTGTACATCTGTTTCTTAGATAATCTACATGTTGATGTTTGTCACCTTGGTTATATAAAATATAATATGTGACTTTTCTTTTCATTTTAGATCTATGACTAGCTATCATGGAAAAGTGTGTGTTTTGTGAGCAACCTCTCGCTGATGGTCAACAGACGGTGACATTAACTCAGAAAGGGTGTGACAGTATCGTGAGGGCCTGCACGCTACGTCAGGATACTTTGTCCGTATCTGTTGGTCAGACAGTTCATATCAAATGTTGCAAGGATTACACAAACCCCCATGTTATTGAAAGAGACAAAAAAAGATCAGCCAATGAGGCAGATTTTCATCAATCTTCTGCTAGCCTCCGATCTTCGAAACCAGTATTCGTCTACAAAGAACATTGTATATTTTGTGGCTGTGGAGATAGTTCAGGTGGTCGACAGGATGCCCGAAAACTCATTCCAGTTTGATCCATCAACATGCAGAAAATGATTCTCAAAGCATGTGAGGAGTATGAGGGTCCTTGGGTAGACGTCGTCAGAGATCGTGTATTATTTGTTAATGACCTCCATGCTGCCGATGCACTATATCATAACCTTTGTTCAACCAACTTCAGGACAGGGAAGCAGATTCCCCAAATATTTCAAAGCAGTGATGGAAAACCATTCAAGCGGGTTAAAAGGAGTGAGCGTGCTGGAAGACCAAAGCAGGACAAGCCTTCTTGAAAGCTACAGAATACTTAGAGGAAAATGACGATGAACAGAAAACCATAACAGACTTAACCCTTCTTTAGTGGCGCGCATCATATGTCGAGTGAAAGAAATTTGGACTATGTGGCGGCTCACAACATAAGTCGTGTGGCATTTTCAGCACGTAATGTTGCTGAGAGAGAGAGACAAGTGGTGGCAGCAGAGTAGCGAGCGTATGACTTCTCCAGACCACTGCGGTGAACCAACTGACATGAATTCCACCCTCTCACACTCGCTACACAGTGAATTGTTTAGGGAAAGTACCGAATTACATGGTTTTTGCACTCGTGTTGCGCGATTGTTATAAGAGAACTAGCGGTCATACAAGGATCGTTGAGGTGTCATTGGAAAGCTCTGTTTATGCCCTTTCAGGGATAGATACTTGTTTTACGCTTTGGGTCTTATTTAGGCATGAACATGATCACGTAAACAGCCCTATTTTGGGTAAAAACACCCCGCTGGTGGCTACATATTATTTACCGCCTAGGCTGCTCGTTAGGTGTTAATTGAAAAAATAAAAGAATACTGTGATGATAAGAGTGTTGCCTATGGATACACTCACATGAAGAATGAATTGAAGAAACACTTTGGAGACCAGATTGTCATCACAGAAATTGATGGGAAGTCTAATGTTGTCACTCTGAAAAGCACTGTTTCTCAAATATTGCACGATTTTCACTTGAGGTCACAACAAGAAGATTGTGACAAACACAAAGAAATAATCAAAACAGCAGCTAAACTGATAAAAAATTACATCAAAGAAATTAACCAGTCGAGAGATGTCTATCCAGCAACAAGTGCCATGGCATCCATCCAAGATAACCTGAGTTTCGTCCCTGACTCGTTACAGACCTTCCTTACAGAGCTCTTCGTGGGCTACAAGTCGCAGAACATAGCATCGATAGGTCAAGCCATCATGCAAGCAACTCGTCCAAGAGCACTCATGGCTCCTCTACAACTCGGTCTGGGAATCCAGATGCACAATAGTTTTGATTCCAGATTCCTGATCGATTCCTTGCATGCACATGGTTTCTGTTGTTCTTATGCAGAAGTACAGAAGTTCCAGCGCAGTTCTGCAGCTGCCCAAGGGACTAGCTTTCCTGAGTACTTTCCAGGACATTTCCATCAGTACATGGGAGACAATGCAGACCATGACATTGCCACTCTAGATGGCAAGAACACGTTTCATGGAATGGGTATAATCGCAGCTGTAACACCCTATCTGAAAGCTGAAAGAAACATTCCTAGAAAGGACATCCCTTTGAAAGATGTAGTTGCCCTCGGAAAGATAAAAATTCACCCATATCCATCAGAGAGAGAAGCAATGTACAACATGTTTTACGAAGTCTTGGAGAAACCAGATGTGAAAGAGCCATATCTCCAATCCGACTTTCTGTGGAAAGTATCACCGACAGCTCAAATATCAAGACCTCTATGGAATGTATACATGCAAATGATTGCAGATGGAAACCATCCAGGGAAAGCCTCGGTAGTATTTATGCCCATGATAGACATGAATCCAAATGACCTTTCCTGACCTTTTCAGACAACAGTGGAATCTGAAGCTAGGTGTGACAGCATACTGGTTGTGTGACGTTAACCACTCCGTTAGAACCGCATGGCTTGTCCTACAGTGACTCGCTAGGATCGCCAGGACAGTGGATGGGGCTGCAGTTTGTGTATTGGAGTGTGCTTTGTTTCCTGTGGGAGCTCGTGTCATGGGCAGTCCAGAAGGGCTCTTTGTTTTCGCCCATGTCGGGGCTTTGTATATTTAATTGTAAGGTATGTGTTTTATCATTAGCTAGTGGTGATGGGATCTGGGAGAGAGGGAGGGAGTGGAACAGAGTGAGAGGGGGCGCGCAGTGTTTTTTGTCCCGCTCGATGACGTCACGGCTGGCTGCCTCGCGGGGGTTGGTGGAGAGAGGCCCTTACCATGCTGTAAGCTTTGCTAGTGGTTAGATGACTTGTAAACGCTGTTTTCCCACGCAGCTCGAGCTGGTGCGAGTGTGTATGCAGTTCCTCACCACTCTCTCCCTCAGATCTGGTTTCTAGAACGCACTCATCTTTTTCCCTTGCTACCTGTCACCTGCTCTGCACCTGAGAATCTTTTCCTCTGCCTATCTCTCTCATTTTCCATATCTTTCACCACCTTTTTATTAATATTATACCCCCTCTGGTTAACTCTGCAAAATCAGCTTCATGCTGGCCAGTTGTATTGTACATTAAGGTCTGATATAACCTATGTATGTTTAGTTGTTAAGATAAGTGGATCACGAAGCATTGGTTGGCTTTCATATTACTGCTTCCTTTAATTATTAGTGTTCTGCTGGATTAGATAATGCTAGACTGGGAGTCTGATATTATAAGGTATTGTTTCCTATGAGTGCTGGCTTTAGTTAAAAGCGGCACGACATACCTGAGAACTGGAGTTGATTGAGTAAATTCTAGTCTGTGTGCCATTGAGAATAGTGCATGCACGAATGAGGGCTTTTTGCCTATACCATTCTGCACTGTTCTAGTCTCGATTGTTTGTCTTGAGGTACGCCAGGAGAACGCTTAATACTTCGGTATTAAGGTTTCTCAAGAGCTACCCTTCATTATAACGTAATATTTGACGCACAAACTTGAGATTTGCACTAGGCTATGCGGCATGCCATGCGCACCAGTATCTCGTATCATTGACTCTAACTAGACTTTATCAATCATAGTAGACATTAAGTATATTAACCTAATTACTCTTTTTATGCATACCCGTTTATGATTACACAAGCATTTCGCAGCCTAGTTTGATGTATTGAGACACAAACGACTTAGGCTCTTTTTGTTGATAGGAATACTGCATTGTCGTGGCGATTATTATTATTGTTGTTGTGTTTAGGATATTTTTGGCTCCGACGGCATTATATATTCTGCCTTTTTGTGTGCATAGCCTGCACGAGCATTGTTCCGCTGCCTGCCTTTTTGGGTTCCATTTCCGATACGAGCATCTTTATAGCATCTAACATTTAAAGAAGATTCCTTGTTAGTGTTGAAGGACTTTAGTGCACTTTCTTTCATGCAGGAGTGCCTGACATTTATTGATTAAAGTAACGTAAGCTGTAACTTCTCTTACCACCTTACTTTGCATACCATAACCAAGCACCTTCGGTTATAGGTAGTAATAGGCTGTTTTCACATAACATTAAGCCTAGAGTAGACGCACATTTATTGAGAGTTTGATAGCCTATTATTGCATATAGAACTCTGTAGAGTATTTGTGTTCTTTGTTCACTGGGAATATACATCAGAGGTTGGAGCTAGCGCTTTCCGTTGTAACATTTATGCCATTACTAGTCCAATGAATAAGAGCCCTGATATATTTGAACCCCAGTCGTAACAGTTGGAGACGACACTGATGTAGTTGTACTTCTCTGCTATCATGGCAAGAATACATCGCACAAACTCTTCTTCTAACCAGAGCCAAAATCACACTCAAAGAAGAGACCAAGAACATGGAACATTAAAACGACAAGGGCAGCCCTTGGCAGCGCAGTCTGTGACAACATACTCTTCATACGCGCTGTCCTTGGATGTGATACTACATCGAGAGTCCATGGTCTTGGAATGCAACTTGCTCTGACACGCATGAAAAATGCTGTCTTCTGCAAACAAGCACAACTTTTCATGAAACCAGACATGACAAAAGAGAACATCATTACTGTTGGAGAAATTGCAGTTTTGTCATTGTACAGTGGTCTCGAAGGGGAAACCATTGATGAGCTGCGGTACAGTGGTTTCTGTCAAAAGACAACATCCAGTACCTTAGTGTACAGCCTCATGCACTACCTCCGACCTCTGCATCTCTGAGAAATCACAGCCTCCGAGTTTACTATCAGGTTCAGGTGTGGTGTGGTGTGAATACTCTGCGTCCAGAAGACTGGGGTGGAAGGTGGTCGATGGAAGAATGTACCCGTTGAGAACAAGTAAAGATCCCGCTCCTCAAGAACTCCTTGAGGTCATCAGATGCAGCTGTAAGACTGGCTGTCAAACTCTGCGATGTACATGTCGCAAGAATGGACTTGACTGCACTATTGCATGTGGACAGTGTCGTGGAATCTGTGCAAATATGTCAACATTACAATTAGAGGAACTCAGTGATGATGCATTGAACACTGACACATGCTGCATTGATGCATTTAACCATATTTGATAAAGAATAAGTGTTCCGTAGTCGCAGTATGCATATCATAAAGCAAAGAAAATTGAAGTTTTTTGTTGTCCGAGGGTATGTGTCCTTAACCCAATTTTAAAATATGTTCCCATAGTTTGATTTTCTTAGACTTTTGATATGTTATCCTCCTCATAATGTAGTTTCATATGCAACAATCAGAAAAACTATTGCAATTAGTGGTGGGTTGACCCCCCATTCTGCCGTATCTTTACTGGACTACTAGTACACATCGGAAATCAAAACAACAATGGCCTCACCCCAGTCTAGCATTAAATAGCCCAGCAGACAGCCAAGGAATAGGCAGGGAGACACCGTGAGTGTGTCGAACCTCTACAGACAAAATGGTAACCCCTCCAAAATGCCTAACTAAACATATAATATCTGAGAGCTTCAGCATATAATACGATGACCGATATATGAAATCGTGCAGAACCAAAGGGGAGTTATGATATTAAATAGAGAGGAAGAATGAGGGGTAAGAAGTTGAGAGAGAGAGAGAAAGTGCTCTATAGGTAGAAGTCGGTGACAGGTGGCAAGGGACATGTTAGGGGTATGCTGGTCTAGCAAGCTCTGAGGAAGGTAGCGTCCTCGGGACCCCTCCAGGATCACACACAAAGGCATGGTGGTCAGCCAATCACAGGCCGCTACATCACCAGGCAGCAGGCCTGCAGTAGATGCCAGGAACCACCAGCCAACCAAGGGTGTGGGAAAATCGCGCGAGCGGAATACTCCTCCAAGCGAGGGAGAGGCAACACACATACGCATGCACACAGCACCACCCCGCCCTCGTCTCGCTCTCTCTCCCTCCACAATGCATCCTATGTTCAACTCATGATATAAAACATAATGCATTGTCACAGGCGAAAATAAAGACCACTTCTATACTGCCTGTGACATGACGATTCACAAGAAAGAAAGTACAACATTGTAGATAGACTTTAGCCCATTTCACTGCCCTGGCGAGCGCTAGTGGCTACCGGGAGGCGATTCTGCCAACCCTGGCAGGCGTCACACCCGCCCAAGATGTACGACGCTCAACATTAGGCGAGCACGATATCTGACAAGGCAGAATGCCGACAAGCCCCGTCACACATAGCCACTCCACCAGAAATTAAATTCAATGCTCAAGTCTTGCATAAAACAACATATCAACATAAAGAAAATCTTATAACCCCTCCCAAACATAATAGTATAATTTAGCCTACTATGCTCCCTGAGCGAGCTTCACATAGCCCAGCCTCCTAAGTGAAAGACGGGTTCAACTTAGGACTTTAGCTATAATATTGGCAACTTACAATTAACTATCAAAAGAAAGTTTTTATTTGATTTTTTAATTTTTAATATGTTTTTGGTGGCTGCACTTACAGGGGCAAGCCTAGTTTTTACTCCACTCTCAACACAAACTAACTGAACGGCGAGGGTTCTCCTGCAACCAAACCAGTCAAAACATTATCAGTGCCCTTAGCATGCCACACATCCAACTTGTGTTCCGGCAGCACAACAACACCTGACACTGATAAACTGCCCAGTTCATCACAAGACTGGCATTTCTCTTCGCTCTTTCCGGCAACGGGGCCTGCCAATAACCTTTCACTAGTTCTACCTTCATGATAGGTGATGCAGCCCCGAGGTGGTCTATGGTGTCGTCAACTCTCGATAAGGTATAGGCGTCTGTCAGGGATAATGCACACACACTCGCAATCAACACACTCACTGATCTTGCCACTTAACACAGGTTGCAAAGTTACAGGCAACGACCACTCACGACATTCCTTATCCCTCAGACCCTTGGGCAATGGATAGGTGTCTGTCAGGGATAATGCACACACACTGATCTTGCCACTTAACACAGGTTGCAAAGTTACAGGCAACGACCACTCACGACATTCCTTATCCCTCAGACCCTTCGTCAACACGTAATCCAGCTCTGCTTGCACCACAGGCTGTCGAGCAGGATTTATACGGTAGGGAATTAAACTGAGCCTCGCACTGTCTCCAGCCTCCATGTCGGATTCTACCCCGTACATCAGGCCTGGAGAAGCAACAAACATGCGGATGCACTGCCACAGCCTAGTAAACAACTTATCTCGCAGAACAACAATCCTAGTGCCCTCCCACAACCCAGCCGAGACCGCAGCTTCTAACCTGTAGTCTCCCTCCTTCTCCACCTTCGTCCCTAGAACAGCCAGGTCATGAGAGGGACCATCAGTACCACCTGTGCAGTCACTCCCATAGTTCATTATTGCTAAGGCTTCCCCGCTGATACCGTACATGCGCACCCACGCATTCCTTACGACGACATCTGCCTGCGCAGCATCACCGCTTTTAGCGACATGGCCAGATACAGTCGGTCTATGGTAGGGCTGTTGCATTCGACTAGAGCAGCATTGGGAGGCTAAGCGACGACCGGGCACTTCTATGCCACAGCCAACCTCACCAATCTGCTCCAAGTCCTCCTTTTGACCACCACCCTTGGCAGCCATGGGTCGACCTTGACCTGACAACCATGTCCAAGCCTCGTCGCCCACCTTGAACCAACGAAACAACGAGGCTAACGGTCTCCCAACATTCACGTGACCTTCCCGCGAAACATCTTGCACCGCCTGAGTTATGAGGCTCGGGGACTCTGCACAACCAGTGGGGTATGAACCGAGCTGGTGCTGGAGCGCTGCACACTGCTGCTCAGGCAGGTGCTCTAGCGCTTCCACAGCCACCAGACTCGTGTCCCCCGCCCACTGCTCCGCCGAGACATGAAAATCCCTACTCTCCTCCACCTGTGCCCTACTGCCCCCCTCTCCTTCTCCACCTTGGCCGCTGCAGACCAACGCAGGGACAGTAGGCTGCTCAGGTGGTTGCCTCACAAACTCCTCTAACAGGTTCACATGACATGTTTCCCCGTCCTCGTGTTTGATAGCCCCGTTCCCACAACTCTCCTCCAACTGGGAACTAATAAGTCGCGGAGTGCCATCACGCCCAACCATGTCACTAGGGGTGACACGTTCTGGGGCCACTCCGGAGCTCACCTCTGGGTCAAGTACTAAGCTGCTAAGGAGAGCCGCTGGAGCAAAACTTACAATACTCCCAGCTTTAGCTTGCTCCTTCCGACCGTTCCTCCGCTGGTCTAGAGACTGAGGAATAGGCTGTGACACTTTGGATGCAAGAGATCCAGTAACAACGCACGCCATAGGTTGTACTGGACACTTCTCTACCCACTCCTGTTCCTCCCTACTCACATCGGCCGGCTTCTCGGCAACGACTAAGGGTGAAACCTCAGAAGTAGGCACCGCAAAGTTGTTGCCGAGAAGGAGGTCGACGCCCCCAACAGGCAAGTTCTCCACAACACCCACATCCAACTCTCGTGTCACACCATCCACCTCCATTTCCATCCTGACCAACGGGTATGACTTGACAGCATTGATACCCTGCACCACAACCACCCGGGCTGCGTTTATTGGTCTACCAGTAAAGTTCTTCATTAAAGTCTGAGAGGCACCCGTGCCTCGCAACAGCTCAACTCCATGCTTCTTACCAGCCCACCTCACGCAGCCATGCCCTCGATGGTCACAAAAGACATCGCGGACAGGGTTCGAGCCTTCCGGATTCTTCTCCACTGGCTGTGTCCCAGCCTCTGACGTTATACCCCGGGCAAACTCAGACGACTTCGGGGATTCCCCAATGTTGCGAGCCAAAGACACAACTGCATTAGGTAGCTTGCTTGGACAGGCTCTTGCAAAATGCCCCTTCTCATGACAATGAAAACACTCTAACTCCCCTTTGGGCTTCCCTTGAGGTGGGGAAGGGCCCTGACCCTTCTTAAACGGGACGGTATTAGGTTTATGGTGAGGCTTAGTATCGTTGCTCTTGTTGTAATGGTTATATGGTGTATCACTGACTCGGGGGGGTGGAGTGTTGTGCCCCTTGTTACCTGCATCGTTCTGTTGTGCAGACCCTCACCCACGAATCAGTGACATCCGAAGGTCAGCCATCTCAGCTGCCTCCTGAAGAGTTTTCGGGTTCTTTTCTCTAAGATTCAACGTCAGATCACTGCCCGTACACTTAAAAAAATTGTTCTAGAAGCATCAGCTGTTTCAACTCCTCAAACGTCGATGCCTTCTCAGAACGCAGCCAGTTTCTAAATGCATCGGACAGATCCCGGGCATGCTCAAGAAAGGTGCACTCACGACCCTTCATTACACCCCGGAACTTCAATCTGTACGTCTCTGGTTGTAACTCATATGCCCGCAGGACAGCCTCCTTCAATACCTCGTAATCGATGCACGACTCAAAGGGCAACGCATCATATGCCTTGAGTCTTTTGCCAACTAATCTAGAGGAAACAAGGGCTGCCCACTTAACCTCGGGCCATTGGTGCTCCCGGCACTTCTTCTCGAAACGCATACAAAATTCAGTGACACCCGACTCATCAATACAGGGACCAACTTGAGCAGGTGCGATAACGACTGATCAAGACCTCGATTCCCAGAACCGAGACGCTGCCCTGTCGACTCCACCCTAGACTTCTCAAGATCTATGTCTGCACAGTACTTCGTCTTTCTCTCTTCAGACTGAAGCTCAGCCTCACGTATGGCTTTTCTCTCCTCAGTCTCATATCTGGCCCTTCTCTCCTCAGCCTGAATCTTACCCATCTCAAACTCCCACTGCTGCTGCTCAGATTCCCGCTTCTGCTGCAGCTGCAACTTAGCCATCTCAAGCTGGAAGAGCATCTCTGCAGTTAAACCTTGAGGAGGAGGAGATGCAACAATTGGAGACCCACCCTGTGACAAACCACGCTGCCAGTGACTATCGGCCTGCGGGAACATACCCGGCTCCGGAGCCCGAGGGGGCGCCATGGTAGGAGTCGAGTGGAATGGGGGCTGGGCCGAAAGTGCCCCAGCTCCCGCTCCACCCGAAGCCCCACGCACCCCGCAGAGCACACAGGCCACCAGGTCACCTCTCGACATGCTGCTAGTGCCCACATGCCCCATGACCGTGGCCAAACACTGGAGACCATACCGATCAATCGCCGACACCCGGTCAACAGTAATAGGTATCTCCAGAAACTTCTTTGCATCCTCCTCACTAGCTATAACTCTAATGTCATCTAACAAAGCCCGCTGCTGCACCTCAGTTTCTGTTTCCCATACTGTGTCGTCACTGTACACTGATCCGTTGTCCGACATAGTGTCCACCGAAAATTCTCAACGTTTATAAAAAAAATAAAAAAAGTACCTAAACTCTTATGCAGGACTATTCACTCAAAAATACAAGATGCTCGAAGACTCTTAACCCGGTGAGACCCAGCGTCGCACGTGTTGCGTCGGCAGTGTTTGATCACCAACTCCCAGCGACGCATCACGTGCGTCCGACATAAAAAACACTTACGTGGCTCGTAAGGTAGGAAATGGCGGGAGAATAGGAGGGGGAGGTACCGTAGTGCGTGTGGGAGCCGGGCCAGTAGGTGTGAGCGGGCTGAGACAGCCGCGCGGCTGGTGGTGGTGGGCTTAGTGGGGATACTTTACACCCTTAGTTCACCGCCACTTTGAACCTTCATTACTCCGGTCGTATGGGAGCTAGAGGCTTTAGATTTATGTGAGACACTCCTTAGGATGTATGCCGTACAATGCCATACTCAGTTTTTACCCTAGTGCTCCCGGGCGGGTGGTCATTTGGGGGAGACGAACTTTCGAAACCCCCCCCCCCCGCCCCCCAAATGACCGAAATGATTTTTTTTTTTTTTGTCTTCATTTCTCACCATTCTCTTCCATTTTGGCTCGACAAATTTTTTGAGGCTCCCCCCCCCCCAAAAAAAAAATGTCCGAGGTGATTTATTTATTTTTATTTTTTTCATTTCTCATCCTTGTCTTCCATTTTAGCAAACAAAAAAAAAATAAGTGAAAATGGCTTGGGACTTGGGTGAACAAAATATTATAACTAGCCGGGGCTCAACGGGTTAAGTGTTATACTACTTGCCAAAAAAAAAATCCACGTGTCCACTATATTCCTTTAAACAAAAACAAATTACCACAACACTCCTGCAATATTTCTTTAAGTTCACAAAATCCTAAGCAAGGTCGCCATTTGTTACGACCGTGGCTCGTATAAAACAAGGGCTCTTAATCATTGGACTAGGAAAGCACACAGCCACAACGGTAACACTAGATCCAACCCCTGAACTTATAATGCCGGCGCACAAAAACACCTATACCCTCCAGAGTTAAATCTTCGATAACGGGGTATCCTATAACTCAGTATAAGTGCACTACTACTACAGGCTGATGATCTCTGATACAGCCTGATCACAACAACATACAATTACGTTAACCCGGGAGCTGCGGGGAGACTCTTAAGAGTTCCCCCGGCGCACTGCGGGGAGACTCTTAAGAGTCAGAGAAAAAAAAAATCAACTTTTGACATCGAAAAAAAAAAAAAAAAAAAAAAAAAAAAATTATTTTTTTTTTTTTTTTGGCCCCTGGGCCATGCAAAATCTCAGTCCTCTACCTCCCCTCCTTCCCCACTTTCCTCCTCTCCTTCAGTTATCACCTATTTTCCCTGTTATTCCCTTATTCTGAGGTATATTTTCGTGCTAACATTAGAAATCCGATTGGAGGGTGTGGTCATCACTGATAGCAAGCGAGTGCAAGAGAGAGAGAGAGAGTATCGATCGACTGTGTCTCAGTGGCCTTGGGGGGAAATTGGCGGGAAAGCAGATTGCCTCACCCATACATTATACAACTCGCGGGCTATATCTCCGATTTTGACCATCCAAACGCTGTTTTCACTCGTTTTATTGTTGTTTCAGGTTAATACCTTTATAATCAACCCATAATAGGCGCATATGGATAAGTATTAATGCTATTAATGGCACAATGAATATTTTAGTGACGGAAACACCTCATATACGTCAGCACAGGGGGACGTTTCCAATTACCCCCATGCGCACTTCAGAGGTTAATAAGGTATACTAGGAAACGATAGAGATCTTAATTAAATCACTGCAATGATTTAAGGCAAACTAGAAGAAGGTATATTTAAAGTTACTCTAAACAATAATGAACTGTCACTCCTATACTAAAGAAAGTGAACGAAAGTCCCAAAGCATCGAGCAGGAATCTTCTGAAGAAAGTCTGATGCTGGGGTAAGATGATCTTATCGGATTTTGAACTGTTATATAAAGCAGGGTCAATATAGTCAATATAGGACAAGTGTAGAGGCAGACAGTGTTAACTGACACGGGAATAATGATAAATGCACACTAGTATTATCTCCAACAACAAAAGAAGTCCTTCGTCAGGCAACTAAAAAAAAACTGCTCAGGTTGTGCAACTCAACAAGACAGTCAACGTGAATAAAAATGCAGCATACATAACATAAGAGCTTATAATTCTAAACGGGTGTCTGCTAGGCTAATAAAGTCTAGCTGGGATGTCGTAGGCTAGGAAACAATGGCTGAGCAAGCGGCTCGTTGCCTAGCGAGGTCCTTAACCCGGGAACTGCTGGGAGACTCTTAAGAGTTCCCCCGGCGGACTGCGGGGAGACTCTTAAGAGTCAGAGAAAAAAAAAAATCAACTTTTGACATCGAAAAAAAAAAAAAAAAAAAAAAATTGGCCCCTGGGCCATCCCCTGGGCCATGCAAAATCTCAGTCCTCTACCTCCCGTCCTTCCCCACTTTCCTCCTCTCCTTCAGTTATCACCTATTTTCCCTGTTATTCCCTAATTCTGAGGTATATTTTCGTGCTAACATTAGAAATCCGGTTGCAGGGTGTGGTCATCACTGATAGCAAGCGAATGCAAGAAAGAGAGAGAGAGTATCGATCGACTGTGTCTCAGTGGCCTTGGGGGAAATTGGCGGGAAAGCAGCTTGCCTCACCCATACATTATACAACTCGCGGGCTATATCTCCGATTTTGACCATCCAAACGCTGTTTTCACTCGTTTTATTGTTGTTTCAGGTTAATACCTTTATAATCAACCCATAATAGGCGCATATGGATAAGTATTAATGCTATTAATGGTACAATGAATATTTTAGTGACGGAAACACCTCAAATACATGCGCACTTCAGAGGTTAAGGGGAGATGTCCACTTGAGAGATTTTTTTCTTGACTCCTTTCTCCCCCATGTTTAGCCCCATTGCTTTTCTAATTTTAAGACGTTCGCCCCATTATTTTGACGATTTTAAGAACTTTCGACCCATTTCTATAAATTTTAAGACCTTTCGTGCCATGTAGGTGTCGATTTTATCCTGGCGAGCGATAGCGAGCCTGTAATATAAGAGGAACCGGCTTTCAGCCGGGAAATTTTTCTACCAAAAAATGTACAAATTTATCTTGAAAGGGGGTCTAGGGGGGAGTAATTTTAAGCTTGATGGAAGTCTAGGGAATCAACTAAAAACCTCCCCTTAAGGCTGTGCGGCCAAATTACGTTAATTGACGGGGTGCTCTCTTGAGAGATCCAGATCGCTAGTATCTGGTTCTCTCCTGGCGACCCTCTCAAAGCAAACGACTTAGCACAGTGTTGGGTGGCAGGGGCAAAAGCCCTCACTCACAACACAAGTGCTAAACTCACAAGGTACACAGTCAAAAAGACAACCTAGGCTTCCCACGTCTCCGTTGCGATTGTACAGGTTCACCAAAACCTAGTACACATCGGAAATCACAACAACAATGGCCTCACCCCAGTCTAGCATTAAATAGCCCAGCAGACAGCCAAGGAATAGGCAGGGAGACACCGTGAGTGTGTCGAACCTCTACAGACAAAATGGTAACCCCTCCAAAATGCCTAACTAAACATATAATATCTGAGAGCTTCAGCATATAATACGATGGCCGATATATGAAATCGAGCAGAACCAAAGGGGAGTTATGATATTAAATAGAGAGGAAGAATGAGGGGTAAGAAGTTGAGAGAGAGAAAAAGTGCTCTATAGGTAGAAGTCGGTGACAGGTGGCAAGGGATATGTTAGGGGTATGCTGGTCTAGCAAACTCTGAGGAAGGTAGCGTCCTCGGGACCCCTCCAGGATCACACACAAAGGCATGGTGGTCAGCCAATCACAGGCCGCTACGTCACCAGGCAGCAGGTCTGCAGAAAGCGCCACGAACCACCAGCCAATCAAGGGCGTGTGAAAAGCGCGCGAGCGGGATACTCCTCCAAGCGAGGGAGAGGCAACACACATTCGCACGCATACACCACCACCCTGCCCTCGTCTTGCTCTCTCTCCCTCCACAATGCATCCTATGTTCAACTCATGATATAAAATATAATGCATTGTCACAGGCGAAAATAAAGACCACTTCTATACTGCCTGTGACATGACGATTCACAAGAAAGAAAGTACAACATTGTAGATAGACTGTAGCCCATTTCACTGCCCTGGAGAGCGCTAGTGGCTACCGGGAGGCGATTCTGCCAACGCTGGCAGGCGTCACAGTATAACATTCACCCAAAAATGTCAGTAGAGTTTTGAATCATCCTGTTTATATGATGGCTAGATTATAGTCTATCCAACTCAACCTTGCTGCCGGCCTCTGCAGCAGATACGAGACCGCGCCTGTGATTGGCTATCTGGCCAATAGGAGAGGCAGAGCTGATAATTTATTCATTATCTTTATTATTCCTTATTTATTAATTAAACTAGATTCGTTAAAGAAATGTTAATGAATATTTAATAAATTACAGTGCTATCCAATTCTAAAGCGCTATTAAATATAACATGAAACACAATAATAACGTATATATCGTAAAGGAAAAACAAGGAGATACAGAATTGATAAACAGGGGAAGTAAGCGAGAGGGAAGGCTTACTGGCTCGGGCCCATGCGTATTAGCGAATCACAGGCCGTGCTTGACTTTGCACACATTTAAAGTAGACAGTGACGGTAATTCTTACCTTGCTTGTGTTTACAGTATTATATCTTACGATTTTATGTGTTCCATCTGGTATTTTATAGCTCTTAAGGTTCGGATATCACTTATCACACCATTAGAATGACCTAAACCTATTTAATATACTTAATATGTATAAAATATAAAAGAAAAGCTGAATTAATTTATACGATAATGTGATATCCTCATGTTCCGTCATAGGCTATATTTTATATGTTATTCTTTTGCTTACCATACTCTGCGACCTTATGAACAATAGTACGAAGGCAACGAAAGGTAAACATGAATAGATAATGGTTAGCCTATATCTGCACATACAGACACAAATAAGATAATATTTGAGTTTAAAAGACGCCGCCGGGCCAGTGCAGTGTTGCCAGGAGGTGGTTTGTTTTATATTTATACACTGCATTTCCATCTTTTCGGCGGTTTCTGAATATTATGCTCAGTGTGTTGTATACAAAATAACAAAGGGGTTTGTATGCTACTTTCTAGTACAATAACTTGGCTAAATTGTAACCACAACGTCAAGGATAAGTGCATATAATACAAACTCTGGAAATTCTGGAACCTTTAATGTTTGGGGCGTGATGTCATTGCCAGCCAATCACAGGCGCGGTCTCGTATCTGCTGCAGAGGCCGGCGGCAAGGTTGAGTTGGATAGAGTATAGCGATGGTAGCATTACAAAATACGAGCCCACTATAGGCCCCACAACATTTGGTAAACTTCGCTGGTCAGATGCGTAGCCTACCATCGCTCTGCAAGTGGCTTTCATCAAGAATATTGCGCCTGTAAGTGATTACGTTGGTAGGATTGCGCCTATCTTTTTGTTTATCGCACTTCTTATTTTATTGTGAAATGTCGACGTAGATGTGTGTGAATGTTGTTTTTGTGTGTTCATTGTTTCTGTTGTGTTTTGTTTTGTCCCTATATTTTGTCCCGAAAGTCGGCCAGTAGACAGTTGCGCCGGTTTCTTCCAATTTGGCACACATTTTTCTAATAGCGAGATACAAATCGTTGACTACGCAGTTATCATTAGCATCATTCCCTCCTAAGTGAACGATTACAACATCTGCCTAATAATCAAGAACCTCCTGGAACTTACATTGGCGATTTTTCATTAAATTGATGACATGGGCGCCAGGTGCATGAAAATACACTTGACCTCGATGTCATCATAACCTGTGGTATTTACATAGCCCACTATGTCTCTAATATATGAATGAACTAGTATTGCGACCTTCATTAGGGTATTACTCTAACGAATGACTGGTATATTCCAAACATTGAAAATTAATAGATAAATATATATTAAGATAAATTGTACGGTACGGTAGCACTTCTAATTCCTGAAAAATATAAATATAACATTCATTTATATATGTAGGCTACATATGGTAAGTTTTTTAGCATAACAATTGTTATCAATTTTAATATAACTATAATACTTTACCTTCATTATCCTACACGCAAGCTAGAATATTGGGCTGTATCTACAACATAAAAGGTGCAATATTGTACAGTGTGCATATAAATATAAATAATAGGAATTATTATGGTTAGCAGTAATGGCTAAGGAGCATTAATAGCATACCTGTATACATGATTGATTACCCATTTCTTCAAAAAATAAAATATGTTTTACTGTAATAGTATTAGAAACTAAGGAATGCTAGTACAGCCGCCCTAATATTATATACAGGTACTGTTGTGACGCCTGCAGCTCAGCAGAACGCCACGGGGGCTCAGCCGCTCGCTTGGCCACTCGCTAACACTCGCCAGGGCAGTGAATTTGGCTACAGTCTATCTACGATGTTGTACTTTCTTTCTTGTGAATCGTCATATCACAGGCAGTACAGAAGTGGTCTTTATTTTTGCCTGTGACAATGCACTATATTTGATATCATCAGTTATAAGTTTAATGTATAAGACTGAATGATACAGCTAGAGAGTGTGAGTGAGTAACTGCAGGAGGCAGAGTGTGTGCGCGCAGTGTTACACGTTGTCTCGGTGACGTCATGCCACGGCCGGGTCCCCTGAGTGGCTGGCTGCCGCATCACCATCCCGCCGCGTCAAGAAGTGGTTCCCCCCGCATTCCCTGCTGCCTTGTGCCTTCCTTGCTCAGAGCTTGCCTGACCAGCATACCCTTCACATGTCCCTTGCTACCTGTCCCCGACTTCTACCTATAGAACACTTTCTCTGTCTCTCAACTTCTTACCTCTCATTCTTTCAATCTATTTAATATCATAACTCCCCTTTGGTTCTCCACGATTTCATACATCGGCCATCGTATTATATGCTGAAGCTCTCAGATATTCCATGTTAGTTAGGCATTTTGGAGGGGTTACCATTTTTGTCTGTAGAGGTTCGACACACTCACGGTGTCTCCCTCCCTTTTTCTTGGTTGTCTGCTGGGCTATTTAACCCTTAATTAGCGGCGAGCAACATAAGTCGAGTTAAATAAAGCTGGACTATGTGGCGGCGCTCGACATAGGTCGAGTGGCAATTTCAGCACGTAATGTGGCTGAGAGAGAGAGACAAGTGGTGGCAGGAGACTAGCGAGCGTATGACTGCTCCAGACCACCGCGGCGAACCTACTGACACAAATCTCAGCTCCCTCCTCCCTCTCTCACTCGCTACATACTCAATTATGTACTGAAAGTACCGAATTACCTGCTTTTTGCACTCGCGTTGCACGGTTATTGCAAGAAAACTATCCATCATACAAGGATCGTTATGGTGTCATTCGAAAGCTCTGTTTATGCCCTTTCAGGGATAGGTACTTGTTTTACGTTCTGGGTCTTATTTAGGCATGAAAATGATCACGTAAACAGCCCTATTTTGGCTAAAAACACCCCGCTGTGCGGTACACATAAATAAACCGCATAGGCCGCTCGTAAGGTGTTAATGCTAGACTGGGGTGAGGCCATTGTTGTTGTGATTTCCGATGTGTACTAGGGTTTGTTGAACCTGTACAATCGCAACGGAGACGAGGGAAGCCTAGGTGGTCTTTCTGACTGTGTACCTTGTGAGTTTAGCACTATGTTGCGAGTGAGGGCTTTTGCCTCTGCCACCCAACACTGTGCTAACTTGTTTGCTTTGACTTTGAGAGGGTCACCAGGAGAGAACCAGATACTAGCGATCTGGATCTCTCAAGAGAGCACCCCGTCAATTAACGTAATTTGGCCGCACAGTCTTAAGGACCTCGCTAGGGTACGAGCCGCTTGCTCAGCCATGTTTCCTAGCCTACTACATCCCAGCTAGACTTTATTCGCCTAGCAGACACCCGATTAGGAATATAAACTCTTATGTTATGTATGCAGCATTTTTATTCACGTTGATTGTAAGCCTTGGTTGTTGTTGAGTTGCACAACCTGAGCAGGCTTTTACGTTGCCTGAGGAAGTACTTCTTTTGTTGTTGGAGATTATACTATTGCACCGTTATTATTATTCCCGTGCCAGTTAACCCTGTATGTCCATACATTTGCCATATCTTGTTCCTGCTTTATACAACAGTTCAAAATCCGATTCGATCATCTTAAGCAGCATCAGACTTTCTTCAGAAGATTCCTGCTCGATGCTTTAAGACTTTCGTTCACTTTCTTTAACACCTTACGAGCGGCCTATGCGGTTTATTATATGTACCGCACAGCGGGGTGTTTTTAGCCAAAATAGGGCTGTTTACGTGATCATTTTCATGCCTAAATAAGACCCAGAACGTAAAACAAGTACCTATCCCTGAAAGGGCATAAACAGAGCTTTCGAATGACACCATAACGATCCTTGTATGATGGATAGTTTTCTTGCAATAACCGTGCAACGCGAGTGCAAAAAGCAGGTAATTCGGTACTTTCGGTACATAATTGAGTATGTAGCGAGTGAGAGAGGGAGGAGGGAGCTGAGATTTGTGTCAGTAGGTTCGCCGCGGTGGTCTGGAGCAGTCATACGCTCGCTAGTCTCCTGCCACCACTTGTCTCTCTCTCTCAGCCACATTACGTGCTGAAATTGCCACTCGACCTATGTCGAGCGCCGCCACATAGTCCAGCTTTTTTTAACTCGACTTATGTTGCTCGCCGCTAATTAAGGGTTAATATAGGAGTAACAGTTATTATTGTTTAGAGTAACTTTAATTATACCTTCTTCTTGTTTGCCTTAAATCATTCCAGTGATTTAATTAAGCTCTCTATCCTTTTCCTTGTGTACATCATTAACGTAATTGTATGTTGTTGTGATCAGGCTGTATCAGAGATCATCAGCCTGTAGTAGTAGTGCATTTATACCGAGTTATTTTTTTGAGTGAATAGTGCTACATAAGAGTTTAGGTATTTTTTTTATTTTTTATATATAAACGTTGAGAATTTTCGGGGGACACTATGTCGAACGACGGATCTATGTACGGGGAGGACACAGTACGGGAAACAGACTCTGAGGTGCTGAGGCTGGGTTTGTTAGAGGACAGGAGAGTAATAACTAGTGAGGAGGATGCAAGGAGATTTCTGGAGATACCTATTACTGGTGACCGGGTGTCGGGGATTGATCGGTATGGTCTCCAGTGTTTGGCCACGGTCATGGGGCATGTGGGCACTAGTAGCATGTCGAGAGGTGACCTGGTGGCCTGTGTGCTCGGCGGGGTGCGTTGGGCTTCGGGTGGAGCCGGAGCTGGGGCACCTTCGGCCCAGCCCCCATTCCACTCGACTCCTACCATGGCGCCCCCTCGGGCTCCGGAGCCGTGTACGTTCCCGCAGGCCGATAGTCACTGGCAGTGTGGTTTGTCACAGGGTGGGTCTCCAATTGTTGCATCTCCTCCTCCTCAAGGTTTGACTCCAGATATGCTCTTCCAGCTTGAGATGGCTAAGATGCAGCTGCAGCAGCAGCAGGAATCTGAGCAGCAGCAGCGGGAGTTTGAGATGGCTAAGATAAAGGCTGAGGAGAGGAGGGCCAGATATGAGAGTGAGCTTGAACAACGAAAGCATGAATCTGAGAGTGAGATGTCCAGGATTCAGTCTGAGGAGAGAAAGGCCATGTACTGTGCAGACAAAGATCTTGAGAGGTCTCGGGTGGCGACGACAGGGCAGCGTCTCAGGTCTGTGAATCGAGGTCTTGATCAGTCTTTGTCGCACCTGCTCAAGTTGGTCCCTGTATTTGATGAGTCGGGTGTCACTGAATTTTTTATGCGTTTTGAGAAGAAGTGCCGGGAGCACCAATGGCCCGAGGTTAAGTGGGCAGCCCTTGTTTCTTCTAGATTGGTTGGCAAAGGACTCCAGGCATATGATGCGTTCCCCTTGGAGTCGTGCATCGATTATGAGGTATTGAAGGAGGCTGTCCTGCGGGCATATGAGTTACAACCAGAGACGTACAGATTGAAGTTCCGGGGTGTAACGAAGGGTCGTGAGTGCACCTTTCTTGCGCATGCCCGGGATCTGTCCGATGCATTTAGACACTGGCTACGTTCTGAGAAGGCATCGACGTTTGAGGAGTTGAAACAGCTGATGCTTCTAGAACAATTTTTCAAGTGTACGGGCGGCGATCTGACGTTGAATCTTAAAGAAAAAAAAACGAAAACTCTACAGGAGGCAGCTGAGATGGCTGACCGTAGGCTATCGCTGATTCGTGGGTGCGGGTCTGCACAACGGAGCGATGCAGGTAACAAGGGGCGCCACACTCCACCCCCCCGAGTCAGTGATACACCATATAACCATTACAACAAGAGCAACGATACTAAGTCTGACCATAAACCTAATACCGTCCCGTTTAAGAAGGGTCAGGGCCCTTCCCCACCTCAAGGGAAGCCCAAGGGGGAGTTAGAGTGTTTTCATTGTCATGAGAAGGGGCATTTTGCAAGAGCCTGTCCAAACAAGCTACCTAATGCAGTTGTGTCTTTGGCTCGCAACATTGGGGTGTCCCCGAAGTCGTCTGAGTTTGCCCGGGGTATAACGTCAAGAGGGTGGGACACAGCCAGTGGAGAAGAATCCGGAAGGCTCGAACCCTGTCCGCGATGTCTTTTGCGACCATCGAGGGCGTGGCTGTGTGAAGTGGGCTGGTAAGAAGCATGGAGTCGAGCTGTTGCGAGACACGTGTGCCTCTCAGACTTTAATGAAGAACTTTACTGGTAGACCAATAAACGTGGCACGGGTGGTTGTGGTGCAAGCTTTCAATGCTGTCAAGTCATACCCATTGGTCAGGATGGAACTGGAGGTAGATGGTGTGACACGAGAGTTGGATGTGGGTAATGTGGATAACTTGCCTGTTGGGGGCGTCGACCTCCTTCTCGGCAACGACTTCGTGGTGCCTACTTCTGAGGTTTCACCCTTAGTCGTTGCCGAGAAGCCGGCCGACGTGAGTAGGGAGGAACAGGAGTGGGTAGAGAAGTGTCCAGTACAACCTATGGCGTGCGTTGTTACTGGATCTCTTGCATCCAAAGTGTTACAGCCTATTCCTCAGTCTCTAGACCAGCGGAGGAACGGTCGGAAGGAGCAAGCTAAAGCTGGGAGTTTTGTGAGTTTTGCTCCAGCGGCTCTCCTTAGCGGCTTAGTACTTGACCCAGAGGTGAGCTCCGGAGTGGCCCCAGAACCTGTCACCCCTAGTGACATGGTTAGGCGTGATGGCACTCCGCGACTTATTAGTTCCCAGTTGGAGGAGAGTTGTGGGAACGGGGCTATCAAACACGAGGACGGGGAAACATGTCATGTAAACCTGTTGGAGGATTTTGTGAGGCAACCACCTGACCAGCCTACTGTCCCTGCGTTGGTCTGCAGCGGCCAAGGTGGAGAAGGAGAGGGGGGCAGTAGGGCACAGGTGGATGAGAGTAGGGATTGTCATGTCTCGGCGGAGCAGTGGGCGGGGGACACGAGTCTGGTGGCTGTGGAAGCGCTAGAGCACCTGCCTGAGCAGCAGTGTGCAGCGCTCCAGCACCAGCTCGGTTCATACCCCACTGGTCGTGCCGAGCACCCAAGCCTCACAACTCAGGCGGTGCAAGATGTTCCGCGGGCAGATCACGTGAATGTTGGGAGACCGTTAGCCTCGTTGTTTCGGTGGTTCAAGGTGGGCGACGAGGCTTGGACATGGTTGTCAGGTCAAGGTCGACCCATGGCTGCCAAGGGTGGTGGTCAAAAGGAGGACTTTGAGCAGATTGGTAAGGTTGGCTGTGGAGTGGATGTGCCCAGTCGTCGCATAGCCTCCCAATGCTGCTCTAGTCGAATGCAACAGCCCTACCATAGACCGATTGTATCTGGCCATGTCGCTAAAAGCGATGCTGCTGCGCAGGCAGATATTGTCGTAAGGAATGCGGGGGTGCGCATGTACGGTATCGGCGGGGAAGCCTTAGCAATAATGAAATATGGGAGTGACTGCACAGGTGGTACTGATGGTCCCTCTTATGACCTGGCTGTTCTAGAGACGAAGGTGGAGAAGGAGGGAGACTACAGGTTAGAAGCTGCGGTCTCGGCTGGGTTGTGGGAGGGCACTAGGATTGTTGTTCTGCGAGATAAGTTGTTTACTAGGCTGTGGCAGTGCATCCGCATGTTTGTTGCTTCTCCAGGCCTGATGTACGGGGTAGAATCCGACATGGAGGCTGGAGACAGTGCGAGGCTCAGTTTAATTCCCTACCGTATAAATCCTGCTCAACAGCCTGTCGTGAAAACAGAGCTAGACGACATGTGGAAAAAGGGTCTGAGGGATAAGGAATGTTGTGAGTGGTCGTTGCCTGTAACTTTGCAACCTGTGTTAAGTGGCAAGATTAGTATGTGTGCATTATCCCTGACAGACACCTATCCATTGCCCAAGGGTCTGAGGGATAAGGAATGTCGTGAGTGGTCGTTGCCTGTAACTTTACAACCTGTGTTAAGTGGCAAGATCAGTGAGTGTGTTGATTGCGAGAGTGTGTGTGCATTATCCCTGACAGATGCCTATACCTTATCGAGAGTTGACGACACCATAGACCGCTTTGGGGCTGCATCGCCTATCACGAAGGTAGAACTAGTGAAAGGCTTTTGGCAGGTCCCGTTGCCGGAAGGAGCGAAGAGAAGTGCCAGTCTTGTGATGAACTGGGCAGTTTATCAGTGTCAAGTGTTGTTGTGCTGCCGGAACACAAGTTGGATGTGTGGCATGCTAAGGGCATTGATAATGTTTTGGCTGATTGTTTGTCACGGGAGGGTTTGTTTGCAGAACCCTCGCCGTTCAGTCAATGTGTGTTGAGAGTGGAGTAAAATTGGCTTGCCCCTGTAAGTGCAGCCACCAAAAACATATTAAAAATGAAAATTCTATAAAAACTCTTTCTTTAATAGTTAACATTTTAAGTATGTTATAGCTGAAGTTCTGAGTCGAACCTGTACTTCTCTCAGAAGGCTGGGCTAGTAGAAGCTCGCTCTAGGAGCATAGCAGTATGAATTAAGCTATTGTGTTGGGAGGGGTTGTAATTTTTGTTGATGAGAACTGAGCTTTGCCTTCTTTGTTGCGAAGTGGTTAGGGGTGGCGAGTCTTATCGGGGTTCTGCTTGTCAGATATAGAGCTCATGGTTGAGCGTCTAATATCTTGGGTGGGGTGTGACGCCTGCAGCTCAGCAGAATGCCAATGGGGCTCAGCCGCTCGCTTGGCCACTCGCTAACACTCGCTAGGGCAGTGAATTTGGCTACAGTCTATCTACGATGTACTTTCTTTCTTGTGAATCGTCATGTCACAGGCAGTACAGAAGTGGTCTTTATTTTCGCCTGTGACAATGCATTATGTTTGATATCATCAGTTATAAGTTTAATGTATAAGACTGAATGATACAGCTAGAGAGTGTGAGTGAGTAAGTGCAGGAGGCAGAGTGTGTGCGCGCAGTGTTACACGTTGTCTCGGTGACGTCATGCCACGGCTGGGTCCTCTGAGTGGCTGGCTGCCGCATCACCCTTCCGCCGCGTCAGGAAGTGGTTCCCCTCGCATTCCCTGCTGCCTTGTGCCTTCCTTGCTCAGAGCTTGCCTGACCAGCATACCCTTCACATGTCCCTTGCTACCTGTCCCCGACTTCTACCTATAGAACACTTTCTCTCTCTCTCAACTTCTTACCTCTCATTCTTTCAATCTATTTAATATTATAACCCCTTTGGTTCTCCACGATTTCATACACCGGCCATCGTATTATATGCTGAAGCTCTCAGATATTCCATGTTAGTTAGACATTTTGGAGGGGTTACCATTTTTGTCTGTAGAGGTTCGACACACGGTGTCTCCCTCCCTTTTTCTTGGTTGTCTGCTGGGCTATTTAATGCTAGACTGGGGTGAGGCCATTGTTGTTGTGATTTCCGATGTGTACTAGGGTTTGTTGAACCTATACAATCGCAACGGAGACGTGGGAAGCCTCGTGGTCTTTCTGACTGTGTACCTTGTGAGAGCACTGTGTTGCGAGTGAGGGCTTTTGCCTCTGCCACCCAACACTGTGCTAACTCATTTGCTTTGACTTTGAGAGGGTTGCCAGGAGAGAACCAGATACTAGCGATCTGGATCTCTCAAGAGAGCACCCCGTCAATTAACGTAATTTGGCCGCACAGTCTTAAGGACCTCGCTAGGCTACGAGCCGCTTGCTCAGCCATTGTTTCCTAGCCTACTACATCCTAGCTAGACTTTATTCGCCTAGCAGACACCCGATTAGGAATATAAACTCTTATGTTATGTATGCAGCATTTTTATTCACGTTGATTGTAAGCCTTGGTTGTTGTTGAGTTGCACAACCTGAGCAGGCTTTTACGTTGCCTGAGGAAGTACTTCTTTTGTTGTTGGAGATTATACTATTGCACCGTTGTTATTATTCCCGTGCCAGATAACCCTGTATGTCCATACAGTTGCCATATCTTGTTCCTGCTTTATACAACAGTTCAAAATCCGATTCGGTCATCTTAAGCAGCATCAGACTTTCTTCAAAAGATTCCTGCTCGATGCTTTAGGACTTTCACTTTCTTTAACCTAACAAGTGCGCATGGGGGTAATTGGAAACTTCCCCCTGTGCTGACGTATTTGAGGTGTTTCCGTCACTAAAATATTCATTGTACCATTAATAGCATTAATACTTATCCATATGCACCTATTATGGGTTGATTATAAAGGTATTAACCTGAAACAACAATAAAACGAGTGAAAACAGCGTTTGGATGGTCAAAATCGGAGATATAGCCCGCGAGTTGTATAATGTATGGGTGAGGCAAGCTGCTTTCCCGCCAATTTCCCCCAAGGCCACTGAGACACAGTCGATCGATACTCTCTCTCTCTCTCTTGCACTCGCTTGCCATCAGTGATGACAACACCCTGCTTGCAACTCGCTAATGTTAGCACAAAAATATACCTCAGAATAAGGGAATAACAGGGAAAATAGGTGATAACTGAAGGAGAGGAGGAAAGTGGGGAAGGAGGGGAGGTAGAGGACTGAGATTTTGCATGGCCCAGGGGCCAAATTTTTTATTTTTATTTATTTTTTTTTTTTTCGATGTCAAAAGTTGATTTTTTTTTTTCTCTGACTCTTAAGAGTCTCCCCGCAGTCCGCCGGGGGAACTCTTAAGAGTCTCTCCGCAGTTCCCGGGTTAATATAGGAGTGACAGTTATTATTGTTTAGAGTAACTTTAATTATACCTTCTTCTTGTTTGCCTTAAATCATTCCAGTGATTTAATTAAGCTCTCTATCGTTTTCCTTGTGTACATCATTAACGTAATTGTATGTTGTTGTGATTAGGCTGTATCAGAGATCATCAGCCTGTAGTAGTAGTGCATTTATACCGAGTTATAGGATACCCCGTTATCGCAGATTTGACTCTGGAGGGTATAGGTTTTTTTTGTGCGCCAGCATTATAAGTTCGAGGGTTGGATCTAGTGTTACCGTTGTGGCTGTGTGCCTTTCTAGTCCAATGATTAAGAGCCCTTGTTTTATACGAGTCCCGGTCGTAACACTGTTTCGAGTCAGCCACCCCCAGCTATGGGGTATGTGCCTGAATATATACATACATACATCTACAAGAGAAGGTTCCAGCAACTCTGAATTGGCAATCCAATGGAGTTAGGTTAAAAATACAATGACATTTAGAACCCAAAGACGGTAGCATCTAGTGGGCTGAATGGATACAGTGCAGGACATGGAGTGAATGGGGATTGGGGAAACGGGGCATTGCAATGGTAAATGTAAAGATAATTTGTATACAAGTTTTCTATATATCCACATTTATTATATGAATACAAAAGGGTACGATTTTGGCGTTTGTAAAATTTCAATTTTCAAAAAATATGTTATCATGAGCCAAGAGTAGTTGAACTGACGGTGTACAAAATGTACTAGGGCTAAAGTCTTCAAAGTTGGTGTTGTACTTAAATTTCTTAATTCAAGCGCACGAATAAGGTGGGGAAATAATTAGACAGTTGTTGGAGTTTTGTATATTTATTTAACAGCCCAACTCTTAAGCTAACACGGGTCCAGTAACCCACTTTCTGTTCGGGCCGAAATTAGTTCAATACACGAATTGAATAGTTCGTTGACCCACACCAGATAGTACATTGGAACTCTTGAGCTCCCGTTACCATCTACTTGGATTCCCGCTATTCAGGTAATGACTCACTTCGACTTCGATCTATTGTAGGTTACCAGACTCAACTAATAATTTTACACCGCCCTCATAGGTCTAACTAAGAGACCAGGGCTTCTCTGACCAACGACTCTTATTCGTAAATCTAAATCACAAATGCTATTTCCTAAATAATATAACCTTTACCGAGCCCCTGGATGTCTATCTATAAGACCGGGCGTTACGAACATACATCCTCCTAATACAATACAACAACTGAATATGAAGTCTCTTAATACAACGCAATATCTTCACCCTAATACAATACAACACCTGAATACAACACTGGCCCGTAGACAACTTAATTCCCCACATATGATATAATCTTTATCTCACCACCCCTTTACAGCATTGAACGCGTAGTCCGTTACACCTGAACATGAAGTCTCTTAATACAACGCAATATCTTAACCCTAGTACAATACAACACCTGAATACAACACTGGCCCGTAGACCACTTACTTTCCCACAAAAGAGATGCTCTTTATCTCACCACCCCTCTACAGCATCGAACGCGTAGTCCGTTACACCTGAACATGAATTATCTTAACACAATATCTTAACCCTAATACAATATTTAACTCTTTATCCGTTACACGTATTCCCGCATACGTACATAATATCTTAACGCACAGAGACGTCCTTACTAATTCAAAGATTCTACTTTAGGCTTATTCCCTATCGCTGCTCAACCGACGGACTAGCCATGAATAAGACTATTAGTTCAATTTCCTCCACAACATAATATATAATTTAATTCTTGTCCTTCTATTTGGTTCCGTCACCCAGTTACTCCACCATATGGGTTTACAATCTTGATCTCAATTACTCCTTCTGAATTTACCCTCAAGTAACCCTGTTACCAACACGCTAGGTTACCTTCCACCTTAATCAATTATCGTACTAACAAAAGATGAACCGTGCCTCAGACGCATACGCGGAATAACTCTTTTAGACTTAATTGACTACTGTCCTTCACAGTTTCCTTTTTTACACAACTTAATGAATGATTCATAGGGACTAGTGTCCTTCCCTAGCTATAGCTAATCTATTAGGCAACTAAACAACTGCTTCCTTCTTTAACTTACTGGTTGCCTCATTTATTAACAAAAGTATTCTTTCCCTCCCCTCTTTACTTTTACTCTTTTAATTTTTAATCTAGTTGGCAACTAAACAACTGTTTCCCTCTTTAACTTACTGGTTGCCTCATTTATTGACACAAGTATTCTTTCCCTCCCCTCTTTACTTTTACTCTTTTAATTTTTAATATATTTGGCAACTAAACAACTGTGTCCCTCTTTAACTTACTGGTTGCCTCATTTATTAACACAAGTATTCTTTCCCTCCCCTCTTTACTTTTACTCTTTTAATCTTTAATCTCTCCTATCAGATCCTATATAATAACTCTTCGGCTGGTGCCGCTGCTAACAACAATAACTAATTAATAACACATCATCATCTTTATATTGTTTCGTAAGTCAAGTCTATTTCTCTTTAGTCTGTTCCAAGAAGAACACATTAATTATTTGAGGGTAACCACTGGAATGGTCAACATCATCTGCTGGCCAGTAGTGGTCCTGGAAACACTCACTCCCATCTACTTCCTGTCGCCCCTCTTGAATTGTTTGACTGCGGGTGTGCAAGCCAGCAATGTGACGACAGGCAGAGGGATACTGGTGGTGTATTCTCGTAGGTGAGAGTGAGGCCAGGCCCAAAGGAGTACAAACGGGAACGGTTGAGGTGGGCTGGAAGGCTGTGTTAGGGTAAGCCAAGTTTCCTTTGGTGCCCGGGACAGAGAGAGAGAGAGGCTGGGCTGGGGCAAGTTGTCCCAGTGGTGCCCATTGCTTGAGTGACCCGGGAGGTGAATGAATGAATTAATGAATATAGAAAAGTTGGGTGAGGGTGAAAAAAGGGAAGTTTTTATTGGTTAAGTAGGAGAGACGTGATAATAGTGAGAGAAATAGGGTGTCGGGGCTTGCCCCAACGTGCGTGAGTTGAATAATTGAGCTGGGGTTGAATTGTTTTAGTTGGAGAAGTTACTTTAGTGAGATTCAGGATGGCTTGCCAAGAAGGGGCAAGGGATGGGGAGCAAGTTAATTTTGGGTAGTATAAAATCGAAAGTGCTTGCTATTGGGCTTTGGATGTTTTAGGGTTGTATTTTTTGGATGGTAGTAATTCGAAAATGGTATAAAAGGGGGAGATAATTTTGGGTGGCATTGAGTCAAAAAGGGGGTAATGGGGAAGAGCTGTCAGTGGCAGAACTTGTAAGAAGGCTGTACTGTTATTATATTTTGAAGTTACGTTAAAAGGTTGTTGTCTTGTAATTTGATTATAATTGGCTAAGGATTGGTGCTAGTAAGGAAATTTGGTGGGTCTGTGAAGTTATATATATTAATTGGAAGTGAATCTAGGAATCTAGGTCAAGAGTGGTAGGGAGGTTGGACTGTGGACGAGCCGGCATGACCCACCGCCTCTACCAATCTTGATTTTAAGTGTATTTAGGAATGGGTGCCTCTCTGTTGTTGGGGTGAAGTAGGTTTGACAAGGGTCGGGGGGGGATATAAAATTCTATTGAAAATTTGGATGAAGTTATCATGAAAGGTCTCAAGTTTTATCAGTTGTTTTTCTGCTAATTGCTGCCAATAAGTATTTAGAAGGGGGATGTGGGCTAGATCGTGAAGATGTTGTGCCGTCTGGAACTCATACCACTGAGTCCCGAACATCCACCTCAGTGCTTTATTTTGAATTCTTTGGTATTTTAGTTGGTTGGTAGGGGCCGAAAGTGAATTGCTGAGTGGGACGTAGCACAAAAGAGGTCTTATTAGTGCTTTGTATAAGTGAAGCTTGGTTTTTATTGAGGCATTTCTGAATCGAAAGATGGTTTGTAGGGATTTAGATGTGATGGCAGTGGAAGTTTTTGCTTGTTGATGAAATCGGATGTTTTTGTCGAATGTGAGGCCGAGTACTTTGTTAGTGGGAGAGAAATTTATGTGTGTGCGGTTAGGGACAGGTGCTCGGGAGTTCTGGAATAAGGGTCTTGGGCGGAGATGTCCTTTGGCAAAGTATGTGATGTGTGATTTGTGAGGATGAGCCTGAATCCGACATTTTTGCTCCCATTGTGCTACTTTGTCAAGTTCTCTTTGAGCTCTGTTTGTCAATGCGTCTAGTGTGTCTGCTCTTATTATTTGCGTCACGTCGTCTGCGTACATTACTGTGAGCGAGTCATTGTGAGTGGGGTTGGGAAAGTCATTTGTGTATAGGATGTAGATAGGATAGGATGTAAAGCGAGCACTGAGCCTTGAGGTACGCCTGCGTTTAGTGCAATTGAATCTGAATAAAGATTAGAAAATTAATTTTGGCTGTTCTACTATCCAAAAAGTTGCAGAGAAGTTTCTGAGTAATTAATGGGAAGTTGAAATTTTCGCAGATTTTGTACTTCAAGCCTTCGTGCCACACTGTGTCAAAAGCTCGTTTTATGTCCTTGGTAATTAAGGCTGTCTTGTTTTTTCGTCTGGACTGTTTGTTTATGTGAAGGTAGTTTGTGATAATGTTTAGTGCTTCTTGTGTCGATCTGTGTTGTCTAAAACCAAATTGCATATTCGTGAGGAGTCTTTCGTCTTCGAGAAATAGTCTGAGTCGGTGGTTTATGATACGTTCTAGAGTCTTCCCAAGAGTCTCAAGTAGACTAATGGGTCTGTAGTTTAGTGGATTAGTCTTGTCTTGGTTTTTCTTGGGAATGAGGATAATGGTCGCTGTCTTGAAGCAGACGGGAAAGTAGCCTGATGCCAGGATGGCGTTGTAGAGGCGAGTGAGTGCTGTTATGAAAGTGTTAGGTAGGTGCTTTACAAGGTGGTGATTAATACCTGTGGCACCAGGCGCCTTTCTCCGTGTTTTAGACAGGATGAACTTGACTTCGTCTGGCACAATGGGAGCAGTGAGTATGTTTTGAGGGTCAAATGTGTTTAGGTTAATGTGTGTGTCATGGGAGATGTTGTTGGGGATGGTAGTGAGATGTTGTTCTATATTGCGGATGTGTTGTTCGGCAGGCCTTTCAATGGGGTGTGGGTGGTATACTTGTTGCCATGTCTGTTTAATTGTATCTGTGATAGCTCTAGGATCAGTAATTGTGTTGCCATTAACAGTGAGGGAGGATGTTCTGGGAGTGTTATTACCTTGTAAACGTTTTATGTGTTGCCAGAATTCCCAGGGCTTAGTCTTTCTGTGTTGTTCTGCTGAGTGTACTAGGTGAGTCCAGTGAGAGTCATGATCAGATTGCAGGCTGTTAAGGATGTGAGTTCTGAGGTTGGAGAGGTCGTAGCATACTTGGCCTGGTATGTGGTTGTGTTTATTCTGTTCGAATCGACGACGATAGCACACTAGGAGTCGTTGTGTTCTGATGGAGGGTCTGAAAGTGTGTTTGATTTTGTATGTAGTTTTTGGGATGGTTGTGTTAGCTGAATTAATTATTTTGTTCTGTAGGTTCTCAATTTGTTGGTTTACTGTATGTGTGTGTAGAGTGTTGTCCCTCATAGTTGTGTATGTAGTTGTCTATCTATCTATCTATCTATTGCCTGACGCCGTGATCCCCGAAGGGGTGGCAACGAACGAACCGCCCCCATGCACCTCTGTCCCCAGTCAGTCGACGCCCCTCCCCCCAACCAGCACCACCTTCGTTCATGTACTTCCTCACTCCATCCTTCCACCCCATATTCGGTCTACCTCTCCCCCTCTGTCCCTCCACCTCGCTCTCATACACCCTCTTAGTCATTCTCTCGCTTTCCATACGTTCCATATGGCCGAACCATCTCAAGTTGTTCCTTTTCACACTTTCCAGCACATCTACCTCCACACCACACCTCCTTCTTACTTCCTCATTAGTCTGTCTATCCCTCCATGTAACTCCGCACGCACTCCTTAAGTAATTCATTTCCACTGCTCTCACTCTTGGTCTGAGTCTCTCAACCAACGTCCATGCTTCGCTTCCGTAAGTCAGTGTCGGGATTACCACACTGTCATGCAAGGACTTCTTCACTTCCATACTGACCACCCTATTTCTTGTTACTGCTTTTAGCGTTCCTACAACCCTCTTCCCCTGTTGTACCCTCTCCCGCACCTCTTCATCCATAGTCCCATCTTTACTCAACACACTGCCCAGATACTTGTTGTAGATATGTAGTTGTCTTCTGATAAAATGTTTTTAAATTCTTCCCAGTTTGCTTGCGAGTAGTTAAAATGAGATTGACATGGGACTTGAATTGGGTTTGAAGAAATTGACATGAAAACTGGGATGTGATCTGATCCTGAAAGTGGCCCTGGGGAAATATCATGATGGAATATATTAAAAGCTTGGTTTGAAAAAATTAAGTCAGGTTTACCATTACCGTTTGGTGAGAAAACTGTGTTGAAGTCTGGGCCTTGAAAAGTTAATCTTTTGTGGTTGTGTAGTGCTAATAGTTGAATTCCATGTTGATTAATGGTATTATGTTGGAAAGCTTGGTGGTCTAGCGTTAAAGTCTGCAAGTATGAGTGTAGGTGCATTGGTATTGAATAAGGTATTTAGGTCTGTGTAAGGGATGTAGGTATTTGGTCTGACATATGTGGTGGCAACTATGAGGTGTCCAAGTGTTGTGTGTTTTAACTGCAAGGAAATTTTTGTATGTCCAGTCTGTGATGAATTCGTGTTGAATGGTGCTTTTAATCATGATTGCAACTCCATCGTTGGCATCGCCGTCGGTCTGTCGTGTTGTGTAACCAAAGATTCTAATTTTATGTCCGGGTCATTATCTAAAATTAATTGTGTGAGTAGGTGTCTGTTAGTGTAGTAGTGTCGTATGTTGAATTGGATGACTCTTAACATGATGGGGTATCGTGAAGTGAGCTATGTGTGGGGGTGTGGGGGGATGATGGGGCCCGGGATGGATAGGGAGAGGATGAGGAGCGGCCTCCTCCAAATGTTAGACTTTTGGAGGTAGAGTTAGCATTTTTCTTTGGGGTTTCAGTCTTCCGCGACTTTGATCGAGAGCGGTTTGAGTCAGGTGAGGATGACTCAGCTGGGCTGTTGGATTTTCGTTTTAGAGGAGTTGGGGAGGAATGGTGCGATTATTCGGTGTAGGAGGGGGTGGGGGAGGCATGAAGGATGATGGGGTAGTGAGGTCAGGAAGTTCTTGATCAGGTTCATTGAGAAGAAGATCCTTTTGAGGTAATAAAGGATCTTGTTGGGTTTTAGGTTGGTTGGTGGCATTTGTGAGAGAGGGGTTTTGGGTAGGGGGTTCTTAAGGTTCATCTTCGGTGGGGGAATGATCATTGATGGGAGGGGTAGTGGAGGATGAGTTGGAGGTAGAGGTTGAGGGTAGGGATATTTGGTTAGGGGTAGGAAGAGGAGTGGCTGAGAGAGTCGAAGGGTTAGGGGTGGGGATAAAGGGGGGCCGGATGTTGGGTTGGGAGTAGAGGTTGCTGGGGGGGGGGGGGGGGGGGAGAGGATTGGCTGAGAGAGTTGGAGTGTGTGAGTTCTTGCTGTATTGGTACCAAGCCTTCAGGGATCATGATGGCAGGGAGGTTGTGGGCAGTCAGGCCATCATTTAGGAGCTTGTTGAACTGTGGGGTAATTATCTTATTTGTGAGATGGAGAGCAATGCTAACAAGGACTGAGGTTTGGCCAAATATTTCGCGATTGAAAAAAGGGCTGGGAGGAATGGTGTTGGGGGTGGGATGGGAGGATTGGGGGTTATGTGAGTTGGCAACTGAAGCATATGATGTGGAATTGACTGGGTGGGATGAGAATAGTGGACGTGGTTGGTTGGGAGAGAATGGAGAAGCCTTTGAGTTTTTTCTGGTGTCTTTCAAGACCTTGAGACGGAGGGGACATTCGGCACTGATTGCAATGTGAGGGCCGTTGCAGTTTGAACATTTCAGGGTGCTTGAAGTTGAAGAGCAGGTGGTGAATGAGTGGCCTGACTCAGCACAACGAGAGCAGGTTACTGTTTTTTTACATAGGGCTGTGGGATGTCCGTACTCATAGCAAGTAAAGCACTGCTTGATGTTAATACAGGACTCAGGGGTCAGAAAGTCAGGCGGCAAAATTACGTGAAATGCCTCGAGACCTGTTTTTAGAAGTTTACTAGCCTCCTGAGGGGAGGCACAACGAATTTTGAGGGCATTACGTGGGGTCTTGTACACTTCACAGACAGTAACTGAGTTTTTTGGGGAAATTTCCCTGGCAATCTCATCTTCGTCTTTATTGAAGATGCTCTTGTCAGGGTGCAAAACTTTAACTGTACAGGCAGCTTTGAGTTCTTGGGAGAGGACTAGCTCATACCCAGCAGACTTGAGTTTTGTTAAAGTGGCAGGGCTAAGATAGGCATCAAGATCTTTCTGTGAAGCAAGTCTTATCTTAAGAATATTCTGTTTTTTTAAAACCCTGACTATTTGAGTTTGGCTTAAGCTGAAGATATGGGAGCCTGGGTCATCGTGAGGAGGTTTGGTGCATTTAAATTTGACATAAAGTGCCATACTGAATCATGGGGAGCAAGTAATAATGCTAACTGGGATAATTGATTAAGTGAATGTAAGCTAAATTGTACCCAGGGGGCACCCCTGTGGGGTGTTCCCAGAACAAACCTATTTCCTACATATGCCCTTGGACCCTAATCCTACTTGAAGTCTAAACCCTACCCACTTATCTCCTATAACCAGGGGCTACCCCCCCCCCCCCCCCTTCATGGCAATGCCTTCAGGGTTCGGCTTCGTACTGCAAGTGGGCTTCTACTGGGCGGGAATGGGTACACACATTTAATTAAATTTTGAAAAGGTAAGGGACGAGGTTGAGGGAAAAATAAGAATATAGGAGAGTGATGGAAATGGAGATATGAGGTGAGATGCAGGGAGCTGATTGGCCGGGAGAGAGACGATCGAGGAGCTGGTTGGTGGAGATCTCGGTAGGAGGAAGCTAGAAGGCAATGTCTGGCTGGTCCATCTTCTATCTTCTTTCTCCTCTCTTCTTTCTTCTGCTGCTTGAAGAAGGGGCTGCAGGCTTGTATAGAGAGACCAGAGCGTCACCAAGTACGTCCTCCGAAGGGGAACTTGAATTTGAACTTGAAGGGGGGGGGGGGGGGGGGGGTAGACAGGTTGGGGAGGTGAGAGGTTTCTAAGGATTAGAGAGAAGTAAAGATGGAAATGAAGAGCAAAGTCGAAGAGTAAAAGGTGGAGGGCCGTCCTCCTTGCAATTGTTTGGTAATAGTTAGATGTGATAAGTAAGAGTAGTCGAAGAGCAGCAGTGCCAGGTGGTGCTGGTGGTGTGGAAAGGCCGTTGATGTTGGTGAAGGTGGGAGATGGTGTTGTTTATGAAGCGGATGGTGAAGCTGAAGATTCATGGTGGATTTTTAGTTATTTCTATTAAGCTTTTTTTTCGTAAGATTCTTAAACTTCGAAAAGCGTGGTCTCCCCTCCGGTGTTAGTCTCGAATCATCTAGGGGTAGAGGGGTATTTTTATCTCATTACAGCTAGAGTACAAATTTCAAGATCTACAAAACTTATAAATTCCTCATCTGTCGCATTAGCAAAGTTTGGGGGATAATCTGGCTTCTTCTCCCTCACAACTTGTGGTGTTAGAACAGGAGGGAGAGGAGTTGTAATGATGATATGTTCTGGTGATGAGCTGGTAGACTGGATTGGAGTAGAAGAGGTTTTGTCTTCTTCTTGATCTTCAGCGTCCAGTAGCTCGACATCCACCTCTTCTTCCTCGGAGTCTTCTTCATCCGATTCTTCTTGATGAGTTTCGAGGTCTTCTGGTGGTGTCGAAGCTTGTGCTTGTCCCCGGTCCTCCGTTGGTTGTTCTGTCTCCTTCCGTTGTATGCTCAGGGGTCGTGGGAGCAGGAGTTGTGGCCTCATGGTGTTCTTCGGCTTTGGTGTTTTCTTCTTGGGTGGCTGTGTATCATCTAAAAGATCCGGAGGGATGACAATGGGCGGGAGACCGTTTGCCTTGAGGAGAGCTGGAAGAACTCACCCTCCCTTATATAGGCCTGCCGCCCGGCATGAGACATGCCTTGGGGCGCTGTGCTTGGCCGGCTCGCACGCGTGGCTAGCTGCTGCCTGGTACACGCTAGCTGCACATTCAACTTGGTCTCCTCCCCTCCTTTCTCTTCATAATATGTCCCCAGAAGTCGATTACAATTGTCCTTTCGTGGCTTACGGGAGTCTAGGGCTGGCACGGAATTATTGGACATATCGCACTCAGAAGGAACGGCCTGTGGAGAGAGCGAGGGAGCCTTTTGATTGGCAGAGCGAGGAGGGTTGCAGATGGTGGAACTCATGCCTGGAATGTCCACACTATCTGGCCACAAGGCTCGGCCAAAAGGAGCGCGCTGATTGGCCGGCCGTCTTTCTACTTTAGTTGGTATAGTAAATCTGTCATGTGGTGTTACTCTGACCGCACAACACAAAAAAACATCTACATTCCATGATTTCACCACCATTATACAAGACCTGGCCGTCGGCGGTGGCGGTGGACTCATCACCCTGGTACACAAAGAAATAATATATATAGTCACCAGTGCACATACCAAATCCATCCTCCCCCCCAAATGATAACACAACAGAAATACAATCCATTAAAATACGCACTGGCATAACCAAACATAACCAAAAGGGTTATAAAAATGGAAGCAATTTGTTTAATTATTCAATTATTGTCAGACAACGTGCGCTTCCTAGGTTGTGTCGTGCTAAAACGGAAAAGATGACGGGTAAAAATGATTTATGATCTCAAGACCGAAGAAAGAAGAAATGTTCGGAGTGCGGCGAATTCGGATTTCTTAATGAAAGGATGAAATACGAAGGGTGTGAGAACAAACGGGATGGAAGATGTGGAAGATGCGCGATGGTGGTAAGAGACGCAGACAACGGAATAAGGTGTGACTTATGCAAGGTTTGGTACCACGCTGGATGTGACCAGGTGGTGACCGGTCAACTCAACCAGTAGACCATTTCAACCAGTAGCTCTCAACCAGTACCATATCAACCAATACGGTTAGGTTAGGTTAGGTCAGGTTTGGTTAGGCTAGTACTATATTTTGGCACTGGTTTGGTTGGTTTTGGTTGAGTTGGCACTGGTTGAGAGCTACTGGTTGAAATGGTCTACTGGTTGAGATGACATGGAACCGGTAGCTGAACAGGCAGCAGAAATGGTGATGGAAAAATTAATGGAAAAGGAGGAGAAAGAAAAAAGGAAGACCAATTTAGTACTGTTCAATGTTCCTGAATCAAACAAAGAGGAGGGCAGAGACAGAGAAAAAGATGATAGAGAATTCTGTGATCGTATTTTTGTGCACAAACTACAGGTGGAAGAATGCAAAATTGAAAACATTGTAAGGCTAGGCAAGAAAACTACAGGCAGAAATATGCCTACTCTAGCGAAGCTAGGAGATGAAGGAACAAAAGTGTACATCATCTCCAAAGGAAAAAAGCTGCGAGATGTCCAAGAAGAAGCGGCAAGGAAAATTGGAATCTCTCCTGACCTCACAAAAAATGATCAACAAGAAAATAGGAGGCTTCGGGATCTCTTAGATGAAAGGAAGAAAAATGGAGGCAGGTGGGTTATCAAGAGAGGGAAAGTAATACACTTGGACTCTCAACCATATAGTCCAGTTTCTTAGGTATTTTCGTTCAATTTTTTTAGAGATTTACTAAACTATACATTTTTGGAAACGTTAGGATGTACTGAACACAAAAACCAATGTTGCCATTTTATTCAAAATCTCTAAGGCGGCCATATTGAAATTTCAAAATGGCGACTGTTTGAAAACTAAATTTACCAATATCTCCGCATCTAAGCTGCGTAGTGTATTGCTTTTCGTGGCTAAACATACATTTTAAGGGATGAGAAATCCAGAGAAATTAACTACATTCACTTAAGTTTAACATGAACAAAGATTTAAAAAAAATATACCATTTTTAATGATAAAACTGTAAATATAAAATGAAAATATGATATTTCTTCTCTAGATCAACTTATAATAAGGATATGGAAACATAATACATATAACATTTACTGCATCCACAGTTTGCTTTTGCTTATTTCACCATAAAATCAGGCATCACTCTCAGCACGCAAATATGATATTTCTTCCCTAGATCTACATATAATTAAGATATTGAAACACCCGTCAAACATACTATATATAACATATTACTTTGCGCACACTTTGCAACTGCCACTTTCATAATGAAATCAGTCATAACCATGATATCAGTCCTCACTCTCGCTATCAGTATCATCTGAATCAAGGTTTTCATAAACCGAGTCCTCGTCATTTTCACACTGTGTGGTGCACAGGCAAAGGTCAGTGCACTGCAAGTTCTTTGACCTGCAGGAACATCTTTGCGAGGAACAGTCTCCCTTGCACTGGCATCTCACCATCTCTGTGATGGCTTTGGGTGCTGGAGGATCATCAGTGGTGGTTGGCTTCAGCTTGCCATCATCTCCCTTGTAGTATCCATTCTGCATTGGATCCAGGGGAACTTGCTGAGGAGTGCTTGCCTGGCCCCAAACTCGAGCTTGCACATGTACCCTCAAGATGTGCTGCTTGAGGGCACCGACTGTAGGCGGTAACTTGTCACTCTCTGACATGTATTTACAGAACAGGTGCCATCGCAACTCTGGAATGCTTCTGATTTGGATTCCCTTTGGACAGTAGGCAGCACACACAAAACTTTCCAAGTGTGTTAGAAGCTCTTCAGTCACCTCAGTATCATCAGAGAGCTTTTTCAGGGCCTCGATGATGTTATCTTGAGCTTCAATGAAAATCTTGAACCACGTGGCCTTGCCTAATCTAGCAAACCTTCCGGTATTGTCAGCACCAGAGAAAGCATGGAATGCAGGTAAAGCCTTCGCCTTTGCTGGACCTAGAACATCCCAGAATGGCTGAATCTGTAGAATGCCAGATGCCATTGAGATTGAGGTGTGCCTTGGTAACAAATCATAGTTGGCAATGACCAGGGCCAGGATATCTGTGTCAGGTGAGAAAAACGTTAGTTGTATGTCTCCTGGATTTCGCCTTGTTGAAGATACTGCAAGGCATATCATCAGTGTATCAGCTTCCTCGTGGTTGTTTTCATCAAAAGCTTCCATATCCTTGCTGCTCCTGGTTTGGCCAGATGCTGAAGTGATAACCAGCTTGGGGGAATTTTTACTGTAGTCCAGAGTCTTTTCTGCCAAGTACTCTGTCAGATCAGCCTTCGTGTTTTCATGTGACAGGAATCTGCTCATCGTTATATGCTTGATGCTCGTCTCATCTCTGACTTGGTACTGGATTGGATCCTTCCCCTGCTGTCTCTTCTGCCTGGTTGTGCTCTTCAAGGATTCAGGCTTATATGTGTCAAACACGAGAATGATCTTGTCAAAGTTCTGCGTGAGGTTCATCAGTCTTTCATAGAAACTTTGGCTAAGATCCCTTACTGTAACCATTGTGGCTGGTTTCTTAGTCAGCTTCTGAAGAAGCACCATTCCGTCTACCACCGCAACTTTCTTGCTGGGATTGAGATTGTCCTCTTCAGTTGCTTCAACTTGCAGTGAGTCACCTTGTACTGTTCTTTCTGATGCCAGCTTCTCAAGGAGATGGATGAGTTTGGACTTGTCATTGCATGGCAACACTGACCCATCTGGGGCAAAGAGTGTCCTTGGCGTCAAGGTGAACTCGTACTTGCCAATAGCTTCTTTCAGGTCCACGTCTCGGTTGGATCTGGCAAGGACCATAAGTCTCCCATACAGATCTTTGGTTTCCTTCATATCAATGGTCTTGTCACGAATCTTGACAGCATGCCTCTTGTTGCCAGATGTGAACATCTTGTTATTTTGTCTCTTCACTGGTGCCCAGAGGCTGACGCTCCCATTGATCCGTTCAGCAACATATTCTTCGTACAGTTTCTGTCCAGTGTCATCCATATTCAAGATCTGTGGCACATGCTCATCTGGGATATATGCATGGGTTATCAGGTTGTAGAGTGTGTCACCTTCAGCAGCAAATGGATTGCCATGACTCAGTATGGCACTCTTGATTTTGCTTACTGCTGCATGGTCTCGCTTGATTGCAGCTGGGGAGAGGTCATGGTGTTCAAGGGCATGGCTTCCTCCAACACCGAACTGGCCCTTGAACTCTTTTGCAAGGCAGGACAGCTCAGGAGCTGCCATGAAGAAGCGTTGCCGTGCATTGGAATTATTGGAAATTCCAATGAGACCAGCATGAACTTTCATGAGTTTGTTTAGATGTTCACAGGCATGGTCTGCCCCAATGGATACGAACGGGATGACATTCTTGGTGATGGATATGTTGCCGTCTTCAAGTTCCCTCCACGTGTCTGGGTGGTTGGTCTTCAGTGCGTGCATATCTGCTATGTAGCGTGGCCAGAGTCTCTTGTACTTGATCCTGTCCATTGTGAAGAACAGCTTGCTGAGAGCTTCTCCAGCTTGAAGATGAAGATTCAGATCAGCATTCCGAGATGCTGCTACAAAGTACAAAATCGTCTCCACCCGGTGCATGTAGTTCATCAATGATCTGAACATGGCATTCCTAGACTTCTCTACTTCCCAGTCTTGCAGCTTCTTGATCACATCATCCTTGGCTAAGGCATGCTGCAGATGAGCATTTGCATGCTTCAATGATTCAGCCTTTGTACGTTTGTTCTTGACTGCCTCCTCTACCTGGATTGTTGCTTCCAGACACTGATCTTTCAGGTGAGGGTTGTCCTCTACAAACTTTTCCACTGCCAGTTCACAAAGTGCCATGTAGGAGTAAATGTGTGCACGCAGCGAACGCTTGTAGTGTGTGCACTTGAGAATCTGTCTGGTTGTGGCAGAACCATACAGATCGGCTTCCATCCAGGAGTCGTCTATTCCCGAGTTTTCAATTGAAGAGCCAAGACCTCTCAACGCAGCCATGACGACATGAAGCTCACCAAGTCTTGGAAGAATTTTGCTTTTAAAATCCGGCCTAGCATCAACCAGCTGTACTGCTTTCTCGTAGAGTGCCATGTCGAAAGAAATTACAGTAAGGTACTTGTCACCAACTGCAAGCTCTTTCAGTTTGCGGGCTTGCATCATGACAGTCAGCAATGTTGGCCATTCATGTGCCACTTCTGGTAGCAGAGGTAGAGCTCCAACCTCAGTCAAGGGTTTGCTTTTCGACAGCAGTGAGTTGTAGCCTGCCCAGCCTGGAATTTGACTCGAGCCTCCATATTTCATACGGGAAATAGCGGAGGCGATGACCCATCCCAGATGTGTGAGCTGGTAGGTACCATCCACACCTTCCTTGTTAATGACGAACTCAACCATCCTCTTCTCGGATGGCGTCTTCTGGTTTGGCTTCTCACAAGGCATAATAGCTGTGTGATGTGGGGTCACAGAGAGACTCTGTGCATCAGTGACATGTAGAGGTGATGCAATCGGTTCTCCGTGGGCATCAGCTTTCTGGTATACGGCAGTAATTGTTCCATGGGTGGTACCTTTGCCATCTAGTGTGTCCTCGGCGAAATCGGCATTGTCTGCTGCGAAGAAGACAAACGTTCCTTTCTTCAGGAATGGTGGCACGTACAATCCTTGGAACTGTTGTGTGTTCTCCACTACAGCATTGGCAATGGCTGTTTCCATCATGAGCGTACGGCTGTATGACACACAGTAATCTTGGGCATTGAGGAGATCCACGAGCATCTTATTTCTTGTATCATGATGGATGGTCAGCGCCAAACCCACTACCTGGGAATTTTCTCTAAGATGCTGTGACCGAAAGCCAGCATGTTCACTTTTAGGCTTGTATGTGACTTGTCTTTTAGACTTTGTGACGTTAACCACTCCGTTAGAACCGCATGGCTTGTCCTACAGTGACTCGCTAGGATCGCCAGGGCAGTGGATGGGGCTACAGTTTATGTATTAGAGTGTTTTATTTCATACGAAAGCTCGTGTCTTGGGCAGTCCAGAAAGGCTCTTTGTTTTCACCCATGTCAAGGCTTTATATATTTAATTGTAAAGTATGTGTTTTATCATTAACTAGTAATGATGGGATCTGGGAGAGAGAGAGAGAGAGTAGAACAGAGTGAGAGGGAGCGCGCAGTGTTTTTGTCCCGCTCGATGACGTCACGGCTGGCTGCCTCGTGGGGGTTGGTGGAGAGAGGTCCTTACCATGCTGCTAGCTCCCTTGCTAGTGGCTAGAGGACTTGTAACCGCTTTTTTTCCCACGCGCCTCGAGCTAGTGCGAGTATATATACAGTTCCTCGCCACTCTCTCCCTCAGATCTGGTTTCTAGAACGCATCCATCTTTTTCCCTTGCTACCTGTCCCCCCCTCCGCACCTGAGAATCTTTTCCTCTGCCTACCTCTCTCTTTTTCATATCTTTCACCACCTTTTTATTAATATTATACCCCCTCTGGTTAACTCTGCAAAATCAGCTTCATGCTGGCCAGTTGTATTGTGCGTTAAGGTCTGATATAACCCATGTATGTTAGTTGTTAAGATAAGTGGATCACGAAGCATTGGTTGGCTTTCATATTGCCTTCCTATAATTATTAGTGTTCTGCTGGATTAGATAATGCTAGACTAGGAGTCTGATATTATAAGGTATTGTTTCCTAGGAGTGCTGGCTTTAGGAAAAAGCTGCACGACATACCTGAGAACTGGAGTTGATTGAGTAAATTCTAGTCTGTGTGCCATTGAGAGTAGAGCATGCACGAATGAGGGCTTCTTACCTATACCATTCTGCACTGTTCTAGTCTCGATTGTTTGTCCTTGAGGTACGCCAGGAGAACGCTTGATACTTCGGTATTAAGGTTTCTCAAGAGAGCTACCCTTCCCTATAACGTAATATTTGACGCACCGACTTGAGATTTGCACTAGGCTATGCGGCATGCCATGCGCACCAGTATCTCGTATCATTGACTCTACCTAGACTTTATCAGTCAAAGTAGACATTAAGTATATTAACCTAATTACTCTTTTTATGTATACCCGTTTATGATTACACAAGCATTTCGCAGCCTAGTTTGATGTATTGAGACACAAACGACATAGGCTCTTTTTGTTGATAGGAATACTGCATTGTCGTGGCGATTATTATTATTGTTGTAGTGTTTAGGATATTCTTGGCTCCGACGGCATTATATATTCTGCCTTTTTGTGTGCATAGCCTGCACGAGCATTGTTCCGCTGCCTGCCTTTTTGGGTTCCATTTCCGATACGAGCATCTTTATAGCATCTAACATTTAAAGAAGATTCCTTGTTAGTCTTGAAGGACTTTAGTGCACTTTCTTTCATGCAGGAGTGCCTGACATTTATTGATTAAAGTAACGTAAGCTGTAACCTCTCTTACCAGCTTACTTTGTATACCATAACCAAGCCCCTTCGGTTATAGGTAGTAATAGGCTGTTTTCACATAACATTAAGCCTAGAGTAGACGCACATTTATTGAGAGTTTGATATCCTATTATTGCATATAGAACTCTGTAGAGTATTTGTGTTCTTTGTTCACTGGGAATATACATCAGAGGTTGGAGCTAGCGCTTTCCGTTGTAACATTTATGCCATTACTAGTCCAATGAATAAGAGCCCTGATATATTGGAACCCCAGTCGTAACAAATGGCGACCTTACCTAGGATTTGGTGAACCTACATTTATTAGCAGGGAACATTTGTTGTTTTGGGGAATATTTTGCGGGGATCAGCAAGAATAATTTGTTTTGCAACATCGTATAGCCCTTGAGTATTTCCGAGAATTTTTGTGTGTATATTGAGGTATAAGAGTTTGGGGTGCTTCTTTTCTGAATATTGAGGTGGGAAATTTTTGTGAGCATCATGTCTAATACCGGATCAGAGGAGAATGGAGACACAGTACGTAATGTCGAAACTGAGGAACAGCAGCATGATGAAAGGGTTAATCGGGTGAACTGTGAGGAGGATGCTAGGATATTTTTGCAATGGCCTGTTACTGCCGAGCGGTTGGAGGGTATGGATCGGTACGGTCTTCAATGCCTGGCCACAGCTATCGGTCATGCGGTTACTAGCAGCATGACCAAGGATAACTTGATAACGTGTGTACTGGGCAGGGTGACTGGTGAGCGAGATGGGTTGAGTGCTCAGAGCCCTTCGGCCATGCTTCCCCTACACTTGACTCCCAGCCATCCCAGTGGTTTGCCGACCCCGGGTACGCTTCCGCAGTTGGGTGGTGACTGGCAGGGTGGGTTGCCCCTGGGGGGACCACCGGTAATTTCAAATATTGTAGCACCTTCCCCTCCTCAAGGGTTATCTCCAGAATTATTGTTTAAGCTCGAATTAGCTAAGCTTCAGCATCAGCAGCAATTAGAATTAGCCAAGATAGAAGAGAGAGCCAAGCTAGCAAAAATCCAAGCTGATTTAGAGTCGACTAGGTACTGTGCCGACATGGACGTAGAGAAGTCGCGAGTAGAGGCAACGGGACAGCGACTTGGGGCTGGTAACCGTGTTCATGAGCAGTCTCTCTCGCACTTATTGAAACTGGTTCCGGTGTTTGATGAGAGTGGTGTAACAGAATTTTTCACACGCTTTGAGAAGAAGTGCCAGGAACACCAGTGGCCAGAGAATAAATGGGCAGCACTTGTATCCTCTAGATTAATAGGCAAGGATCTTAAAGCCTACTTATTTTGTACGAGGATCTCAAGGAGGCTGTCCTGAGGGCTTACGAACTGCAACCAGAAACGTACCGTTTGAAGTTCCGGGGTGTAACTAAGGGAAGAGATAGCACCTTTTTGGAACACGCCCGGGACTTGTCCGATGCTATGGGGAACTGGCTCCGATCTGAGAAGGTCACAACATTCGATGAAATTAAGCAGTTAATGATGTTGGAGCAGTTCTTTAAGAGCACGGGCGGTGATCTAACTTTGAACTTAAAGGAGAAAAACCCAAGAACTCTAGTCGAAGCAGCAGAAATGGCTGATCGACGGCTGTCGTTGATTCGGGGTTGCGGGTCCTCACAGAAGTACGATGTAAGTGCTAAGGACCGTTATCCTCCACCTCCCCGTAACAATGACACATTTAAACAGAAGAGCCATGAAACTAAAACTGAATCCAAACCTTACACCACACCGTATGTGAAAAGTCAGGGGCCTTTTACATCACAGTATAAGCCGAAACCGAAATTTATGTGTTTTAGTTGCCACCAGGAGGGTCATAAGGCAAATGAGTGCCCTAGTCGACCTCCTCCGGCAGCCGTGTCTTTTGCTCACGGCATTGGAGTGTTCAAGAGGACATCGGAGTTTGTTAGAGGCATTTCTTCCGAGGTAAATACACTGCCAGTGCAGAAGGATCCGGAAGGCTTATTCCCTGTCCGTGATGCCTTTAGTGACCACAGGGGACTCGGTTGTGTGGAGTGGGGGGTTAGAAGACATGAGGTGAGAATTTTGCGTGACACTGGGGCATCGCAAACACTGTTGAGAAATTTCACTGGTAAACCTGTCAATACGGCGCGGGTGGTTGTGGTTCAGGGAGTTAATGCGACAAGGTCATACCCTCTTGTAAGAATGAAGGTGGAAGTTGATGGTGTGACTCGTGACCTGGATGTAGGAATTGTGGAGAAGTTACCTGTTGGGGGCGTCGACCTCCTTCTTGGCAACGACTTTGCGGGGCCTACTTCTGAGGCTCCACCCTTAGTCGTTGTCGAGAAGCCGGCCAACGTGAGTAGGTAGGAGCAGGAGTGGGTTGAGAAGTGTCCGGTACAGCCTATGGTGTGTGTTGTCACCGGAGATCTTGCATCCAGGGAGTCACATTCTGGTCAGCAATCTTTAGATCAGCGGAGGAAGGGTACCGAGAAGGGGTTGGAAGTTGATGCGGTTGAGAGTTTAGTATCAACGGCCCTTCTCGGGGACTCAGTATTAGGACCAAATATCGAGTCTGAAGAAGACCCAGTAACTGTTGTGGAAAAGGCAGAGGATGGGCTTAAAATGACGAAAGAGTTGAAGGAGGACAGTGATGCACAGTCGGGAGATGTGGCAACAAGGCACCCTGACGCGTACCCTATAAGAAATGGGTCGGCGAGGACGGTGGTCCGAAGCTTGCTAGTGTATTTTTCCCGGTATGGTTACCCGCAGGGGATTCAGTCAGTCCAGGGACCCAACTTCACTTCTAGCCTCTTTGTTCAAGCAATGCCGCAGCATGGAATTGTTGGGGTTGTGTCATCTGCGTATCATCCGGAGAGCCAGGGTGTGTTAAAGCGATGGCACTCAGCCTTGAAATCTGTGCTTCGTTGTTGTTGCTTTGAGAGTGGGAGGGATTGGGATCTTGGCCTGCCATGTGTTTTGTTTGCTGTGTGGGAGGTACCTGGGGAGAGTTTGGGATTCAGCCCTAATGAGCTCGTCTTTGGACACCGTGTCAGAGGGCCTCTCCATATGGTTGAAGAAGTATGGGAGGGCGCAGAAAAACCTTGTTCTATGCTCAAGTGTGTCCTCAACAGTCGAGAACGGATGTTGCGCAGTCTGGAGTTGGCTGGCCGTAATTTGACTAGCTCTCAGGCCCTCAGGAAGGACAGGTACGACCTCAAGGTTGAACTCAGGGAGTTGCACGTGGGTCAGGAGGTGTTGATTCTACTGCCCCTTGTAGGTCACCCCTTATCCGCGAAGTACGCTGGTCCTTATAGGGTGGTGGAGGAGCTATCAGACCTGGATTACTTGGTAGCCACTCCAGACAGACGGAAGCGCAATCAGTTATGTCATGTTAATCCCATGAAGGAGTATGGGAGGCACCCCCCTGAGCCTCTCACTGTGCCTGTGATGACGTTTAGCAGTCAAGGTGGAGAAGGAGAACGGGACAGTCAAGCTCAGGTGGAGGATAACTGGAAGGATAAGAAGTTCAAATGGGCGCCTGAGTGTGAGAAGGTATTTAGGGAAGTAAAACACCTGTTGTGCACTCACCCGATCCTCAGGGCCCCTGACTTTAGCCTACCTTTCCAACTAGCAATGGAGGCTAGTGGTGTGGGGGCTGGTGCCGTCCTTGTGGAAAAGGACGATGATGGGCTGGAGCATCCTGTTAGTTTCTGGTCGGAGAAGTACAATTCGGCCCAGGGGAGCTGCTCTGTTGTCGAGGAGGAGCTGCTGGCGGTTGTGCTTGCGCTGGGGCATTTCGAGGTCTATGTTCCAGCCTATGGTCTGGTCGTTGTAGTTTACCCAGATCATCACCCTCTCAAGTTCTTGGACCAGTTTCACAATCGGAATATGAGGCTGACCAGGTGGTCACTAAGGTTATTGGTATATAACCTGGACATACGACATATTGCCGGTTGTGACAACGTGGTTGCAGATGGTCGTTCAAGGGTATATGATCCTGGGTAGATTGACACACGGGTAGCCTCCTGCTTTAGTTTGGATAGTATTTTGCGCTTGGTGCTTGTTGGCTCGCGGTTGTAGCCCAGCGTATTGGGTCGTAAAGCAGGAGTTGAGCGTTTGGTATAGAAAAAAAAAATAGGCTTGCCCCTATAGTGCAGCCGAAATAAACAAATTATAAACATAAAAATCAAATAAAAACTTTCTTTGATAGTTGATTTTTTTTTTAGTATGTTATAGCAGTAATTCTGAGTTGCACTCCTCTCAGAATACTGGGCTAGAGAAGCTCGCTCTTGAGGAGCATAATTGCATATAATTTAACCTATGGTGTTGGGGAGGGTTATAATTTTGAAAAAAAAATTGTTGAAGAACTGTGCCAGATATTTTACTGCCGCTGGGTGATGGGAAGTGGAGATATAGCATGGGTTCTAACCATCAGATTTTTGTGAGCCTTGGGGCCTCTGAGAAAAATCTTGGGGGGGGTGCGACGTTAACCACTCCATTAGAACCGCATGGCTTGTCCTACAGTGACTCGCTAGGATCGCCAGGGCAGTGGATGGGGCTACAGTTTATGTATTAGAGTGTGCTTTATTTCATATGAAAGCTCGTGTCATGGGCAGTCCAGAAAGGCTCTTTGTTTTCACCCATGTCAAGGCTTTATATATTTAATTGTAAAGTATGTGTTTTATCATTAACTAGTAATGATGGGATCTGGGAGAGAGAGAGAGAGTAGAACAGAGTGAGAGGGAGCGCGCAGTGTTTTTGTCCCGCTCGATGACGTCACGGGTGGCTGCCTCGTTGGGGTTGGTGGAGAGAGGTCCTTACCATGCTGCTAGCTCCCTTGCTAGTGGCTAGAGGACTTGTAACCGCTTTTTTTCCCACGCGCCTCGAGCTAGTGCGAGTATATATACAGTTCCTCGCCACTCTCTCCCTCAGATCTGGTTTCTAGAACGCATCCATCTTTTTCCCTTGCTACCTGTCCCCGCTCCGCACCTGAGAATCTTTTCCTCTGCCTACCTCTCTCTTTTTCATATCTTTCACCACCTTTTTATTAATATTATATCCCCTCTGGTTAACTCTGCAAAATCAGCTTCATGCTGGCCAGTTGTATTGTGCGTTAAGGTCTGATATAACCCATGTATGTTAGTTGTTAAGATAAGTGGATCACGAAGCATTGGTTGGCTTTCATATTGCCGCTTCCTATAATTATTAGTGTTCTGCTGGATTAGATAATGGTAGACTAGGAGTCTGATATTATAATGTATTGTTTCCTATGAGTGCTGGCTTTAGGAAAAAGATGCACGACATACCTGAGAACTGGAGTTGATTGAGTAAATTCTAGTCTGTGTGCCATTGAGAGTAGAGCATGCACGAATGAGGGCTTTTTGCCTATACCATTCTGCACTGTTCTAGTCTCGATTGTTTGTCTTTGAGGTACGCCAGGAGAACGCTTGATACTTCGGTATTAAGGTTTCTCAAGAGAGCTACTCTTCCCTATAACGTAATATTTGACGCACCGACTTGAGATTTGCACTAGGCTATGCGGAATGCCATGCGCACCAGTATCTCGTATCATTGACTCTAGCTAGACTTTATCAGTCAAAGTAGACATTAAGTATATTAACCTAATTACTCTTTTTATGTATACCCGTTTATGATTACACAAGCATTTCGCAGCCTAGTTTGATGTATTGAGACACAAACGACTTAGGCTCTTTTTGTTGATAGGAATACTGCATTGTCGTGGCGATTATTATTGTTGTAGTGTTTAGGATATTCTTGGCTCCGACGGCATTATATATTCTGCCTTTTTGTGTGCATAGCCTGCACGAGCATTGTTCCGCTGCCTGCCTTTTTGGGTTCCATTTCCGATACGAGCATATTTATAGCATCTAACATTTAAAGAAGATTCCTTGTTAGTGTTGAAGGACTTTAGTGCACTTTCTTTCATGCAGGAGTGCCTGACATTTATTGATTAAAGTAACGTAAGCTGTAACCTCTCTTACCAGCTTACTTTGTATACCATAACCAAGCCCCTTCGGTTATAGGTAGTAATAGGCTGTTTTCACATAACATTAAGCCTAGAGTAGACGCACATTTATTGAGAGTTTGATAGCCTATTATTGCATATAGAACTCTGTAGAGTATTTGTGTTCTTTGTTCACTGGGAATATACATCAGAGGTTGGAGCTAGCGCTTTCCGTTGTAACATTTATGCCATTACTAGTCCAATGAATAAGAGCCCTGATATATTTGAACCCCAGTCGTAACAACTTTAATCCAAACATCAGATTTTGACTCATTGTAAGGGCAGGTCTGTCCACAGCATGTGTTCTAACTTCAGTCTCCAGTTCGTTTGCAGGACCTGCCATGATCCAACGAATAAGTGTATAAAGTTCCACTGGCACATCTATTGTGCTGGAAACTGTGATTGAACTTTGTGGCGGCTGTCTTTTGGTGAATTTTTCAATGCTCTGGCGAACCACCTGTGCTGACCTGTAAAGATTCTTCATGTTGTCCGTGTCATCCGAAGTGATAGCAGAGTGGACCATTTCGGCCTCACAGGCGTCAGGGCAGAACAACACAGCTGACTTTCGCCTGTTGCTTTGCAGAACGGACTTTACACCTGGTAATTCAGTTAATATTTTGTCTTTCAGCCATTGTCTGGTGAAGGCAGGTCTGTGATTTGGCAAAGCCTCTGCTCCACCTAGCATGGTCACATAGGTGTGCTCAATGTCTGCCATAATTGATATTGGTTCAGGGGTAATTTATCGAGAGGACTTCCCTAGTGGTTAAGGCCCCATTAATTGCTCTTTCCATTCACATATGCATAGCCTATGTGAGTTGCAGTTGGGATGTGTGTACATGCTTAGATTGATATGCAGGATTCGAAGTTGCATAATAAATCGTAGGCAGTGTCCACCATTCTTTTAACTGTCTTCGTGGTGCGATGCATAAGGTGTTGATTTTCGGTGTGAGCATCCTGGATTCGAATCCACGGACTGCCACATGTGTTTGTAAATTTCATTAATCGATTTTAGGAGTATAGTTGGTTGTTGGAAGGAACATAATAATTGATATTGGTTCAGGGGTAATTTATCGAGAGGACTTCCCTAGTGGTTAAGGCCCCATTCATTGCTCTTTCCATTCACATATGCATAGCCTACGTGAGTTGCAGTTGGGATGTGTGTACATGCTTAGATTGATATGCAGGATTCGAAGTTGCATAATAAATCGTAGGCAGTGTCCACCATTCTTTTAACTGTCTTCGTGGTGCGATGCATAAGGTGTTGATTTTCGGTGTGAGCATCCTGGATTCGAATCCACGGACTGCCACATGTGTTTGTAAATTTCATTAATCGATTTTAGGAGTATAGTTGGTTGTTGGAAGGAACATAATAATGGAAAGATATACCCCATCTCTGGTTCGCACGTCGATAATGTTCACTAGTTCAATGAAACTTGCAATTTGCAGTTGGCACCCACTCTCTTCGTTTCCTTTACTTGCGTTAGCTTTATCTCTCAGAACATGGAACACATTTTTTGTCCAACACTGTTTGTGATATTTGATATCAACTGCATGGGCGTCACCTTCCGAGATGCAAGATGCCAGTCTTGTTTTCAGTTCTGGGTTGTGAGAGATTTGCACAGCTTTTTTCAGAGTTTGACCTGTATTGTAAGTTCTTACTGCAAACAAATTTTGGTCACGAAACGTTTGAAAAAAAAAAACACCAATCACTTTCCAGTGGTTTTGTTGTTGACCGTGTAAACGCTCCTGAGGTTGCGGCAGAGGTTGATGGCTCACTTCTGTCAAAGCTTGAGGGACGCCCTCGCTCTCTACGGAAATGTGATGCAGTGGACAGGGACCGTTGGTGACGGTCTCTTGCACGTTGCATTTTGACTTTACTGGTGGCATTGGAGTAGCACGTGCGATGCCAAAGAGCTTTATTTCCTTGCAAAGTTTCTGTTGTGCAGTCTTCTAGCCTCTTTTTAATTTGGACAAACTCGCCCTCGTGCCATGATGCTCGCTCCTTCACTGCAGCTACTAAAGTTTGGTAGGAATCTAATCTTGGTTGCAACACTAGCTGGCATATATCTTTTTGGCACAAAATACACCGTTTCCAGTCGATCGTCTCTTGTGTCTGCCGACCAAGTTGTGGTAACGTCGCTGCGGCCATGCTGGAACCTGAAAAGAACAAAAAAAGAAGGATTTAGCACACACTAATGGCTATTCTGACATAATAATAAAATTATAGCTACTGATGAATGTCATTTCATGGGATCTGTACATGTAACTCAGCCTTTGAGCTGCAAGACGAAATAAACATTATTATTATTATTATTATTATTATTATTATAATAATATCTATTATTATAATATCTGATTAGCCACTAAAATCGGAAGCCTAGGTGGCTTAGAATTGGAGATACTATTACTAAAAGGTTATCAGTAGTTGCCATTTTGAAATTCCAATATGGCCGCCTTAGAGATTTTGAAAAAAATGGCAACATTGGTTTTTAGGTTCAATATGTCCTAAAGTTTTCAAAAATGTATAGTTTTCCTAATCTCCAAAAATTCTGAACGAAAGTTTCAATCGTTACATTATGAACTTGACTAATAGGAATCCCGACACCAAAATACTGGTACCGGCACCAATTGAAACTGCCGAGTCTACGTACCGACAAACAAAATTAATCAAAGCAAGAGAGAAGTTAGAGAACAGACTCGAGACAAAGTACAGGAACATCAAGATGAAATCAATCAAAATCAAAATAGGCATAGGCCTATACATTCACAAGCCCAGACCATAGCCCTATACTCGAGTTCCGGGACACAGAGCGAGACAACAACTGAGAACCAACAAGAGAGGAGTGATCAGAATGTATGACGGGATAATAGGTCTAGACCTAGAGCAACAAAAAAGGAGGCTAATGAGGAAGCTAACTACAATATTAAATTGTTGAACATTCAAGGACTGACCAAAACAAAGATGCCTGAAATTGAACAACTAGTTGAACCAAACACTTTGCTTTGCCTAACAGGAACCCAATTGAAGTACAGAAAGGTAATCATATGTAATAAGTTTGAAGTAATCGAAAGCATGAGAGAAGTGCAGGACAAGAAAGGAGGTGGTATAATGATGCTCTACCGGAAAAACATAAATGTAAATTTAGTGTAAATGTCGAATGAAAAAAAGACTGTCTATGCAAAGGGACATATCCACAACCTTAATGTGCATATCTTTCTTGTATATTTCTTGGTGAACGACAAAGAGGCAAACAAAATCTTGAGAAAAGAAATAGAAAAACACATGGAGGAAGTGGGAGATGAACCTGTTATAATACTAGGAGACTTCAACGGACATATCTGATTCAAAGGACCCCAAAAACTGGACTGGAATGGAATGATGATACTGGAATGGATGGAGAAATTTAATCTGATACTGACGATCCGAACTTCAACGGTGAGTACACTTGGAGAAGAAATGAGCAGAAGAGTGTAATCGACTATGTTCTAATCTCAAGCAAAGTCTACGACATCTACAACAATATGACCATCAATGAAGACCAACTGACTTTTGACTGTAGCGACCATAATCTCATCGAAATAAACCTGTGAATCAAGAAAGGAAATAAAAACTTCCACAACAAGAAATGGGAAACACAGGAATATTATAGAACTGACCAAGAGGCATTAGCAAGATATATGGAAGAGCTAGAAATAAGCATAAGCAGAGAAGAAACTACAGACATAAGCACCCTAAACAAGCTGATAAAAGACAACTGCGGACAACACACTTAACCCGCTGAGTACCAGCTAAATATTTATAAATGTACCACCCAGGACCGGCTGATTCTGAAATTTTTTTTTATTCCAGAAACAATAGCGAATGGGTTAGGAATGAAGGAAAAAAACACGAAAAACCGATCAAAAAGCTCAAAATATGGTCCTACAGAGCCCCCGAAAACGGATTTTACAAGAGTAAAACATTTAAGGCAATTTCCCCCCAAAAAACATGTTTTTGCGCACTCACGTGCACACAGTTAGACTTTGAGAGTTTTCAACCATCGGCATGGGTGCGTGGGATACTTACACAGTTCCCAAACAAATCTGAGCCCTCTAGGTGCCATAGGACCGGAGTAATTGGGACCGGACCGGCCAGGACGCAAACCATGCGTCGCTGGGGTTTAGCGTTACATACATTGTGGACGCAAACCCTGCGTCGCTGGGGCTCAGTGGGTTAAGACAACATACAAAAGAAAGCAGAACAAGGACCAAGATGACATTGTAGAAAAACCATGGATAAATGACATCAGGAATGGAATCAAGAAAAGAAAAAAATCAACAGACGTTCGACCCATTATTTTGGTGAATTTACCACCTCTTGCCTCATTTCGTTGTCAATTATATGACCCTTCGTGCCATTTAGGTGTCGATTTGTTCCTGGTGAGCGATAGTGAGCCTGTAATTTAAAGAAGATCCGGCCTTCGGCCGTGACATTTTCCTACCGAAAAATGTACAGATATATCTTGAAGGGGAGTCTAGGGAGTATTTTTATAAGCTTGATGGAGGTCTCGGGAGGAAACTAAAAACATATATGAATGCATGATATAGACCAAAAAATAACCACTACCAACCCTTAAAGTAACTAACAATAGAACAGTTAATTGTCATGGTTTTCAACGAAATAAGGAGTTTGACTCTAACAAGTTATAATCTCTTTTAAAGTCAGTTTCACACAAGTGCTTTTTCTGGCATTTTTTCAGGTAATTGTGGTCTGGCATCTTTGAACTAAAGTTATGCATTTTATTTGAGTTCCTTAGTCATATACATTTAGTCTAGTATCGATTCTAATGCAAACATAACAAAAAGGAAATACGAGAACAACAAAAAAGCTCATCGAAAAATGACGGAAATAACTCACGTGTGATATCCCCTTAACCCCTACTGTACCGGCGACGTCATTTAACTCCGTTCTGGCTACTATTAAGCGATTTTGTTCAGTTTCAAAAGTACCTCCAGCAATTAACAGGATTCGAACTATATCACTCAACCCCTTTTACTACCATAGATCCTTCTTAAATTGGACAAAATCGTCTAAATATAGCTAGAATTAAATTATAAAGTCGTCGCCGGTACAGAAGGGGTTAAGGATAATTAAAAATAGTCAGGTAGAAGAGTTAAATTTGGGTAAACTAATTATACAATATAACCCCTTCAGCGCTATGACGTCTTTTTACCCTTATTCTGTCTAAAATTAGATGATTGTATGTAGTTTCAGAAAGACCTATGTTGCTAAGAGGGTCTATTGTGATCGTATTTACTCATTTGAGTTGCCTAGATAGATCACAAACTAAAAAAAATCGTGTTATGGTAACCAGAATATGATGAAAATGACGTAATGGTGGTGAAGGGGTTAAGGGAGAGGTAGTTACTGTTTCTCCCTCATGTTTAGTCCCACTAGCTTCAAGATTTTAATACGTTACTTCCATTAGTTTCGCGATTATAAGACCTTTTGCCCCATTTATTTGTGAATATAAAACCTTTCGTGTCATTTAGGTCTCGAAATTTTCCTGGCGAGCAAGTCGATATTTCCCAGGCGATCAATAGCGAGCCTGTAATTTAGTGGGAACTGGCATTCGTCCGGGACAAATATACCTTGTAGGTGGGGTGGGGAGGAATAATTCTGTTTTAACTTTATAGAGGTCTAGGGAGCAAAGTAAAACAAATATGTATACCGGTAATAATAATAAAAAACATAACCAAATACTGTAAGTACAAATAATAACGTCCCCTTGAGCTGTTTTGGATTATGTGACAATAATTCGGGATACATTCTGGTACATTTAGTTTTAAGCTGGTATCACACGAGCGCTTTTTCCCCCAACGTTTATCCGCAACATTGGTTGGGCAGCTTATGAGGTTAACATTTTAAAATATTTCTGCTGCCTAAATTCATCTACCATCAGTCTAGTTTCCGATACCAGAGCAAAATAAACCAGAACTGTTGCCAGAAATTTTTTGATTATCGAATGTTGACTATAAAATCTTTCGTGTGATACCGGCTTATGGGAGCTCAGACGGTATTGTGCATCAACATTTACTGGTTCGGCTCAATGGTTTAAGGAGGATGTTTAGTTTGCTCTCTAAACCTCCATCAATCTTTAAAAAAAACACCCACAATATAAGTTTGATATAAATTTGTAAATTTTTCGGTAGGAAAATGTTCCGGCCGAAGGCCAATTCCTCTTCAAAAACAGGCACGCTATCGCTCGCCAAGAAAAAAAATGATACCTAAATGGCACGAAAGGTCTTAATATTGGCAAAGAAATTGGGCAAAAGGTCTGAAAATCGTGAAATTAATGGGGCGGATGTCTTGAAATTCCATAACTATTAGGGCTAAACATGAGGGAGGAGGACTCGAAAAAAAAACTGCTTCCTCATTACCTTGGTTCTCTGGCTATAAAGACACTAACCTTTGGCATTGATCGTGTGGTATAGTTGCCAAGATACAGACCTGAGGCGAGTGCTGTGAGTGAATGACTAGATCGAATTATCTTAAGAGGGGGTGGGCGTACATATTGTCTTAAGAGGGGGTGGGCGTACATATTTGCTCATTTGTATATATATTTATTATTGTCTTACTTGTCTGAAGTGAATAAGGCTATTTTCTATCATTAACTATGCATCAACTTGTTACGTTGGAAAACATGGCCATATTTCCACAACATTTATGTTGGCAACTATCCCTTGTTGACGCTCCTCCCACTGATCACAAACCCTCTTATATAAGCTCCAGGTCTGACACAAGCTCACCAGTCGAGAGACATCCATCACCCTTGCTGCTCCTCACATACACACACCAGGCAGGGTAAGGGCCGTATTCGTAAGGTGAGGCAGTTGTTTTTTCGAGTCCTCCTCCTCCCTTCATGTTTAGCCCTATTAGTTATGAGATTTCAAGAAATTCGCCCCATTAGTTTGGCGATTTTCAGACCTTTTCCCCCTTCATTTGCCAATATTAATACCTTTCGTGCCATTTAGGTGTCTATTTTTTCCCTGGCGAGCGATAGCAAGCCTGTATTTGAAGAGGAATCGGCCTTCGGCCGGGACATTTTTCTACCGAAAAATTTACAAATCTATATCGAAGGGGGGTCTTGTGGGTGTTTTTTTAAGTTTGATAAGAGGTTTAGAGAGCAAACTAAACCCCCTCCATAAACTATTGAGCCGAACCAGTAAATTATGCTGCACAATACCGTCTGGGCTTCCTTAAGGGGGAAGCTTATATTTGTTGGTCGGTTTTGTCGTATATTAGTTGTTTAGTTCTCTAGGCCTCCATCAAACTTTAAAAACAAAATCCATAAAATTCGCCTTCGAGAATAATTTGTAAATTTTTTCGGTTGAAAATTGTCACGGGCGGCGAAGGCTGGTTCCTCCACAATTATAGGTTCGCTATCGCTCGCCAGGAAACATAATCGACACCTAAAGAGCACGAAAGGTTTTAAAATTAACAAAGAAATTGGGCGAAATGTCTTAAAATCGACAAACTAATGGGGCAAACGTCTTAAAATCTCAAAACTAATGGGGATAAGCATGAGGAGAAAAGGGGCCCAGAAAAAAGGTCCATCTCCCCTTAAACTTGTGAGGAAAGCGTCTTCTGAACCCATGGCGAACAAGTATAACCCCTTTCTGGTGCAGGTCGGGTCTTTTTGGAATCGTCCTTTTTCACTCCATTGGTTTGGAGATTATATAACGCTTTACTCCAATAGTTTCGCGATTATAAGGCACTTCACCCCATTCAGGCGTCATTTTTTGTGTTAATTTTGTTTTATTATGATTTTTTATTTTTATTTTTATTGGGGGGGGGGGGGGGGGGCGATGGTCAGCCTACAATTTAGGGGGTACCGGCGTTTGGCCAGGTCATTTTTATACAGAAAAATTTACATATTTATCTTGAAAGGGGTCTAGGTGGCGTTTACTTAGTTTGATGGGATCTGGGGAGGCTTTTTGCTTAGTTTAGGGGAAATTCAAAATACATTGGTTGAAAATGGCAACAGCAATCTAAACACTCAATAATAATGTAATAACATATAATAATAACCTCTGAGACGTTGCACCATATAGTGTTAAATGTAGGCATGTACTCTCAGTTCGGCCTGTCTATTCACAGTGTCACATGAGGTCAGTTTGAGCGATTTGTTTGACAGTTAGTACATACCTCACAGGCTTAACCTCATGAGGAACATGACGCATGTTGATAGTATATGCTAGCTATCATTAGTCGATTGTATGCAGCCAAGAAGGGATCTGTGGGAATTAAAAGAGCAGAGACTATATAAAGTAACCCTCTGACTTCCATATACCCTTCCTAATCTAAATTAATTCGCCCAATAATAACCAGAAAACTCATGTCCCTCATCAATGCATCAGACTTGAGTTAGGTAATTGCCGTGAGTCTGACCGCTTGGCTCATTCAGTCCACTGAGAAGGGACTGGAGTTCACGAAAAGGGCCTCCAGTCCTGACGCTATTCTTGACTTACAGTGTGCTGGCTTAATAATCCAGAAGGGTTGATAGCCTCTGAAGTCCTATTATAACTAACTAAACTATGCAATGAGTTCTTTGTATTTTTTGTTTCTGTCGCCGTAAGAGTATCCTTAACCCTTTGAGGATTATGATTGGAAAACAAATTCTGGCTATCACTAGGCGGTTTTATTCAGTTTTGGAAGGCCCTCTAGCAGTCAATAGAATAACTTAAATCTCAATCATCCCTCCGACTCCCACAATTCCTTTCTAAACTGAATGCAATCGTCTAATGATAGCCAGAATAAGCTGTCAAATTGCGCCATCATTTTCAATGGGTTAACATTAATAAAGGAAGGCCGTATATAACCGCTATGGACAGCACAACTTAATATTCAATGTATAGCTGTATTCCGCATTTAGTTCACGAAAATATGCGAAGAAAGTGAATGACGAGCTCTAAAAAAACCACACATGGGTAAAGTTGAGGGGATAGGTGTTATTAGTTTATGCATTTATGAATTTATTTTTGTTTGTGTTTCCTCTCTAGACTTCCATCAACCTTTAAAACACATCCCCAAGATCCCCCTTCTAGATAAATATGTACATTTGTCGGTAGAAAAATTTCCCGGCCGATGGCCGGTCTCTTGAATAACAGTCTCGCTATCGCTCGCCAGGAAAAAAATAAACCTAAATGGCACAAATGAGCCTAATATTGACAAAGAAATGGGCTGAAAAGTCTTAAACCCGCCAGGCTAATGAGCCGGACATCTTAAAATCAGACAACTAATGGGGCTAAACATGAGGGAGAAACGGGACCAGAAAAAGCAACCATCAGATCAGGTATAAGTATAATAATCCCTCCGAATAAAGTATGAGATCAGGTATGTATTTGTTCTATGTGGATGAGAGAGACAACAAGGAAAGCTGCCTGTGACAAGTGCCTCCCCCAGAGTTGAAAGCAGGTAGGGACGAATAAACCCAAGTAGGGACTAACAAACTACCGAGCCAGACACAGCTGGTAGGGACGAAGATTTATATATTTTGTTTTATATGTTTTTGACAGAGAGAGGTTTGGTGTGCTGCGTGTTTAATGTAGTGAAGTAGATAGCTGGAGGTGTTTATGAGAGGTAGCTGGATCACTTTGTATAGGTGAGGCACAAACAGAAACAGTAAGGGAAGCCAGTCAAATGAAACAAGAGTTCCAGCAACTACTTATTATATGCCCATAGGCCTCCTCTGGGTATTGCCTTGTTCGATTGGTGCCTTCAATCTTCCCATCTGTTATCTGTTATAGAGATCGCCACCTGTAAGTGGCACTGATTAGCATGTCGCCCATCGGTATTTTTTTAGGGTTTATTCCCCTAGATGAGTTGCCCGCCAAGGCTATCGAGCCCCATCCACCCGGAAGCACACCTTTCAGATACAAGGGGGACTCCTATCACCAGAGACCATCCTGGCACAGGGGGACAGCTTAACACCAGAGACAACCCTATCACATTATAAAGGAAGAATGGAGGGGATTCACCCGAACTCCTCAGGGGAGCTCAGGGACCCTGTCTCATACATCAGGGGGAAGAGGGTCCAGATTGTGCCATTCAGGGGTGGACTGGTTAGTGTAGGAAGAGGACTTCCCCCACACTATGAAGGGGACCGCAGTGCGCAAGAGGGCCATGGAGGACGAGGAAGAGTTTAAGCAACCCGATTCTTCCGAGCCTCCCAGGACCCCCTCGCATACCATAGTCAAGACCCTCACCATCACCAATACCAAAGATTCCCCCCCAAATATGGTATGAGATCAGATATAAGTATAATGTATGTATATGTGTGCACGTATATACAGTACTCGGGCATCATGCCCCATAGCTGGGGGTGGCCGACCCGAGACAGCTGAGCCCGAACAGAAACAACATTTACAGTTCCAATTCCTAGGATCTGGGACCATTTTCGTGTTCCTTTGCCCCTTTCTCTGTATCGTCTAGTATGTGAATTTTACAAGTGGAGGAGGATTCCTAGCCCCCGCCCCCAAAGTAGGAAAGGTAGTACAGGAAAAGGACAGACAGAAACGGCTAAAGTTGGGTAGAGGATGCCAAACCTCACTCTGAACAGGATCAGCCCTCAACCAAGTATAATATTCCTCCCGAATAAGGTGAAAGATCAAGTATAAGTATAATAGTCCCATCGAATAAGGTAAGAGATCAGTATTATTATAATAACACCCCCCCCCCCCAAATAAGATAAGATATCAGGATAATCAGGTATAAGTATGTAACCCAGGCAGAGAGACAGAATTTCGAGAAAAAGAGTGAGGTGGTCCCCTTAACCCGGGAAGCGCGTAACTATGGTATTTGAAACGTCCCACCAGGCAAAGATATTTTGGTTCATTCCTGACCAAAATAGTAATTTTACCATAAATATTTGTATTACTTATTCATATGCACCTATTGTATGTTAAATATGAAGATATTAACATGTAACAGCAATAAAACAAATGGGAATAGTATTTGGAGGGTGAAAAAGATGTATTATTGCCAACCGATGGTATCAGGAGGGGTGATCCAGCATGACCTATACCCTCTCTCTCTCTCACTTCCCGATCGCTACTAATATCTTGCAAGTAAAGCCTATCTGTTGCTAGGATCTCTAACTGCCTACCCAGTAACCCTGAAACCGCGGGTGGGTAATTTGCGCCGAAAATTACCCAATAAAAGGAGGTATAAGAGGAAAAATAGGTGATAATTGAGAGGTGGGGGAAGGTGGGTTGGACACATGTGGAGGAGTAATAGAAGGTATAGAGGGGAATTATCTCAATCACATATTGCTTTGTTTTAAGTTTCAGTTGGAAGTTTTCAAAGGCTTTTTATAGGCCTTTGCTCATATGAGGACGCTCGCCTTCTTGGTTTAAGCACCGAGTTTGTGACTCTTTGGGTGCGCTCTAAATCTGTTATCTTTGTTCATTATATTATTGTCATATTACTGATATTTTCTGATTGCCCTATCATTCCAAATGTGCACAGTTTATGCTGAAATTCTATACAATTTGTTCTTTATTACTTTCGTAATACTAACGCTACTTTCTGATTGCGGTGTCATTCCAGAAAATATAACGAAACGAAACGCAGCCCCTTCCAGCCCAACCTGATTGCCGACCGCTCGGGGTTCTCTTGCTGTTTTAGAAAAATACTCAATTTGATCTTTGTTATTATCTTTAACCTATTCAATACCGGTGACCTGCTTTCCATTATATTCTGGCAACTATTAGACGAATTTACTTAGCTTAGGAAGGACATCTACTGAATACGAAACTATAGAATATCTCAACTAATCCCTTTAGCTACCACATATCCTTCTTAAGCTTCATAAAATCGCCTAAATGTAGCTGAAATCCAATAAAAACGACGGCTCCGGTACTGCCATGATTAAATTATTTTTATTTTCTGAATGTCCTATCATTCCAGAAAAAAAAAACATGAAACGCAGTCCCTCCCAACCTACGCTGATGTCGGAACGCGCTCAATTCGTAGCTCTGTGGGTGCGCGGCCAGTCCACTCGCGCCATAGCCCGCGAGAAGGGTGTCAGCGCCTCCACCGTCAGCAGGTGGATCAAGAGGTGGAAGAAGGAGGGGCATGTGGAAACCCGTCCGCGGCTAAATAATATCACGCGATGCAAATTCCTAAAGCATTTGAATACTTTAAGGTCATTATATCAAGAGCTTCAAATTAGAAACTATAGCTATGCAAACAAAACAAACCCCTTTAGCTATGAAATGATAGCAAAGCCAATTTAGTTACGAACATAAAGCAAGACAACAAAAACATATATATATATTTTGATATTCCAATCGATAGGATGCAGTTTTGTACATTGACAATAACACAATACCAACAAAGCTGTAGGGGAGATTTTCACTTGCAGGTTTTTCTTCTGGATCCCCTTCTCCCTCATGTTTAACCCCATGTGTTTTATTTTTAAACGTTTTCTCCATTAGTTTGGCAATTTTGAAACCTTTCAACTCATTTATGTTAATTATAAGTCCTTTGGCGTCATTTATGTGTCGATATTTTCCTGGTGAGCATTAGCGAGCGTGTATCTTAGGAGGAACCGGCCATCGGCTGGGACATTTTCTACCGAAAAATGTACTTTTTGTTTGGGGGGGGGGGGGAATTTCTATAAGATTGATGGAGGTCTTGGCGAGCAAACTAAAAACATCCCCTTAAACATGCGCCCTTATGTACTGATTCTGCAGCCACTATGAACAATTAGGAATATATATTATTGTTAATTATATGCTGAACATTCCATTGAAGTAATGTAGTACAATAATCCAATGAACGCACCATGTACATTCGGCCAAATAAGTGATGTCTCAGCGCCAAGTATATTTTTATCGATAATTGGTATCAGCAATATCTAGAACTTGATTTATTGGTTTCAAGGGAGATATACAAACATGTTCCTACACTTACCCACCCTATTCACCATCTGGCAGACATTAACCCTCTCCGACATATGATGCAATGTTGAGCCTATTAGGGATACTTTAAAGCCTTTGTTACCATCAGGGGTATTTAGAAACCTTTAGTTTAGTTACGTCAACCTCTGCAGTTGTCTTTGAGTTAGCTGTGGGCAGAAAACTAATTTTGGAAAGGTACGGTAATTATAAGAGTGAGAAGACTATTTTTATTGCTAATCTGGCAACCTCTGCGTCATATGAGTCTGAAGGGGTTAATGCAGCACAGAGTGAGCCAAATGTAATGACAGCTGAGACATGACTTATTAGCGCTACCGTCCAGTTGGCTACATGAACTTATACTCGCTCTGTTATTCTTTGTATCGAAGTAAAAGTAGCTTGCTTTACCTACAAGAATATTTTGTTTTATAACCCTTAAGGGGAAGTTTTTAGTTTGTTCCCTAGACCTCCATCAAGCTTTAACTTTCACCCCCTAAGCCCCTTTTAAGATAAATCTGTAAATTTTTCGGTAGAAAAATGTCCCGGCCGAAGGCCCATTCTTCATAAATTACAGGGTCACTATAGCTCGCCAGGAAAGAATCGACACATAAATGGCACGAAAGGTCTTAAAATTGGCAGAAATGGGGCGAATGATTTTAAAATTGTCAAACTAATGAGACGAACTTCTTAAAAAAGTAAAAGCAATGGGGATAAACATGAGGGAGAAAGGGGTCAAGACAAAAATCCCTCAAGCGGAAATCTCCCCTAAACCCTTTGTGGATTATGACGCGTTTTGACAGTTTATTCTGGTTTTCATTACACGATTTTATTCAGCTTAGGATGAACTTGTGAGAAATAAAGAGTAAATTGAGATTAAGCATTTACCCCTTTGATTTCTAGATATCCTTCCTAAATTGCATAAAATCGTCTAACGATAACCAAAATATAATGTAAAAATGCGTCTTGGATTCTCAAGGGGTTAATTGATCATATGAATTAACTATTGCATAACGATCGAAGGTTCTAGTTCAGTCCTACTAATTTTCCTGCCATTTATACATTCATTGAGTGACCCACTTACAGGTATAACAAAAACGTCGCTATTACGTTATGAGAACGAGGTACTTTGGTACCGTTACGTAATGTAAATACGTAAATATTACGTAAATGTGTAGAATCAAGGCTACGTGGTTTTGACGTAATAAAACGACGAAGTGATAAAACGTAATATCCTCGCTATTACGTTGTCAAAACGAATTGCTTTGGTTACCATTACGTTAAATAAACACGTAAATACTACGTATATGTGTGGAATTGCAGCGAATTGGTTACCGACGTCACCATGACGTTGTTAAGACAAAATACTTTCGTTAACATTACATAATGTTAATACGTGAATACTACGGAAATGTGTAGAGTCTCGGCGACGTGGTTACCGACGTAATACCACGACGTAGTTATATAACGTAATATCGTCGCTGTTACGTTGTTAAGACGAATTGCTTTGGTTACCATTGCATTTTGTAAACACGTAAATATTACGTATGTGTGTACTACTAATGGTGTTTTGTCGGATGCCCAATATGGATTTAGGAAGGGACGTTCCACTGAATTAGCCTTATCAAAATTCAAAAGTGATATCCTCAGTTCCTTTGACAATAAAGATTATTTAATAAGCATATTTTTAGATATGTCTAAGGCATTTGATACGGTTCACCATCAGATTTTGTTAGATAAACTCAAACATTATGGAATTAGAGATATTACACATACTTGGTTTCAGTCATACTTAAGTAATCGGAGGCAATATGTGCAATATAAGGACTGCAAATCTGAACAACAGTTTATAACATATGGAGTCCCACAGGGGTCCATATTGGGCCCACTGCTTTTAATTTTATATATTAATGATTTTATTAACTCTAGCACTATATTTAACTTCCTGTTATTTGCCGATGATAGCACTTTGTATGCCAGACACAGGGATCTACGTTTCCTAATAGATTTAGTTAATAATGAGCTAAATAACATAGCAAGGTGGATACAAGCTAATAAGCTTACTCTTAATATTGACAAAACTAAGTATATAATTTTTAAGAGGAATAAATCTATCGCTCAAAATTTAGCACCAATTAAGATTGGAAATAATGTACTAAGGAGGAGGAACATATAAAGTTTCTTGGTGTTGTGGTGGATAGCAGGCTGTCGTGGGGCATACATATACATGATTTGAAAAACAAACTTAATAAGCAATGTGGCATACTCTACCTTACACGACACTGCTTTAATATTAGTGCTCTAAAACAATTATATTATAGTCTTATCTATCCACAGTTGTTATATTGTCAAACAATTTGGGGTGCAACTTGTAAAACCAAATTATTAACTATTGAAAAATCACAAAAAAGAATAATTAGAACTATATCACATAAATCAAGATATGCCCACACAAATGAACTTTTTAGTAAACTTGAATTATTTAAATTTAAGGATATCAATACTTATTGTAGTGCGCTTTTCGTATTTAAATGTCTGCATAACCTTGATAGAACTGATTTGTTTACACCTAGTAACAATGAAAGGTACAATTTAAGGGGAGCTGATCTATTAAGAATTCCTCTCATGACTTCTAGTCAAGCTCAGACATGTATAAAATATCATGGAGTTAAGGTGTGGAACGGATTACCTCAGAATTTAAGAAATATACAGGAAATATCTCGGTTTAAGAGACAATTAAAATCTTTTCTATTAACACGATATCAACAGTGACTACAAAAATAAGTATATCACCAATTATACTACCAATAATTACAACATCCCTATCACCTAGATCGACAAATGTATAACCTTTAATAATATTTACGCTGGCTGTGTGTGTATATATATGTAGAGTCACGTAAAGGGTTGAATGAGCTTGAATACTATTTTGTAATAAACATGCTTCTATTTTTTGTCTGTAAAGGTGTATATAGTGTATGTGTAGTTGGCATTTGTATGATTTTTTTTTTTTTTTTTTTTTTTTTTTATAGAAATGGATATATTATAGTCTGCAGTAAATTATTTACCATGTTCTCATATATAGGTCTAAATGAATGGTGTAAGTGTGTATTCCATGCACAACAAAGTTTATGTCCTTTACTAATTAGGCATATACTGTTAGGGAAGCGTATGTATCTTTGTGTCGAATTGTGGGTATAATTGCGAGTATGGCCTTTGAACATCAAGTCAATAGTTGTACAATGTATGTTATATATATTCAATTTTTGTAAATGGTATTACATGGGTAATTGTGATAATGAACAATCAGCTGTGAGCTCTGGGAAGTGAGTGTGACCTCAGGGTTAATCACCATTAATTTAATTTGTTTTATGTTATTATATTTTGCCTACATACATCCCTTTTCGAATTTAGAAAAAATCTTTACAACACGTAGTTCCCGGGGCACATAGCTGTGACTAAGTGTATTATATACAATTGCATTTTGATAGATCGAGTTATAGCCAGGTGCCTTTAAGAGAGACATCTCTCAAAAGGCTCAGCCTTATTTGTTTGTATTATTATATATTTTTGTTTTTTAACAAATTATTTGTAAGCAAAATTGTATTGTATACTAAAGGCTAAATAAAAAGATTTCAATTCAATTCAATTCAATAGAGTTGCAGCAACGTGGTTAATGACGTTATTAAAGGACGTAGTTATATAACGTAATATCGTCGCTTTTATGTTCTTAAGACGAATTGTTTTGGTTATTACTTTATGTAATAATGTCAATACTGTGTAAATGTGTAGAGTCACGGCGACGTGGTTACAGACGCAATAACACGACGTAGTTATATAACGTAATATCGTCTCTGTAACGTTAAGACGAATCGCTTTGGTTACATTACCATTACGTTATATAAACACGTAAATACCATGTAAATATGTAGAGTCGCGGCGACGTGGTTACCGACGTAATAACAAGACGTATACAGATACATGTAGCATACTCTACAAAGATTAGGAGTACTTTGATGGTTTACATTCTGCAACCCACTTGATTTCGAGATTAAAACGCTATGAAATCCAATGAACACCCCATGAATACTCTCAAAATGTCAACATGACTTCTTCCGGTGGATCACATGCCTACTTTCATAAATGTCGTTGGAAGATGTTTGGTGTTAGAGTTTAATTAATAAAAATAGATTATCATTAAGTTCAGGGATATTTCGTAGCGAGGTCGGTCTATATGGTCCGTGCCCCATGAGTAGCTTTCCCTTTCACTGAACCATAAGCTATTCATAAGAGCATTGGGTGTAGTACATGATTGGATAAATTTCCAGTATTCGAGAAGTGGATAATCGTAGTCATGTGTTATACTTATAACTGCCTTGATGGTATAATGGTTAGAGTGTTTAAAATATGTATGTGGTAACCCAGGTTCGAATCCCGGTCCATCGCATGCTTACTTTCATTAATTTCTTTGGGAGGTGTTTGGTGTTGGAGCGAAACTAATCAAAATATATATTTGGAAGAGTTATACATCTATGGATTGTTAAGCAAACTTAATTGGTTTTAAGAAACGATTCACTGCATTTTTAGATTTTGAAATATTAGAGATTATTTCTGTCACTAAACTGTACCTAAGAAATTATATAGGCCTACTAATCTTGTTTTGTTATCTAGTAAATATTTTGATGGTCTAGTAGGCAGTTAGTATAATTCTACAAACATACAGTGTTGGTATATATTTGTGTTTTATATCAACCTGATTTATATATGTTTAAGAATTATTCCTTTGTCTTTGCTAGGGAAACTATAATATTGTTGTGGATGCACATTAGGGCTAGTTGCAACGAACAACCTTTTAACCCATTCAGTACCGGTGATATCCTTTGTAATAATTATATGATTAGACACTTATATTCAGCTTAGGAAGGACGTCTACCCATTAAACGGCTGCAAACTAACTAAATTACTCCTTTTGGCTACCATATATCCTTCCTAAGCTTCATAAAACCGTCTAAATTTAGCTGAAATCAAATAAGAAATACATCGCCGGTACAGAATGGGTTAAACGTACCTTTTGGCAATTGTAATTATTTCAGGCGGCGTTCTTGTCATGTTTACAGACTAATAACACACATAACAAAGCCACTCCAACATCTTCCTCTCTCTCCAACACCCCTTCTCCCCTTTCTACACTTCATAAAAATAGAACATAGAAAGTAGCTACGAGGTGCCGTTGTAAAGGCTTATCCCTCAAATACCTTCACCACCTTGTTGTTGGGAATACAAAACTCAACCTCGAGCTTTGAAGGGTTGACTATTACCAATGAGACAAGGTTACTACAACAATTACTGTATGTTTTCTATATATATATATATATATATATATATCCAATTAATACATAATTTGAACTGGTTAAATATTTACTCTATTGTATCCTATTTTATGCATCTTACCTGTAACGTGAATCTCGTAATAACTGTCTTCGTGGTGCGATGCATAAGGTGTTGATTTTCGGTGTGAGCATCCTGGGTTCGAATCCAAGGACTGCCACATGTGTTTGTAAATTTCATTAATCGATTTTAGGAGTATAGTTGGTTGGTTGTTGGAAGGAACATAATAATAAATACTCTATTGTTACGCATATTAAGCATACAATTATGTAGTATTACAGTAGCATAACCTTCCCTAAATAGGACAATCCTTTGGGATGCAAACACTAATTGGGAGGTAGTCACTTTTTCTCTTTTGTGTTTAGTCCCATTAGCTTTGAGATTTTAAGACATTCGTTCCATTGGTTTGGCGATTTTAAGATCTTTCGACCAATTTGTTGTGATTATAAAGACCTTTCGACAAATAGTGTGTCAATATAAAGACCTTTCGTGCCATTTTGGTGGGGGGTTTTCCTGGCGAGCGATAAGGAACCTGTAATTCTAGGAAGAACCGGCCTTTGGCCGCAACATTTTTCTACCGAAAAATGTACAAATTTTTCTTGAAGGGGGGTCTAAGGTCTGTTTTTTAAGCTTGCTGGAAGTCTACCTAGGTTACTATAAGATACACACACTGTTTTTGTCTATGTGAGTGAAGGGGACAAAAGGCAGAATTGCCTGTAGCGAGTGCCTCCCCCAGAGTTGAAAGAGTGACAGGGCCAAAATCAAGGGACGTTCGAGCCAAAATGCCTGGACACAGAGTTTGAAGCAATTTAAGTCATAGGAAGAGGGAAAGACTGATTCGGTGAGAGAGTTCCAGAGCTCAGCAGTTGAATAGAAGAAAGTCTGAGAATAGCGTTTCACTCTTGGGTTGGAGAGTTAGATAAATAGAAAAAAATCAGCCATTACCCCCTTAACATTTTCTCCCACGTCAGTTTTGTGTATTATCAATATAAAAGTGCATTAAACAAGATTGAACCGAAAATAGCCAATCAAATCGTCGTTAAAGTAATATACCAAATAGTCGCCTGGGCACCACTGAAGCTTCCTTTCGTGGCGTTGTTATCCCTTGCTGTACCCGCGAAGTATTATGTATTATTTTGTAGCTATATTTAGACGATCTTGTTCAGCTTAAGAAAGAGTTGTGGTAGTTAAATCGGTTAATATAGATAGTTCGAAGCCTGTTAATTGCTGGAGGCTCCTCTTAAATTGAATACAATGGTCTAATAGTATCCAGCATAAAAGGAAAAGGGTGGCACTGGTACTGCATTGGTTGGAAACAGTGACAAAAAGGATTCTCTCTCTCTCTCTCTAGCGCAGATATTAATACCCACCATCTGTGCAAAAATTATATTTCAGCTTTCCGAAGGCAAATAAGTACTTCCGATAAATATTTAGCCTTGTATTTAAATAATGAATATTGTTAAATGTCATTACTTAATAGAGACACGTGTAAGGGTTACATTATTACACAGGATAATATAAGCAAATACGAACTTCAGACGAGGTGAGGAAGGGAGGTGGGTAAGTGACAGTATTGCCAGATACGCTTCAACCCTCACTATCATATCATAATGGATTTTACATTTTTGCATATTTTCAAATACCGAAGGCATTAATATACTATTTTCCTATATGTTTGAGGGAATATTTGTAAGATTTAGTGCTATAATTGTGTCTGTCCAGGGTTATAATGCATTGTGGAAGTTAGTCCTCTGACTTGGCAATAGTTACTGTAGGTATGATATCATTGTTCCATTCTTACTTTCTACTTAATTTACAGTAATTTAGTTATATTTTTCAAATTTCAGTTATCTTACACTAGTAAGTAACCGGTGCTTAAATATTATGATGCATACATGGATGCCATTGTAAAGGGATTTTAAATTAAATGTGTAAGGTATAATATAGGTGAATTCAATTAGGGATATATATGGCAGTATTTGGCAATCTAATCTAGCCAGTGTGAATTGCAGTGTTGCCAATTTAGGTACTTACCGCTAGATCTAGAGGTATTCACTTCAATCTAGCGGCCATTATAATACACTTAGCAGCAGCATTTCTAGGGATATTAAACAAACTTCAGACATTTTAGAGCCATATTTATTTGTAAAACTTGCCAAGCAAACAAACCAAAACTGTTATAGAGATTGTGGCATTATTATAGTGACTTTTTGCATGTATAATAAACTATTATATATGGATATGTCAAGTTGGCTGATAATTATGAAGCAGTAATGCTGGACGATAGGAAAACAGCATGAGGGAGCAGGGAACCGTAGGGTAAGTCGGCGCCTTAGCCTCCCGCAACGGGACATATATGGGGGGGGGGGGGGGGGGGGGGGGGGGGGGGCGGTCGTGGTATGTCTGTGCATAGAAAAAAGGACCAGGTGCTAAATATTTGTGGAAAGCTTATATATGAATATATGAATATATATACTTACTCATAAATGCCTAAAACCGAAATAGAGAACATTTATACTACGTTATATTATGTACGTAGACTGGAGTGAACACATCACTGAACTTTACAAGCCTTTTTCTCGAAATGTAAGCTTTTTACCTTTGATCGAGAATAACTCAGTAACTACTGATCATATAAGGATGGTACTTACACCGTTGAAAAGCTCGTGATTTGTTTTATAAATCTCTTACGCCGTTTTTTTGAATTTCCGGTTTATTGAGACACAGTCCCTTGGCATAGGTAGCTGACCACGGAGTAAAAAATAATTACCTAATTTCCGAGTCACCTAATTCCGCAATTAGATAACAAAAATAAAAATAGCCGAGAGTTGTAAAACCACCTGTCCTGAGTTGTCTGATCACTCTGAAAAGATTATACAGTGCTTGGGTTTCAAGCCTATCGACGTCAGAATTTGTATTGTATTTTCGAACTAATTTCCACCCTAATTCAGGAACTAATTGACCTAGAGAGAACAATGAGAACAAATATTTACCTCCTTACATCATCCTCTATAAGTGTGCAAAATCTCATTGAAATCGGACGAAGTTCAGTGTCACCCCGCTAGTAAATACCGGGCGGTCCCCTTAAAGTAAGCATTTGGCAAAGTAAGGAATTTTTAAAAAACCTTAGCTAATACTCTGCTATTCACCTAAAACAATTAGTAATTATCATTATTATTTGGTAGGGTAGGTATGTATAGGTAGGTTGGTTAAATAATTGGTGGAATTCGTAGGGACTCGAACCTTTTTGAGAGAGTTAAATTTAAAAAATGCATGGATCTGAATGATGAATATAAGAATTATTAAGCAAAACTAGGGTATGTGGGGAAGCCGAGACTGAAGACTGAAAACGTTGTGTGGGTACAGAGTACTTTTTTATATTCATTTCAGAATAGACAGTTTTCAATGCTGCGGCCAAACTATTCTACCAATTTCTATTCAATTTTTAATGTGGAGTATTAGTAGTGGAGTCCATATACCAAAGCCCAATCATTTCCTATGAGTGGGAGAGACGGTATTTAAGTCTGAAAGTTTTTGGGAAACCGGCTGCCATGGACGTGTCTGGCCGCCATTTTGGAGGTTTAGCATATCAATACAGAAACGCACCTTGTGTAAATGTTTGGTCCTGATACGACAAGTGGTTCCGGAGTTATTGCGTAAAAACCGGCAAACAAAAATAATTTATATTAATAATAATAATAATAATAATAATATTAAGAGAAACAATCGAAACTACTATGCCTCTATCATATTATTGCCAAGTTGTCATAATAATCACATATGAATAAAATTTATATATATATATATATATATATATAATTATATATATATATATATATACGGTACTGTATATATGTATAATAATAATATTAATAAAGTAGACGTGCCGTTTTGCCCAAAATCAAAACGGCATACCCAACTCTGCGATAGGTTACCATCATCACTACTAATACCATCATCAATCACAATCATCACTACTACTGCCATCATCACTACAACTGCCACAATCATCACGATTACTGTCATCATCACCATTACTATGATCATCATCACTACTACAATTACAATCATCACTACTACTCTCATCATCTCTACTACTGTCACCATTGTCACTAGCATCTTAATCACTACTATCATAATTGATACTACAACTATCAACCATCATTACTACTATCATCAGCACCATCTTACAATCATCATTACTACTGTTAACATCATCACTACTACTATAACCATCATGAATACTACTGTCACAAGTATTACCATCATGTATCCTATCACCATCATCACTACTACTGCCATCATCACTATTACTATGATCTTCATCACCACAACTATTGTCATCATCACTACAACTTTCACCATCATCACTACAACTCACCATCATCACTAATACTCACACCATCTTCACTACCATTATCACTACAACTATCATCATTACTTGTCACCATCATCACTACTATTATGACCATAATCACTACTACTAGTACTGTCACCATTATCTACTAGTCACCATCATATCTACTACTGTCATCATCATCACTACTGTCATCATCATCAATACAACTACAACCATCATAACTACTATTATCACCATCATCACTACTATCACCATCAATCCCACTATTACTACCATCACTTCTAATGCCAACTAAACTAACAACCTAGCAAATGCGGAGCGAGATGTTTTCGCCCCCAGAACGCCTTCATTGCTGGGGGGTGGGGGTGGGGGGGGGGGGGGGGGGGGGGGGGTGGGCGCCGGGGAGGGGGAGGGGGGGTAAAAACATATTTTGGACCTAAAATCATAACTATTGCATAAATTCAAAAAATCTTTGCTTACTCTGCTTACGCAGAGTTGATAATATTTATTAAATTTTAATTTCACATACACCCCTTGAGCTCAGATCAATCTGAAATTTAGACAAGTGTTAACTCCTAGACGGCATACCCAACTCTGCGATGGGTTACCATCATCACTACTAATACCATCATCAATCACAATCACCATCATCACTACATTTGCCACAATCATCACGACTACTGTCATCATCACCATCACTATGATCATCATCACTACTACAATTACAATCATCACTACTACTCTCACCATCATCACTAGTACTGTTACCATTGTCACTGCCATCTTAATCACTACTATCATCATTGATACTACACCTATCAACCATCATTACTACTATCATCACCACCATCTTACAATCATCATTCCTACAGTTAACATCATCACTACTACTATAACCATCATCATTACTACTGTCACAAGTATTACCATCATTTATCCTACTGTCACCATTATCACTACTACTGCCATCATCACCATTACTATGATCTTCATCATCACAACTATTGTCATCACTACAACTTTCACCATCCTCACTACTACTCACCATCATCACTAATACTCGCACCATCATCACTACTGTCATCATTATCACTACAACTATCATCATTACTTGTCACCATCATCACTACTATTATGACCATCATCACTACTACTCTAGTAGTCACCATCATATCTACTACTGTCACCATCATATCTACTACTGTCATCATCATCACTATTGTCATCATCATCAATACAACTATAACCATCATCACTACTATTATCACCATCATCACTACTACCACCATCAATCCCACTATTACTACCATCACTTCTAATGCCAACTAAACTAATTTAACCTAGCAAATACGTAGCGAGATGTTTTCGCTCCCAGAACGAATGCGTTCTTAGTGTGTGAGCCCCTTCGGGGCTCACACACTAAGAATGCCATCATTGCTGGGAGGGGGGGGGGGGGGTTAAAACCATATTTTGGACCTAAAATCATAACTATTGCATAAATTCAAAACATCTTTTTTGACTGACATTCGCATTCACGCAACACATGTTCGTGTGAAATTTGGTGAAAATCCGTCCAACGGTCTAGGAGGGGTTTCGAGACAGATGGACAACGACGACGACGACGACGACAGATTTTCTTTTCGTGTGGTACCCCCTATACGGGGGGGGGGGGGGGGGGGGGTACCAAACTCTGCTTATGCAGAGTTGATAATAGCTGGTAATAAAGTAGACGTGCCGTTTTGCCCAAAATCAAAACGGCATACCCAACTCTGTGATGGGTTACCATCATCACTACAAATATCATCATCAATAGCAATCAACATAATCACTACTACTGCCATCATCACTACAACTGCCACAATCATCACAAGTACTGTCATCACCATTACTATGATCATCACTACTACTCTCACCATCATCACTGTCCATTGTCACTACCATCTTAATCACTACTATCATCATTGATACTACAACTATCAACCATCATTACTAATATCATCACCACCATCTTACAATCATCATTACTACTGTTAACATCATCACTACTACTATAACCATCATCATTACAACTGTCACAAATATTACCATAATTTATCCTACTGTCACCATCATCATTACTACTGCCATCATCACCATTACTATGATCTTCATCACCACAACTATTGTCATCATCACTACAAATTTAACCATCATCACTACCATCATCACTACTGTCATTATTATCACTACAACTATCATCATTACTTGTCACCATCATTACTACTACTAGTACTGTCACCATCATATCTACTACTGTCATCATCATTACTGTCATCATCATCAATACAACTACAACCATCATCACTACTATTATCACCATTATCACTACTATCACCATCAATCCAAATATTACTACCATCACTTCTAATGCCAACTGAACCACCTTAACCTAACAAATGCGTAGCGAGATGTTTTCGCCCCCAGAACGCCATCATTGCTGGGGGGGGGGGGGTGGGGGGGAGGGTCTGGGAGGAGGGGGGGGGGGTAAAACCAGATTTTGGACCTAAAATCATAACTATTGCATAAATTCAAAAAATCTTTTTTGACTGACGTTCGCATTCACGCAACAAATTTTCATGTGAAATTTGGTGAAAATCCGTCCAACGGTCTAGGAGGAGTTCCGAGACAGACGGACAACGACAACAACGCCGACGACAGACATTTTTTTCGTGTGGTACCCACTATACGGGGGGGGGGGGGGTACCAAACTTACGCAGAGTTGATAATAGTATGCAGTTCATTGATTAAAAAAAAAAAAAAAAAAATATTATTAATGTTATTCCATATCCCTACAGATGCAGAGTGCCTTGTTCCTATTATTAACTACTTTAACTGCAGTGGCCTTGTCAGCACATCAACGTATTCCTTGTTGTAAGTAATAAACAGTAACCAACTCACATCTCACTATACACATCACTTTTTGTTAGCACATTTCTACATTTTTATATTTAACCCATTCAGTACCAGTTCCGTCCTTTTCATTGTATACTGGTTACTAATAGACGATCATATTCAGTTTAGGAATGGCTTCCAGCAGTTACAGGCTCCTAACTATTTTAAATAACACAGATCTTTCTTGAGCTGCGCAACATCGTCTAATATTAGCTAGAATAAATTATAAAAGACACCGTTGGTACAGAACGGGTTAATATATACTTTATATATACTTTAATTAATTTCATTGGGGGTGTTTGGTGTTGTGGTGAAATTAATAAAATATAGAATATAATATAAACACTATGATAACTATACTAACAATGTAATTTGCCAATATATGAACAGGTTTTATTGTACAAATCTGCACCTGCCCTCACAATTTAATGTATTATTTCTTGAAAGCATGAGGTCGTAATAGGAATTACTATTGTGCAGTGCATTTGTTGTTATGTGTTTGTCTTTATCACAAACAATACCGGTGCCGTTCTTTTAATTAAATTCTAGCTGCTGTTATAGAATTTTTGTATATAAAGTACCTAGAGCAATTAACAGGCTTAGAACTATTATGCTTAACCGTATATCCTACGACAGATCCTTCTTAGAAAATGCATAAAATCGTCTAAATCTAGCTAGATTTAAATTTAAAAGACGTCGCCGGTACAAAAGGGGTTAACTATCATATCGTTAACATTCCCACCTTTCTCAATCAATACTTTCCGGATTAAAAAGTACACTATTATACAAACGTATAATGATAGAGTATTATAATAATTGTTTGATACATATTTCCTCAGGTCACGATACCAACACCAGACCCGTGATTTTGGCGATGGAAGCTCTGTTGTCACAACCACAACGATCAGCATGCTTTCTCTCCATAATCACAAGCGGAATGGATGGAACGTATTTTAATTACAAGGTATATATATATATATATATATATCAATAAACAGTTAATACACAAGAGTTAATCGAAATATATTTAAGTGCCTGTCAGTGAGCCAGATCCAGAAATGTGCACTTTGGTTGCACCCCCCCCTGCAACTTTAGTTTGATGGTACCACATTGTTCCTGGGTCTATGGGGATGACATTTTCACTTGTTGTCATTCGCACAACCTGTCAGGTAATTATGACAACAGCTTTTTATACCGAGGCTATAAAAAGTGAAAATATATGACACACATGTAACCATTGGAAATAGTTGTCCATTAAGGTCCTAGAAGTCATATAAATGAATGAAACATACCTCTGTACCAAACTATTGGTTAGTTTTGTGTTTACCATTGCCCAAAATTGGAAAATCACATCAATTTATCTAAAAAACGGCCATTATTTTTGGCGTTTTCCACAAAATATTCACTTAAAATCCTGATTTTTTTCAATTAGTTAAATATCCATTAAGTTAAACAACAGAGTTGTGTTTATTGTTTATTTCTACTATTCCACATGAAATTTGAGACCGCTGTCTTCAATAGTAACGGTATAATAAGCGATTTCCTACCCCTACCCCCTAAAAGGCCAAAATTGATGATTTTGCAAAAAAACGCTTAAAGGTGCTTGTTATGATTTCTGACCAGGATCAATGTATGATACTTTAAATATATGGTGATGGGCTGGTCTATCAGAGTGAGAACTGAGCGATCTCTGCCATACCCATAGCTTACTCTGACTGTTCCTTTTACTTATATATTTTCTAGATCTCAAGTGACGGCGTCTCTTCCGTGGATTGACCTCCCAATCTACCATGATTGGAAGCCAAAGCGTCACATTTTTCCTTTGCCCCTCAACTTTCTCTTCATAATTGCTGAAGGGCACAGGGCCCTGGGTGGGGCTTTGGTTTCCCGGGCGTTTCCGCACCCTCCTTAGCTCCCCGCCATGGAGTGGCTTCGGTCACCCAGGCTTTATTGTGGTCGGCAGGGAGGGTTCTTTGGGGGTGCTCGATTATGGCCTTGGCCTTATTCGGGGCCTTGGGGCTGTTCGGCCAGGCAGCTTGAGGAACAACAACAACAACAACATTTTAAACAAAAGGACATTATCAAAATAGTCTGACCCAAAAGTTTGACTTGAATTACATAAGTAGTTTCAATTTTAGAGGGTCAAGGTCATATAAATTTTACCCATAGATTTGTACAGTGACTGCAAAAGTAGTATACTACTTTTTTACTCTATCTCCTAATGAAACGTCTTTGAGGCCTAAAATTTTGCAGGGGTAATGTGATAAAAGGCTTTCTTTTGGAAATCCAAAAGTGATCATAAAATACACCTTTAAGTTTTCAACCCCCATGCCACTTTTGTACTTAAATGATTCATGTAAATCACTTGAATATCTACAAATGACATAAGCATTACTAGTTAAGCATAACTATGTGAATAGATCAAGGTAAATATAGGATTTTATCCTGTTTACATGTACAATATAAGGGATTGGCTTTTGTATATTCACTTGTTTCATGTTAATTACAGTATGTCAAGTTCTGTGCATGCACTAATCATCGTCATCATCACTAGATTCTGCTTGGTCAATGTTCTGGGTATTTGTGCATGTCTTGCATTTACAGGCATCAGTGCACGGCAAAGCATTCTTACGGCATGAGCACCGACTTCCCACACACCCAGTACTGCAGTTACAAGAAATCAGCAACAAGAGTGCTTTTGGTGCAGGTGGATTGTCCATCCAGTGGATAGCCAGTGTGTCATTGTTGAGGTCCCAGCCATGGCCATCAGGGCTTGGTGTGGTAGCAGCTGCATCCAGTGCTGATCGCCAGATGCATGCCTGGTAATTCGCCCACTTCACATGGTACTTGAGTGCATCTTGGGTCGGTGGAAGATGGCATGTTTGGGCATTCTTGCTGCAGAATAGTTTGTAGCGGACAAGGTCGGTGTCAATGCCGCTGTACCCATAGAGTAAACAGACAAACCGTCCACATGCTTGCAGCCTTTCATCATCGGCATCAAATGATGAGCCAACCATTTTCATGGCATTGCACATGTCTGCATCAGACACCACCAACCGGAACGCCTGCTTCTTCCCTTTGCCAACAAATGCACTTGTGCTGTCGGACCCAGTGAATGCATGCATTCCTGGTATTGCTTCACGCACATCGTTTCCTAGTTTCCTGCCAATAGCTGTGGCATCAAGGTACCTCTGTCTCTGTGTGGTTCCAGTGCAGAAGAGTAGTCTTGCATTAATCTGATGGCTAAAGGCACAGGCCAACACAGCAACATCTGTATCAGGTGACTTAATGATGATACATTCATGCCCCTCTGATGCTGCATGGCTTGCATGGAGCAGAATGTGCGTGTCAGCTTCTTCCTTTGAAGTGCACAGTTGATCTACCCTGCTGCACTTAACACAGCCATCGCTCTCGACAAGCATGTGGCACTCATCGCCATGGGTGATGTACAGTGGTCCAAAGCTGTTCAACTTGGATGCATATTCTGGCTGCTGTAACTCTTCCACCAGAAAATTTGCAAGATTGGTCTTGTTCCCACCATCACTAAGGAACTTCTTCCACTGTGCCGGACACTTCTGATGTCTGCCGAGGATCCTCATCTGCAAGACACCTGATGCTTCACGCTTGGCTCGCTCAGGGTTCTTGATGGACAGCTCAGGATACTGGTCCATAACTAGATCTGTTCGGGTATGGTTGTTGCTTGTTAACTTTAGCATCTCAAGAACATAACTAGCCAGATCTTTGAATGTCTTGGGGACTGTCTTAATGGCCTGCAGCATGGCCATTCCATCAAAGATCCACACTGCTGTTGCAGGGACATCTTCTGCTGGTTCTGCTTGCTCTTCCAATGAATGTAGAAGAGAAGCCTTGGTAGTCTTCGCAGGTGCACCGTCAGGAGTTGCAAGGGACCATGGCAGAGGACCCAGTGGATACTGCAAGACTTCTTGCATGTTCATTTGCCCGTGTTGGGCAATGACCACCATCTTTGCAAATAGTCCCCTAGGTAGTCCCCAAATAGTCTAGTAGGTAGTAGGGGTAGGCAGCCCCGCCCAGGGAAGTACTACCGCCAAGGTTTCGGGAGACTCAGGGAATAGCCTGAATTCCATTTTCTCTCCCAGGCCTTGGTAGCTGGATACATATCTTTCTGCCTCACACATCAGGGGTATCAGGAAAACCCTCTTTATATAACATACACATCCAACTTCACGACATTGCCCTACATTGCTATCCTCTATCCATAAAACACTACTCTTCCCACTACATATCATACATGTAACACCATACACCTTACCCAATAAATATGGCAGTACAATTGTTAAGAGCAAACCTGGTGGTCCCTCGGATAGCCACCCCCGGCAGGGTTGGGTCATTGACACAGGGCCCTCCCGGTCGTCATCATGCGACTGTGTCAAGAGCATTGCAACGTCCCAAAGCTGCTCGTCGGTGCAGCTTTTTCTTTAGCAATATAAGGGGACTTCACTCTAACATCAATTCTGTACACCAATTTCTTCAAGCAGAATCCCCTACTCTCCTTTTTTTGACAGAGACTCAAGTAACATCCACATCTGACACGTCTAGATTTAATTTTCCAGGTTATCAACTGCTCCAAAATTTCAGACCTAAAGGAGGTGTATGTTGCTTCGCAAAATCTGAAATTGCCCTGGAGGAGGTTACTAGTTTCAATTGTCCCTATTTTGATTATTCTATATACAAATTAATTTCTGCTGGTAAATTTAAATACATATGTTGCATCTACCGTTCCCCAATTACTCCTCCAGAGCAAAGTCTTTTTGATTCTCTGTCCTCACAACTCGGTGTCCTCAACTTAAATGCTTCTTCTGAAATCACTGTGTTGGGTGATTTTAATGTCCATAATGTTGAATGGCTCACTCATTCAGCCAGGACTGATGATGCTGGTCTTGAATGTGAGCTATTTGCAGACTCATTTAATCTCACTCAACTAGTCAACCAACCCACCCGTGTACCAGATAATCCTAATCATAATTCCCACCTACTGGACTTATTTTTAACAACCAATTCAGAAAATTATGATGTTACAGTGAGGTCCCCGCTTGGATCTTCTGATCACTGTCTGATACAGGCCACCTGTCTATCACCTACCACACCTTCCCACTCTGAACCTGTTTTGGTGACTAAATGGCATTACGATAGGGCAGACTGGGAGGGTCTTCAAGGTTCCTTTATTGATATTCCCTGGACCTCTTTCTTTTCTAATGATGCACACTCCACCTTAAGCCACATACAAGATTTTGTAAAAATTGGAATGGAAACTTTTATTCCTCATCAAAAGTACAGTAAAAGATCTAATTCACCTAAATGGTTTGACCATAATTGTGCTAGAGTAACTGAACAAAAAGCAATAGCCTACAATGCATACACAAGATCAAAAACACATGAAGCCTTTAATTACTTTAGAAACATCAGAAATCATGCCAAAACTGTATTAAACCTAACTAAATCAAACTTTCTCCACAAGCAGGCAAATAAACTTCTAAATAATCCAAATGATAACAAAATATTTTGGTCTACTCTTAACTCATTTAAATCCAACTTCACTACTGCTTCATCCATTCCACCATTAAAATCTCCGACTGGCAATCTTGTAAGTGACCCACGAGGTAAAGCTAACCTTCTTGCGGATATTTTCTCCACCAACTCAACCTTAGATGAAATAAATCAAGATGTCCCTGTACTTAATTTTAATTCGCCTGAAATTCCCTCACTTAAGATCCACACCAGACATGTCAAAAACTATTTTGCAGAATCTCTCGGTAGATAAGGCTCCTGGTCCAGATGAAATTCCTCCAATAGTACTTAAGAATTGCTCCTTGGTGCTCGCTCCTGTATTGGCAAACATTTTCCGTCTGTGTACTCATACCTCATGCTTCCCAGTACCCTGGAAAGAAGCAAACATCCATCCAGTTCCTAAAAAAGGTGCCTCTTCAGATCCATCAAACTACAGACCAATAGCTATAACTTCCACTCTTGGTAAAGTCTTTGAAATTATATTAAATAATCACATAATTAAGCATCTTGAGAATAATAAATTAATCAGTGATAGGCAATATGGTTTTAGACGATGTCGATCAACTGCAGACATGCTTTGCCTTCTTACGCATCAAATCAACCAAGCTACAGACCAACATGGTGAAACACATACAATAGCACTGGATATATCAAAGGCATTTGATAGAGTCTGGCATCAATCCTTATTGTCGAAGATGTCACACTACGGCCTTGCATCATTAGTTCCACTAATTTCTTCTTATCTTCATAACAGAAAAATATGTGTAATGGTAGATGGCCTTTATTCTCAATTTCACTCAATAAATGCTGGTGTTCCCCAGGGATCAGTTTTGGCCCCAATTCTGTTCCTCATTCATATCAATGATCTCATATCTACCACTCATAATCCAATACATTCCTATGCAGATGACTCAACACTCCACAGTTCCTTCACATTTACCAATTCTTTCACCCAACCCGATCTTATAAATTCAAAAATAAACACTGCAATTTCTCTGAACCAGGACCTTTCTAGAATTAATGGATGGGGCAAAAGAATCTAGTTTCCTTTAATGCACAGAAAACCAAGTACATTCAATTTTCTAACCGACAGAATCTCACTGACTCCCATATATTTTTTAATGATGTAAATATTCCCACTTCCCCTAGTATTGACATTCTCGGTGTAACATTAACTACTAACTTGAGCTGGACACATTATGTTAGAGGCATTGCTAAGAATGCCTCTAAAAAACTGGGACTCCTGTACAGAGTTCGAGAATTCTTCACTGGCGAGCAGTTGGCCGTGATATATAAAAGTCATGTGCGTTCTCAGATGGATTACTGTTCACCTCTGTGGGGTGGAAGTGGAGTGGTTGCATTGAGGCAGTTGGACAAAATTCAAAATAAAGCTATTGATTAATCAACAACCCTGCAATCACACAGGACCTTCCTACATTATCCATACGAAGAAACGTTGCATCCCTTGCATTATTCTACAGATATTTTCACAGCAATTGTTCCGAGGAACTTGCTTCAATTGTGCCGCCTCTCCACATCTTTCCCCGTAGAACTAGGGCAGCTGAGAGCGCACATGAATTTACACTTTCTCCTCCACAATGCAGGACTTCTGCTTATCAGAATTCATTTATCCCCAGAGCTACTACTCTTTGGAATTCACTTCCCTCGAATTGCTTTCCACTAACTTACAATCTACAAATGTTTAAATCCAGTTGTTACAAACATTTTATGAATGGAGGATGCCTTTAGGCACATGGACCTTTTTGTTTTATCTGTGTTTTCCTTCCTCCGTTCATTGTCTCTTAACAAAAAAAAAAAAAAAAAAAAAATCAGCCTTGATTACAACATCTGTGGTGGCAGCTTTGGTCTTCTTTGACTTCACCAGATTCCTAAATGTCTTGAGTGCAGCCTTTGCTAATGGGGCATAGAGGTCTGCTTGACTGCTACACAGTCTCTCTTGTACAAAGGATGTGAAGGCATCAGCTCCCTTCTTTTCTGCAGACAACAGGTCCTCTGTTATGTCATCAGTAGCCTTTACTCCAGACGCAATGTTGATGAGGGAATCAGTTGTGTTTTTTTTCTCATACGGGTTCACCCAGCTCTCTACAGTGTCCATGACTTTTTTTACATCACCTTCATCTTTCTTTAGGCGAGGGGAACTAGTTTCCTTGTGGTGCTGGCTCTGAGCATCATACATACGAGCCATCTCCCTGCAGATTTGAAGTGCTCTGGCCCTGTCATGGGCTGTCAGAATCCAACGCTGGACAGCACCTTGGTTGAGGCTGATACCTACTATGCCACTGCTCGTCTTGGAGTCACGGTTCAGATTTTGCTCAATGGTCTGGTCAACAGGAACTTGGGCAAATGCACTCTTGCGACTTCGTTGAACTGCAAAATGTCCATCCAGGAGAAGTGCATTGCTTTCGGGATGTGTCTGAGGCAGGGTTGTCATCTCACACCAGTACACAGAGAGGTAACGGGCATAGTTCGTTCTGTCGTACGCAAACACCCATGGTAGCATCTCATGCACTGAAGCAAGGTGCAAGACCCAGTTTCCTTCTCTAGTAGCGTGCGTGAATCGAAGCAGTAGGCAGACCAGGTCAATGTAAGAGTCCCAAAAGGCTGCCAGTGTCCCCCGGTTCATCTTGCAGAACTCATCAAAGAGTTCCAAGAGACGTGTGAACTCTGGTGACAACAACATGACATTGAAGTTGTCTGATGTGATCTCACTGCAGACATCATCCATTACTGCCCAAGCAGGTTGGAGCAAATCACCATGGTTCTCCTGTGCCCATTCATAGAAGGCTTTGATTCTCAGACGCTGCATGGCTTCCATGACAATCTTGTGTGCTCGCATAGAGCGATTATATTGACGACCTTCAAGCACCGCAGGAATTGAACCAGGAGCAACGATACCAGCTTCGATGAGCATATCTGACAGCCCTGCATCACCGAACCTCTTTCCCAGGATTGCTAGGAACATCATCGCAGTGTGAAAAGCCCCCATTCTGAGGATGACACGGGAGAACTCTTCTTGCTTTTTCCACACGACTTCTTGGGATTATGCATACACAGCAAGATCCATTACGATGATGACTTCTTCTTGGCCCAGTTGTCGTCCCATTTCAACAGACCTCTTAAGAAGAGTGTACACAGTAGACAGCTCGGTAGGAGATGCTTCGATCACCGGACAGTAACTGACTGTGCTTAGTGATGGTATGTCTTTGCTGACCGCAGCATTGAAACCAGACCACCCCGGCACCAACTGTTGAGCATTAGCTCGTTCACCATTGTCATTCCTACTCCGTAGCAGGCACCAGGCTGTGTCCTTTTGCTTTGCTTGGATCACACAGGCTGTTTCTTGAAGGCTGAGGTCGCGCTCAGTGATGACCATGTTGCCGGGCCCAGATCGCTTTCCTGCATTGTATGGAAGAATCTTACAGGGCCTTGGGGTGAATGATCTCTTACGTTTCCCCTTCGATGAACGCGTTGGCAGGACAGGAGATGCAGGCTGGCCTCCTCTCTCTATGATAATTCCGTTCGTGCAGTGGGTGGTACCATGACCACTGAGGGTTTCTTCATTGAAGTCATTGTTGTCCCAGCACATGATGACAGGAACATTGGGCTGGATGTTGGTAGGTGTGTACACTGTACCATCTTCAGAATCCTCAATGTGTCTGTTAGCCATACCGGTATCAACTTCTTGTATTTGGCTGTTAGACAGTCCATGACCAAGATGATTCAGAATCCCCACCAACTGGGAACTTCTTGTGAGATGCTTAACAGTCAGTGGAAGGACCACATGCTTTGGGGTCTTGACTCGTCCTCCAGAAACACAATGCAGGAGATCTTGTGCTATTGATAACACATGTCGGTGGCTTGTGTCTGGTAGATTTGGCCTACAGGTGGAGACTGCTTCCTCACCTGAATCGTCACACAATACCCAAGCAAGCAGGTTGTAGACAAGGTCAGGGACCTGTATGTGGTCTTCGGTCAGGTCATCTGGCATCGGTGGCCATGACATGTTGTTTTTCACTGCTAGCAGCTCAGCACGGATGATCTGAGCACATACAAAGACCTGGTGTAGCTGGTCGTACTGGACTGATGGTGATGGTGAAAGCAAATCTGTCGGTGTCACAGCAGCGGCTGCACTGGCCTCCACAGCCTGGCCGGTCTTAACTGCCTTGGAGTAGACAATCTCTGTTTCAGACATTATTTGGGGCCGCCAAAATTTGAGCTTATTTCCATAGTACTTGATCAATCGACTCTTGATTTTCTCTGTACGATAGTTTGGCGATTCAATACCATTCTCTTCTAGTAAGTCAACATGCATGTCTCGTAAGTCGGTCATTCGCATGACATCCAAGCCATTTATCACTCTCTCAGACACGTGATTAACTATCTGTTGGAAGGCTGCCTTATATATAGCATTTTCTTGATATTCAACTTGCTGAACTGGCCTTGTATCTCTGCCTCGTGTGTAGCTACCATAGCATGTTTTGTGATACCTGATCTTGGCCGCAATGAGGTCTTTGCACCTGAGTTCCAAAAGTATTCGCTCATCTTATTTGGCTTCGGCAGCTTCCAATAGCTTGTCACTTGCTTGTGTCGTGAGGCAGTGTGAAAGTATTTCCAGCCTAGATCCCGAGCGTCGTTGGGCCTTCTGGCAGATGATACACACGGCTCTTAAAGGTGGCTTGCTCATGCGATATGTTCGGGAGGCTGCGCTTGTGGATGGTTCGAATGCAGGTGATGCAATGTGAGACAGGGTTCCATGTTTGGCAAGAAGTCTCTGGATGAGAGTCTTGTTTGTGTACGTCTGATAACAGGGACGATGGTATCCTCCAGCTGGACCTTCATTCCAGTGTCCTCTTGATCATAAATCGCATCTTGGCGTTCTTTTGCCGACTGTCTGTGTTTGGCCCAGCTTTGCGGTGTAAAGTTAGTCAGATGGCCAGCGACTGTCCGGACATGGCAGAGGCACTGCTTCCAGTCTGGGTCTTGACGTGCAGTCTTAGGTGTACGGGTGTCGAGGTTCATCACTGGATCAGCCATGGTTCACGGCAATCTGAAAATGGAAAATTATGGCCTTTTAGGGTAGGGGTAGGAAATTGCTTATTATACCGTTACTATTGAAGACAGCGGTCTCAAATTTCATGTGGAATAGTAGAAATAAACAATAAATACAACTCTGTTGTTTAACTTAATGGATATTCAACGAATTGACAAAAATCAGGATTTACAGTGAATATTTTGTGAAAAACGCCAAAAATAATGGCCGTTTTTTAGATAAATTTATGTGATTTTCCAATTTTGGGCAATGGTAAACACAAAACTAACCAATAGTTTGGTACAGAGGTATGTTTCGTTCATTTATATGACTTCTAGGACCTTAATGGACAACTATTTCCAATGGTTACATGTGTGTCATATATTTTTACTTTTTATAGCCTCGGTACCCCCCTCGTTTATAAAAAGCTGTTGTCATAATTACCTGACAGGTTGTGCGAATGACAACAAGTGAAAATGTCATCCCCATAGACCCAGGAACAATGTGGTACCATCAAACTAAAGTTGCAGGGGGGGGGGGGGGGGGGGGGGGGGGTGCAACCAACTCAATAACTAAGGCCCTTTTTGGATTTGGCCCATAGACTGATATTAGGCTGATATTCTATTTATAAAACATACACTGGACAACACGATGAGCATTTGTAAACAATTTCAGGGCTTATGAATGTGACCAAAGTCAGTATCACATGATGATGTATAATATAATTGTATAATTGGTTCTTATATGAATCTGGAGTTGGAGATGAAATGGGCCCCCTGGAAACTTCGATGGGAGAAATGGCAGGGAATGATTTGGAGATGTGCAGTACATTGGATAGTCAGTTTCTTTCCGTTTTCACTGGTGAAAGTTTGGCACAGGTTCCAGAAGTCAATATGGTGTATGGTGATGGTGTGGAAAATATGTTGAGTGCGGTTGGTATGAGTAGAAATGATGTGCTTGGGGAAATTGACGGGCTGAGGCCTCAAAAGTCGCCTGGTCCTGACGAGGTGTGTGCTAGAGTGTTGGGGGAATGCAGAGATGAGTTGAGTGGCCCATTGGCATTTTTGTTTGGCAAGTCATTGGAAACAGGTTTGGTTCCGGAAGCTTGGAAGCTTGCAAATGTGGTTCCGGTCTTCGGGAGGGGTGATGAATCGATGGCATCCGGTTGCCGTCCCATTAGTCTCACATCAATCATAGGAAAGTTGCTAGAGTCTATTATTGCTAGGAAAATTAGAAGCCACTTAGTAAAATTTAACTTAATAAATTCTTCTCAGCATGGATCCACTCAGGGACGTTCTTGCCTTACTAATTTGCTTAGCTTTTTCTCAGAGGTATATGAAGCAGTAGATAGTGACAAGTCATATGATATTATATATTTAGATTTCAGTAAAGCTTTCGACAGAGTCCCTCATGAGAGATTGATGAGAAAGGTTGAGGCACATGGAATAGGAGGGTCGTTGTTGGGATGGATTAGGTCATGGTTAATTGGTAGGAAACAGAGAGTCAGCATAAATGGTACCAAGTCAGAGTGGGGAGCAGTCAAAAGTGGTGTCCCCCAGGGATCGGTATTAGGTCCCCTGTTGTTTCTTATATACATAAATGACCTAGATTTAGGTATAACTAGTAGGATAAGTAAATTCGCAGACGATACTAAAATGGGGAGATCAATTGATTCAGATAGCGATATAGAGTGCCTCCAAAGGGATCTAGATACCTTACATGAATGGTCAGTAAATTGGCAGATGAAGTTTAACATTGACAAATGCAAGGTATTAAAGATAGGGAAGATGCAAACAAATGTTAAATATAAACTAGCTAATTTAGAATTAGAAAATTCAGACTGCGAGAAAGATCTAGGTGTGTTTGTTAGCAATGATTTGAAGCCTAGAAAACAGTGTATAAGCGTTCGTAATAAGGCAAACAGGATTCTCGGGATCATCTCTAGGAGTGTGAGTAACAGAACTGCTGATGTTATCTTAAAACTTTACTTGTCATTAGTGAGACCCCATATGGATTATGCTGTCCAATTTTGGTGTCCTTATTACAGAATGGACATAGATTCATTGGAGAGAATTCAGCGTAGAATGACAAAAATGATCCATAATATTAGAAATTTTCCGTATGAAGAAAGGTTGAAGAAATTGGGTTTACATTCGTTAGAGAGACGCAGAGTTAGAGGGGATATGATAGAGGTGTTCAAGTGGGTTAGTGGGATTAACAAAGGGGACATGACAAATGTACTAAAGCTCAGTGATAGCGAAAGAACTCGTACCAATGGTTTCAAATTAGATAAATTTCGTTTCAGTAAAGATATAGGCAAATATTGGTTTGGTAACAGAGTTGTAGATGGGTGGAATAGGCTACCAAGTGATATAGTGGGATCAAGAACGATAGGGAGCTTTAAGAAAAACTTGGATAAACATATGGACGAGAAGGGTTGGGTGTGAAGGGGGATCAGCCGGGTTGGGCCAATCAGCGCTCTGCAGACCCCGTAATCCTGCGTTAATCTCTAACCGGTTTGGTAAGATGATCCTCAGGGTATTAGAGTGTTGAGCCTATAATTGGGCTTTGTAATTGGGGTTGTGTGGGACAGGGATCTGCCTTGCTTAGGCCAATCGGCTTTCTGCAGACTCCCATTTTCTTATGTTCTTATGTTCTTAATAATTACTAGTTATCACCATTCACCTACCTTTGTACTATGCTCAAATAAGCTATATGATAACAGTGAATAACTCATTTATCATTCCTAATGAGAACAAAATTACATATAATGTGTGTGGCTGCTTAAACATCTCCATTCCCTCAGAACCTGAGAACTCTACACAAATCTTGGCCCATCGGATTCTTCGAAGTGGCAGAAAATATACAGCACTCCAATGACTCACAATCCTGGTTCACATTTGTCGTTAACCAAATAAGTGAGGTGGGTTGATTCAGCCTTTCACGTCTAAAACGTTTGGCTAGTTCGTTCAATACTTAAGCTGTGGACAATTCAATTATTGACTATTAATAACATTTATATATTAGCTTTGACGCTGTGTGATCGGGGCATAATGGAAAGAATCATAGTATATAATAACTATAATAATAACCCCCAGGTGCAGCAGGCATCCCGGTGTATGACAATGGTGGTAGCAAGTGACAACCCTTCCTTCCTTGAGAACGTCGCAGAATCAGCTCTCGCGGGACATAGCCTGCCGTGGTCAACCAAACTACTTGTCATCACTCATCTGCCACTTGGAAAACTAAGAGGGCTTCAAACATTACTTTCCTCCACGAACTCCATGCTGCTTATTCTTCACCATAAGTAATCAGCTCATTGAGGGACCTATAGCCCGTGTTTGTTTTTGTTTAGCTTGCGAGAAATGTACTCATCCCCATCTTAAAGGAGGATTTTAGTTCGTTCCCTAGACCTCTAACAAACTTAATAAACACTCCCAAGACCACCTCAAGATAATTTGTTTTGGTAGAAAAATATCCTGGCCGAAGGCTTTGTTTCTCATAAATTACAGGCTCGTTATTGCTTGCAAGGAAAAATTGACCCCTAAGTTGCATGAATGGTCTAAATATTCTCAAACAAATGGGACGAAAGATCTTCAAATCACCAAAGTAATGGGCCGAACATTTAAAAAAGCTGAACACAAATTGCGATAAAGATAAGGGAGAAGAGTGACCAAAAAACCATACCATACCCCTATAAATGATGACAATTCTTATTTTAACCCTTTCACTGCAGGCGACATGAGGAACTTCCTATGTAAAGATGACCCATACTACGGGCGAAGTACCTATACGTATTGGTAACACTGGCTGACTTGGCAGTACTGTGCCACTTTGCTTGTTGCTAGATGCTCCCAGAAGTTTCTAACCTTTCTTCCCATACTAATATCAGCCTGTTACAAGCATCAGTTATGAGAGGGTGTCTAAGCAGGAGGTGTTTTAGAAGCGGAAATTCAAGAAATTTGTTTTCACTTCTACATTTATTTGTGACAGCTATATATCAGGTATGAAAGTGAAGTTCATCTCATGTTACAGTCCATACCTCATTCTGTCTTCTAAACACAAAACGTGATGGAATAACTGTTTAAGTCATTGAATTATCGCAAGTGGAATGTTATGAGAAGGAGAAAGAGAGAGAGAGAGTGATGACACCCTTGCTACGGGCCCCACTGCTAGATGTAAACCGAAAAGTATATCTGTATTGTATATACTCAGGCACATACCCCATTGCTGGGGATGGCTGACTTGATACAAAGACCGAACAGAAACAATATTTACAGTTCCAATTCTTAGGGTCCGGGACCACTTTCGCATTCCCTTGCCCCTTTCTCTGTCTCATCTAGTAGGTAAAGACTACAAGGGAAGGAGGATTCCTAGCCATCCGCCCCCACAGAAAAGTATTGAAGGACAATTTAAAGCCCAGAAATGGGAAAGAATTAATGAAATAGTCTTTTATAGGGAGAATAAGACTTTACTTTGCCATTGGGACTCGTTTCAATTCGTTCAGGTGTTTGGATACAGCAGTAATGCAACGTATATTGAGCGAAACTTCGCAAGAGGGTCCCCACCTGGGCGGTAAAGCCATCTCCATGTATATGATACCTGCAATAATTGTGTTAATATATAATATAGTGTACCTGTTTGTGACTGCTTGACATCTCCATTCAATTATTCATCAAAGAGGTAGCCTACTGTTCTTATAAAATATATAACTATGGACATGTTGGGAAATTAAGGTAATTTAATCACAACTGATGTGTTGTGAAGGTGATACTAGTGCTCCGATTATGTATATTATACCCATACCTGCAGTCAAAATGTGTTGGTACAATGCATAGGCTATCTAGCCCCTCGTGAGAAATTGTATATGTTTTCTTGTTTAAAAGGACAACTTGACAACAATAGTATCAACACAATAATTATAATAGTACAAAATAGTCAACGAACATTATAACTCAATTGCGTTGCATAACATTATAGGCTGTACAGGAATGGACTGCTGTGGAGAATGTGTAGACCAAACAGTCAAATCTTGCATGTTTAAACAAATCTTTACTCATCGCCTCATGATTAGTTTTGGGAATTGTGCCACCAATAAGCTTACGATGCTCGCTCATCAACGATCCAATATCATGTGATAATAAACTATAATATATCGCTCATAAAGGGAGCAGATAACGATTCTCTAGATAAGACAATACTTCAGTTGCTATACTCACAGTAATTAGCCAAATGTACGTACAGCATCTATTCAATATTTAAAGAAATAATGGTGTTGTGAAAACTATTATTATGATATGAAGATTTAATGTATTAATATAATTTTCTCCAAGTTCTAAAATTGACTCATCATGTCAGTTATAAAAGTAAAACTATAGTCGAGTATAACAGTCGGATAATATAATAAATATTAGGATGCATGACCCAAATTACGTTGATTATTACCGTGCTATGTTCTCATAAATATTACAAACCGTTCCAGAAACAACGATAATTCTGGCACCGTTTACCTGCAAGATCCATTCCCGGAAGTAGGATCACAGCCTCGGAGGGTTGCCGCCTGGTCACAACGGAGAGGACTGATATCTTCATCAGTATTATTCCCGCCTAAATATTTAGTGTAAGTTTTGTTCCTTTGAAGATAATAATGTACAGTCGTGGTCAGGATTTTCTTAATGTAATTTGGAAGTGCAATTACGTACACTGTCGATTTATTTTTAGTAAACTATAAAACACTCACCTTTTTGTTTTCATTATTAAGAGCTGTTCATGTATTACTGACCATGAATGCACAATAAAGTTTTAATCTGGGTGTAGTGTGCAAATTTATTTGAGATATAATTTGACGATTTTATGTTGATTAGGAAGGATCCATGGGGTACTTTATATTAACTGTACCCATTTAATCATAAAGTTCCTTCCTTAGCTGCCGTCTCATGGAACAAGGGTTGAAATGCTGAAGGTAGTCTCTTGTTAAAGATTGATATACCATCGTAATTGTCTTGTTTAATTTTTACTAACAATAGAAATATTGTAATAGTTAAAATGACCCAGACTATTCGATACACAGGATATATTATTTCATATGTCTTGTACCATTATTAACAATAACAAGTAAATTCCTAGTATAATGACTTAGCACTTATGACCAAAGATAAACACACTTCTTTGTTTATGTATTCTCAGATTCAGATCAGCACCATCGCTAGTGGCCACGATTGAGCTTATGCCTCACCACAAGATATACTTCACTGAAGACCCTACACTTCCCGGAGGTCGGCGTGTGCATTACGTCGGTGCAATTAATTACATGAATCAGTACCTGGCAGCTGGTATGAACTTTACGTGAGTAGGAATTTAATGGAGTTTTGACCAAAATCTCGTTAATGCTAGTCACCGAGTAGCATGCCTTAAGAGGATAATTTAGTTTTATTATTACTATATTATTTGTGCCTCACTTACACTGAGAGTAACCCAGCTAGCTTTCACAAACACTCTCTCTCTCTCTCTTTAAAACTACATTACACAAGCACAATATACTTATTTCCAATACACCAATTTGTTTACAATAATGCCACAACAAGGCACAGCCTCGGAGTCCCCCCTTGGGGACTTCTGGTGTGTATGTGTGTGTGTGAGGGTGGGTGGGGGGGGGGACACTAATTCAGACTGGAAACCCACCCAACGATTCATCAATATTTCTTGGACCGCGGCCTGACACTCTCACTATCAACTTCTGCAATATTCGTGGCTTTTCCTCTAACTTCTACTTTGTTGAACACCACCTCTCCTCTGCCAACCCTGATATTCTCTTTCTCACCGCAACCCAGTTGTCCGGGGCTACTGACAGCAAACCCTTCTCTGTACTCTCCAAATATGAAATATATGTATTATTTTCATACCATTGTATATATTTATGTAGCCACAAATGGCCAATGTGTCATAATCAACATACATTATATTATATTTTGAGTATGCACAGCCATTATGAATTAAAAATCTCACTCGTGTAATTTGACACAATGTGCCTCTTACGAGAGTCCCGTGGTCTCAAAAGGTTCAACCATAATAGCCCCATTGGGTTACATTATATATATGCTTTTGTATTACAAAATATGTATATGATTGTCGATTGGCTAAATGAAACAATGTTAATCCTAGTTCAAAGCCAAAGGACTATAGAAATCGAACTAATATTTCCACCATTTGGGAAGGGTAAGCCAGGGAATCGGTGTGGTAATTTACATCCCATTTGCTCTAGCCCTTTTTGCGTTCACAATTTCTGGCCTATTTACTTGGAACGGTATAACCTATTTTGACCTACGCTATCAGTATACGGGTTGAGTTAGCACAGGTTTTAATGGTCTACCGGTTGAGTTATTTGTGTTAAGCCACCCTTTGCAGGAACACTACTCCCTTTAACCCTTTCAGTAACGGTTACGTTTTTTTAAATTTTATTCTAGCTATATTTAGATGATTTTGTTCAGCTTAGGCAGGACCTGTGGAAGCTAAAACGGTTGATTGCAATAATTTGAAGTAACATAATTGGTAAAAGACCTTCCTAAACTGAATAAAATCGTCAAATAGTAGCGAGAATAACTGACCAGGACTTAATTGGTACTGAAAAGGTTAACCCTATGAAGATTATTACTCATTTTGACAGTTTATTCTGGCTATCATAAGACGAGTTTATACAGTTTCGGAAGGATCTGTGGGATTTATTAGTGTAAAGACTATCTCAAGTACCCCTCTGACTTCCATATACCCTTAATAATCTGAATATAATCGCCTAAAAATAACCAGCAAACATAACATAAATGCGTTCTCAATTCTTGAAAAGGGTTAATTGTTTTCCGCCAGGTACCGTTACGTGGTGTCGCCGGAGAGGACCTTCGGGAACCAACGGGCAGACAGGTCCTGGACGGGGATGCTGGGAATGTTGATGAGGAAGGTAACATTGGGTACTCGGATGTTCAAGAGAAATATTTGCATGTTATGATTTCGGGGGCTGATGAGTGATTGGTGGTTCTAAATGCTTGTGTGTTTGATTTTTGTGGGCGAAAACTGGTATATGTGTTCGTCTTCTGTCAACTATGTTTCCTTTCTTGTGCTTCTTGCTGATCATCCCTGCCCCTTGTGGGGGTCAGTCAGTCAACAGCCAGGCCCCCCGCCTGGCTGTTGACTGACTGACTTAATATTATATTCTAGTCTGTAGCGCTCTTGGCTCACAGCAAAACGATCCCAGGCAGATGGAGATATTTGATCAGTCTCCTTGCAGTATATGCCTATATACAAATATATACACACGCATACAATTTATTAAGTTTACCCAATCGATTACAAGGATAATGCAATGTGGAATATGGTATGCTTAATGTGTTATACCCTATTCCAAATAAGTAGTTCAAACCTCTTGAACATTAACTTCTATAACTCACAAACGACTAGAGTGATCAAATAATAATTTCTAGCCAGGGAATCGGTGTGGAAATTTGCAGCCCATTTTCCTCTAGCCCTTTTTGAGTTACAGAGGTTATGGTTTACGATTATTGTATTACCTACTTGGAACAGAATATAGTATAAAAGATGACAGAGAGCTGTGTGAATAATTCAGACAAACTAAGAACACTATGTAACGAGACACTATTTGCCACACCTCCTATCATAAGGAGGCAGACTTTGGCGGCACACCTTTCATCTTGAACCCCGTCCGAGCCAGTGCCGCCGGCCACACCTGGACCCTGTGGACGGACACCATGAGGATCGTCAGCAGTCTGGGGATTAGGGAGGTGGATGAGTGGGGGTTCCTCTTTCCCCTGGCCCCCTTGGTCTGGCTTTGTGTGCTGGGGGCGTTCGTGGCAGTGGTGTCTGCTGTATTGTTGATCTGCAGCATGCTCGCGCTCGCGGAACTGGAGAGGAGTCGGTGGGAGTCTGGATTTCTCCGTGTGCTTTATATCATCTTGCAACAATGTAAGTGTAAGAAATATAATTTGTAAAATAGTAAGAGAGAGTAAATTTGCTGGTTGGGAAGTAGTAGTCTGGAGGCGGTGGTAGCGGCCGTATCGTTGGCGTTCGGCACACTCGCAGAACTGGAGAGGAATCAGTAGGAGCCTGGCCTTCTCCATGTGCTTTATAATCCTGCATTGCAGCAATGTAAGTGAAGGAAAAATAATGTGTACAACTGTAAGAGAGAAAATAACTTTATTGTGGTTGGAATATGGTTAATATAGAGTCTTCTCTGTAGAGTAGGTTTCAGTACTTCCCTGCACAGATGAAGGATAATACATGCAGTTACCATAGCAAGAGTTCATGCGCATAAAGTTGCTTTAATAAACGTGTGTGCATTTAGGTTCACACATTTTTGCTTACCATAGTTTATTGATACTTTTTGAAATATTATATTCTTTTCAGCTACAAAACTAGTTGGACAAAAGATGTGGTGGAGTGAGCGTGTGGTGGTGGGGGTGTGGATGTTGACGACGCTGGTGTTGACAAAGAGCTACTCCGGCAACCTCATGTCCCTCCTGGCGGTCAGACACATCCCTCAGCCCTTCCAGAGTCTCAGGGACGTGTTGGATGATCCTTCCGTTGCTATGATCTGGCAGAAGAAGTCTGCTAATGAACACTATATCAGGGTCAGAGTTAATGTTTTTCTTAAATATTCATGTAATTGCCCAAAGGAACATCGAAAAGGAAACGAGGGAATGTGAAGTTTTCGTCTTTATTTCAGGATATCTTCAGAGAGTACCCCTGAGTATGTCTGGATCACATAATATGCTTTCATTAATTTAATTGGAGGTGTTTGGTGTTGTAGTGAAATTAATAAAATATAGATTATCAGTAGGTTCAGGGATACTTCCTAGCGAGGCCGGTATATATGATCTGTGCCCCATGAATATTCTTTCTTCTCACTTAAACAGTAGGCTACCATAGGGCGGTTAGGAATATGAACATGATTAGATTAATATCCAGTATTCGAGAATGGATAATAAGTCGTACGCGTGTGCATAAATCTTTAACCGTCCCGGTGGTGTAATGGTTAAGGTGTCTAAAAATATGTGTGTGATAACCCAGGTTCGAATCCCGGTGGATCACATAATTATATTCTTTCATTAATTTCATTAAAGGTGTTTGGTGTTGTGGTTAAATTAATAAAATATACATCAGGACGAAAAATTGGGATCCCCTAGTTTCCTTTTCACTTTTTCTCTGGGCTATTACGCATTTATTTGCCACGGTGGCTATATTGGCTATGTATTGAATGTTGATAGTCTCAAAGGTGAATTTGTATTGTTGAAAGTGGCAGTCATAGTTTCCAGTGGGATGGTTCCCTGGAGAAAATAACACGTGAATATGTGAGAATAATTGCAATTGTAAGGATCATACTAGAGTATGTTGTCTAGACTAAAGATTTGTCTCCTAATATGGTTCGAGGATCAACGGAATTTGCGATTAGAACAGAAGTAATCATAAAAGGTGGAAGATAATATCAAATTGGGAGAGATGAAGAAATTAATATGCAAGATAACATGCATTATACACTTATGTTCGACACTAATAACAGAAAATTAATTCATATTTATAATGCTCACGGAACTTTATCTCTATATCTTCTTCAGTCCGTACAGTCTGGGATCTACCGAGAAGTAGCGGATCTGGAGCTGAACAACAGACTGCTATTTCACACTCAGTCCCAGTTTCCAGACAGCCTCCACTCCTTGGTCCGGGAGGGGCGGCACGTTCTGGTTGATGTGGACGTCAACCTCAGAAACCTTATGGCGGGGGAATTCTCGGACACAGGTACTTATGTATGTATATACTCAGGCACATACCCCGTATCTGGGGGTGGCCGACTCGAGACAGAGCCCGAACAGAAGCAACATTAAAATTGTCCATTGTTAGGGTTCAGAACTACTTTCGCATTCCCTCGCCACTTTCTCTGTCTCGTCTAGTAGGGGAATTTTACAAGGGAAGGAGGATTCCTAGCCTTCTGCCCCCGAAGTAAGAAAAGAGACAGGCAGATCAACGGCTAAGGTTGGGTAGAGGATGGCAAACCTCACTCTGGACAGGACCAGCCTTCACACAAGTACTACTGCAAATACAAAAATATGATCAATGATAATACTATAGAGAGAAGACATGAACAGGAAGCTAATCGTATGGAGTTCTGAGGCAAAAGTAATACTGTCCAAGTAATATAGAATGCATAATATACTAAGTCATTCTAAGCTTTGAATGATTATCAGATTTAAGCAAGTGTCACACTATGCCGATTTAAGTGCCGACTTTCCACGACTTAAGGAGTGGCGATAGAAGGGGGAGACCACTGCCGAGTATCGTGGGTGATCAAGGGACGGGACGCCCACGGCGGGCAGTATGGACGGGCACGCCGCCTAACGGCAACTGGATGGGGTCGAGCGGCAACCATGCAAGACCTTATGCTGGGGTCACACATTCCCGTATATTGCTCCCGACAGCTCCCGTCAGGCGTAATCGCCAATTTTTTGTTCTGTCGGGCGTAGTCCCGCCGTGTATGCCCGTATCACCACGATTATTGCATTTTCCCGACAGACGTACCGTGACGGGGCCATTGTTACGTCAGTCGTAATGAACTACGTACGTGTTTGCGACTTGCGTAAGCATGTCCCCGTTAGTCCGCATGGGCTGTCCGATTTGCGGAAACACAGGCCACGCCCATGCCACGCCCCCACAAGACCTGCGTAGCTGAGGCCGTATGTCTTGGGACTTTTTAGAACTTACCTCGACCGTTTCCGGACAATCGTTGGCACACCCCGTCTGTCCAAACACAGACAAAGACAGTCTTTGTCAACCACGTAGGTCTGGGTTGGAATCTGGGAACTACAAAAGGGCAGGAATGGCCACACCATTGCCATTCCCAGTCCTTCATCGGCACCATGAACAACATCGCGGAATTCATCCTGGAGGAGTTCAATTTTGTGAACTCCCTAATAACACCGGAGAACAGGCATAACACGCGGCTAATGCAATGGATCCTTTCCTACATCGAAATCTTGGAACTACTTGCAATACCAAACTTCATCTATCAAGAGGAACAAGAGAACGAGGAAAGGAGCAAGAGGAGAGTGTGGGTGTGGCCATCTCTGCAACGAAGGCTTGAACATGGCCATTATGAGAACCTGATGCAAGAGTTGGCCAGAGAATGTCCAGAACTATACAGGAACTTCACCCGGGTAGACAAAAACCTTTTTGATGAGATAGTGGAACGTGTCACCTCCCTCATTCAGAGGAAACCTACGTTCTGGCGAAATCCCATTCCTCCTGGTCTGAGGGTGGCCATCACCCTACGTTTCCTCGCTACAGGTGCATCCTATAAGAGCCTGCAATACTGCAAGGCTTCCTGGCCTTCTTCATGTTCCTCTTCAGCATGGTGACAGACGGCAGGGCAGGTGAAGCGTGCGGAGGGTGGCAGGGTGGCAGGGTTGGCTGGAGGTGGTGGTGGTTGCTTGTTGCGGTGTGGTGAGAGGTGTGATGGCAATGCCTCCCGCCGGTCCTTATATACCCCCCCCCCATACAACGTTTCCGCGTCTTCCCGCCAACCCGCAGTGCGGCGCTGTTGCCAGATGCGCCCGGACGAACGTAAACTTTCCCGTTTGACGGGAATTTTTTACGATTGACGGGAGCCGCTTACGTGTGACGGCAGAGCGTTTTACGTCTGACGGGGCTGCTCCCATCAGACGGCCGTGATGGCCGGTCGGTCGTAAAATTTTCCGACTTTTGACATACGGGAGCGCGAGCCACGATCGTGATTTGAATTTCAAAAGATACGGCGTGGCCTAGCCCGCACCCAGCACCTCCCCGACCCGCGTGGCTACTCCCGTCATGCGTACCAACCCCCCAGACTGTACACAATTTCACTTACGTATTGCGTAATATGCCCTTACGTTTTACGTAATCGGTTGCCAACTACCAATAAACCTTCGTACGGGAGCAGTCGGGAGCATATACGGGAATGTGTGACCCCAGCATAAGGAAGATAAATGACGCCGCTGGGGCGGCGTCATGCGCCGTAGCGCGCAAACTGGTTGGTGACAATGCTCCTGACGAGCAGCGCCTATAGGAGGTAGGCCGGCGGCGATAGATACTACGGCGGCGATAGACAGCCACCCTGTCACACTGAACCCCTACTCCGTCACACTTGATCCCGACTGAGGCAAACCGGTCCGTCGGAGGCGACGTTTGTGTGTGTGTGTGTGTGTTGGGGGGGGGGGGGGGTATTAAGCTTGAGGTCTAGGGAGGAAACTAAAAGCATAATAACAAAAATCCATAAATGAGCAAATAAATACGCCCATCTCCCCTTAATTAAGTGGTTCTTTGAATAATTGGTAAAACAAGGCCATCTATAGTTAACCCTTTCAATACCGGTGACGTCTTTCTCGTTATAGTCTGGCAAATATTAGGTTATTGTATTATGCTTACGAAGGGCCTGCGGCAATCACAAGACCTCCATTCCTCTCATTTATCTCTCTTAACTCCCACATACCGTTCTTAAGCTGCATAAAATCATCTAAGTATGGCAGAACTAAGGCAAAACAGACGCCACCGCTATTGATAGGGTTTATAGATAGTCACTCGTTGATGGGATCGGATTAAGGGGACAGTGGTGATTTTTGGGGTCTATTTATATATATATTCATTTATTTTTTAGTTTCCTCGCTAGACCTCCATCAAGCTTAAAAAAACACCCCCAAAACCCTCTATCAACGATGTCCCGTGCGACGTTGCCAGGTCGCGGACTCACGGTATGCCCTCCCCCTATGACGCCGCCTGGGCTTTACCGGGGTCGCTGCCTGCCTGATTAAGCAACCAACATAAAAGTAAGGACATGCTCAGCTTGTGTGTTTCATTTGTTTCGGATTCCTAAACCATGATAACCTGGATAGTCAGTACTGTGAAAATGGGTATTAGGAGTGATATGCTGGAGTGACATAAGACAGCAACATGTAGCCAAACTCAGCAATCTGTATGTGGAGATCTGCATGCAAAGGAATGTTAGTTATTTAGGGAAGGGTTACGGACATAGAGGCCATATTGCATGCCTCTTTGTAGCCTTAAGGGGGTAGTGGTTATTTTTTGGTCTATTTACTTATTTATTTATATATTTTATAGTAACTTCGCTAGACCTCCATCAAGCTTAAAAAAAAAACTCGCTAAGCCCCCCTTCAAGATAAATGTGTACATTTTTCGGTAGATAAATGTCCCGTAAAAAGGCCTGTTCCCCCTAGAATTACAGGCTTGCTATCGCTCGCGAGGAAAAAATCGACACGAAAGGCATGTATATTGACAAACAAATGGGCCGAAAGGTCATAAACTCGCCAAACTAATGAAACAAACGTCTTAAATTTTCAAAGTACAGTACATGGGACTAAGCATGAGATAGAGAAAGCAACTACCTCCCATTTAATTCAGGTGAATAACTATGATGCTCTTCGGGAAGCTAAATTATATAACACGTGAAATTATTTTGTCTTTTCTAAATAGTGTGCTAACTTCAAGTACGATCGATTATATTAATGTTTCATCTAGGTGAGTGCAGTTTCTACGTTGCCAGGGAAAAGCTACTTCCATTCTCCGTGGCTATTCTAAGCCAGAAAACTAATCCGCTCATCCAGGGATTTAACAAAAGGTAAGCATTAATCCTTTCAGTACCGCTGACGTCCTTTTAACTTCATTGTGGCTACTATTAGACGATGTTTTCAATTAGAAATGGCTTCAAGCAATTAACATACTTAAACCTATCTCACTTAATCCTGTTTACTACCACAGATCCTTCTTAAGCAGCACAAAATCGTCTAAATATGGCTAGAATATAATTAAATAGACGTCGCCGGTACAGTAGGGGTAAAAAGTTACATATCTTGTCTGTATTGTGTACTCTGTATTAACCCCTTCTGTACCGGTGACGGTCTTTTCATTATATGCAGGCAACTATTAGACGATATTATTCAGCTTAGGAAGTAAGTCTACCCATTCAAAGGGCTACAGACGGTTTCAGTTACTCCTTTTAGCTACCATATATCCTTAACCTTCACAAAATCGTCTGAGTGTAGCTAAAAGCAAACAACAAAAGACGTCACCGGTCCAGTAAGGGCTAAATCGAGAGATATACATATTGTTAAGCATGCATTTTGCGCAATACTTATGTGTTTTTAAGTTTGACATATGACTTCAAGCTAGTGAGATTACCCTCGTTATCAATAGTGTTATCCAAGTCACCAAATAAACCGATTTGTATTATTATTATTGTCATTGTTATTATTATTATCATCATCATTATTTATATTATTTTGTATTATTTGTATTATTATTATTATTACTGATAGTTTTATTTTTAGTATTATCACTATACAAAATGTTATTATTATTATTATTATTATTATTATTATTATTATTATTATATTATTAAGTGTATTATTTATATTTGTTATCATTATTTATTAAATACAGAGTAATCGCCTTAACTGAATCTGGACTGTTCAAGTATTGGATGGAGAACGTGCCCAACTCCACCCAGTGCGTCAACCAACCAAAGAAAATCCTGGAGACCTCTTCTCTCTCAATAGCCAACATTTGGGTAACGTTATCTCATTACCTTACTTCTTAACCCATTCAGTACCAGTTCTGTCCTTTTCATTGCATACAGTTTATTTATTTTAAGAAGGGTCTCCAGTAATTAACAGGCTTCGAACTATCTCACTTAACCATTTTACTACCACAGATTCTTTTTAAACTGCACAGAATCGTCTAAATATAGCTAAAATATAATACAAATGACGTCGCTGGAACAGAAAGGGTTAAAACTTGTAGCAAACGCTTTTTAGTAACTTAATAGAAGTTGGTTAATCTAAATTACGTAGTGGTAAGCGAATTATCTAAACTCATCTTTAATAAATGTTGCTATAATACAGGCATACCATAAATTAAATACAATATTCTCAATATTTATACCATTATTATTATATTAGTTAGTGTATGGCATTATTCATAGCATGAGTAGGCTTGCTTAATTTAAATAAAAAAAAAAATATATTATAATCTAGTAACTATTATACACGTGCTATATAGGAACGCACTAAATATTGTACACATGCTTTATAGGAACTCACTAAATATTATATTCCCTCCGTGAACACATATAATACTGAGACTACTGGTAAGGGGATTATTTTCAGAAATATAGCTTAGTGTTAATTCCTTTCTCCTTCAGGGAATGATGGTGGTGTTGGCTGGAGGGGAGGTTATTGCTGGAGTTGTACTGATTATGGAAATATTTCATGGATACTGTGCATCGCATATGAAGTTGGAATTTTGATGTACATTTACTTTGTTCTCAATACATCCAAAAGTAGCCTACAATGTATTAATCTTCATAATAATTTTGCAGTAGTTTTACTCTGCTAACATGACTCTGTAAATTGAAATAAATACTTAGTAATGAGCCCTCATATAATATGTTTATCTTAAATGATACAACTTATGATTATACAGCCAATTAAATTCAAATGTTATGGAATATAATATTTCCTCCTATAGTCCGTTCATTCTAGGTTGGGCGGAAATCGTAGCCCCTAACCCATCATAACTTATAAACGACTAGAGTAATCCAGCCAATAGTTCTACCATTTGGGAAGAGTCAGCCAGGGTGTGGTAATTTACACCCCATTTGGTCAAGCAGTTTTTGAGCTACAGAGGTTAGTGTTGATATAGGTTAAGTGCACACACAACATATATACAGAGTGTACACATGCCTTAATCATATTGCAACATACACACATGTACTTTCAGGGCAATACTATCATTGTTTAATATCCCATGATAATATACCGTACTCTGTAGTATCGGCAGCGTTGCACCAAATATATCCGGCACCGCTGCACATGTTTTCATCGGTAACATTCGGTCGGCACTCAGCATAGCAGTGTATATCTTTGGCTAATAAGAACCTATAAACTTATCTCTGGACTTTTATTCTACATCCTTGTGCAAGAAAGGATTATCAAGGTTGTTGTAGCTTTACATGACAACCATACATGGCGCAGTGTGTGGGATATATTGGCGGAACCGTCGCTTCCTCCGCCCAGTGAATTCCCCTGGTGTTGAACCCCTCCCCCATAACCCTGAGATCCCTGTGTCTTGCACGGACCCAGAAAGAGAGTCCTTCACTTCCCCCATGGCTCCACGTAGGTCTGAAAGGCTCCTAGAAAAAGAGTCAGCTCGACAACGTCTTGCGAGCTTGAAGGGGGAGGGAGGTGTTGATATAGGTTAAGTGCACACACAACATATATACAGAGTGTACACATGCCTTAATCATATTGCAACATACACACATGTACTTTCAGGGCAATACTATCATTGTTTAATATCCCATGATAATATACCGTACTCTGTAGTATCAACAGCGTTGCACCAAATATATCCGGCACCGCTGCACATGTTTTCATCGGTAACATCCGGTCGGCACTCAGCATAGCAGTGCCACCCCAGCTCTGTATATCTTTGGCTAATAAGAACCTATAAACTTATCTCTGGACTTTTATTCTACATCCTTGTGCAAGAAAGGATTATCAAGGTTGTTGTAGCTTTACATGACAACCATACAGTTAGAGGCTACGATTTCTGCCCAACCTAGTATGAACGGAGTCTAGTAGGATATCCCCATATCCTTAACCGTTTGAGTTCCAGCGACGTGTGGTTTGTTTGATTCTAGCTACATTGTGACAACATCATGCAGCTTAAGAAGGATCTGTGGTAGTTAAAAGGGTTGATTTGGATATTTTAAAGTCTAATTATGGCTAGATATCCTTCCTAAACTAAATAATATCGTCTAACCATTGTCAGAATATAATGAAAAGGATATTACCGGTACAGAACGGGTAAATATACAGTATATAAAGGCCCTATAGCAAATGGTTGGCTGGGTTTTACAACACCGTAGGGGAGTGGGTTAAAGCATGGGTTCTCGTCCTATTTGTCCGTGGTTCGACCCTGGCTAAGGTTAGAAACATTTATCTATCTACCTATTGCTAAACGCCTTACTCCCCATGTATGAGAGGGACCATACACAAAACGCTTTCAAGCGGAACTATCCCTTGTGAGAAGGACAACCCATGCCACTTTATTTAAGGGCACGTGGTCGTTTTTTCTGGCCCCTCTTCTTTCTCATGCTTAGCGCCATTAGTTTTCAGATTTTAAGACGTTCGGCCAATTTGTTTGGCGATTTTAAGACTTTTTGCCCCTTTTCTGTGTCAATAAGAAGACTTTTCGTGCCATTTAGGTGTCGATGTTTTCCTGGTGATTTGTATTTCTTTGCATCTATTTGATCATATATGCATTCACTTTTTAATTATGTTTAGCTTCCTATACCAAGACCTCCATCAATCTTTCAAGAATACACCTAAGACCCCCCCCCCCCCCCCTTTGATGTGTACATTTGTCGGTAGAATATTGTCCAACTCGAAGGCCGGTACCTCCAAAATGTCAGGCTCGCTATCTCTCGGCAGGAAAAAAATAGATACCTAAATGGCACGAAAGGTCCTACTATTGACTGATAAATGGGGTGAAAGGGTTTAAAATTGACAAACTAATGGGGTGAACATCTTAAAATTTCACATCTAATGAGGCTAAACACGAGAGAAAGGCGTTCAGACCAACCAAACCTCCTCTAAAGCCAGGTATATAATGACATATAATTGCAGTAGCCTAACATATAACCCCTTCTGTACCGGCGACCTCCTTTTATTTTGTTCTAGCTACATTCACACGATTTTTTGCAGTTTAAGAAGAATATGTGGTAGTAAAAAGGGTTAATTGAGATCATTCGAAGCCTATTATTTGCTGGAGGCCCTATTTATGCTGAAGAAAATTGTCAAATAGTAGCTAAAACAAAACAATAACATTAAAAGGACGTTACTGATACTGAATTGGATTATAATCTGCCTATCATGATATATGTATTCAGCTTTGAAAGAATTTACAGGAATCAAAGAGTTTATATAGATACTTAGATAGGCTATGCCCATTTGATTCCTAAAGATCTTTCCTAGGCTGAACATTATTGTTTAATGGTAGCCCGAATTCAAGAAAATTAATTAGGGCTTAAGACTAAAGTTAATTATCATTTAAATGTTGCTTATCAGTATCGACAGGTGGAAAATATGCCCAATAAACAATATTTAGAAATAAGAATAAATCGAGAACGAAACACTGCTTATATGCTAGTGTATTTTGGTGTATTTATATATTTAAGTATTTATTTATTTTATTTTAACCCTGCTAGACCTCCATCAAGCTTAAAAAAACACCCCTTGACCCCCCTTCAAGATCGATTTTTTACATTTCGCTACCGTTCGCCAGAAAAAAATCGACACCTAAATGGCACGAAGTCTCTATATTGACTAAGAAATGGAGCGAAAGGTCTTAAAACTGTCAAACTAATAGAAAGAACGTCATCAAATTTCAAAGGTTATGCGACTAAATATGATGGGAACAAAACAAAAACTACCTCCCCGTTGATAATGATAAAATGTGTATACGTTTATCACAAGAGAAATGTCGTATATGTGCATAGGTTTGTATTCATAATCCTATTCCATGCACACACTTACACATACACATGAAGTATCACGGGCATACAGTACACACGATTCACACACAGGCTCCCCCACACAGCGCACGCACAGACGTAAAGAAGCCCAGACGTACAGACACGCCCTCACGCACAGATACGCCCAGACGCAAAGACACGCCCACGCGCACAGACACGTCCAGACGCACAGACACGCCCAGACACACTTAGATAAACCCAGACTCACAGACAAGCCCATTTACACAGACACAGAGAAGACCAGACACGCCCAGACGCACAGAGAATCCCAGACACGCCCATACGCGCACACACGTACACCAGAACGCCCCGTATGTGTATGGCGCAGGTGTGGTATTCCCAACATCAGTGTATATAAACAACATGCAGCTATCTGGCTACTACATAAGGAGTTCAACACTTAAACACTGCAGTCCTGTCCAAGAGTCCTCTGATAAGGTAAGAACTGCACTGCTATAGTATATTAATTACAACTAGGCCAATAATCTTGACCGCTAACCTGTATAACTCAATAACGACTAGAGTAATCGAGCTAATATTTCTGCCATTGGGGTTGAGTCAGCCTGGCAAAAGGTGTGAACATTTACAGCCCGATTGCTCCAGGTTTGTTTGAGTTACAGAGGTTAAGGGTCACTATTTCTAGCCTATTTATAGTGTATAGACTATAGTATACGTTAAAGGGGGGTATTAACCCTTTGAGGTTCATGACGCGTTTTGACAGAATATTCTGGCTTTCATTAGCCGATTTGATTCAGCTTAGGGTGAACTTGGGGGAGCTAAAAATGTACTTGAGAGAGTATTTACCCCTTTGATTCCTAGAGATCCTTCCTAAATTGCATAACATCGTCTAATAATGACCAGAATAAACTTGTCACAATGCGTCATGATTTTCAAAGGGTTGATTCCTTTATTTCGAAGTACAGTACCATTTACATTTCGTTCATGGTACTGTGCCATCAGGCGAGTTTAACCCATTCAGTACCGGTGTCGTCCTTTTAACTTCATGCTGGCTACTAACAGACTATTTTATTCAGTTTATTAAGCAATTACCAACAATTAACAGGCTTCGAACTATCTCACCGACCCCTTTTTTACTACCACAGATATTCGTAAACTGCTCAAAGTCGTCTAAATATAGTTAGAATATATCTAAATAGACGTCGCCGGTATAGAAGGGGTACATTTTGATATGCTAAACAGAGCTCGTGTCATTTATACTGTATTTGTTAACGAATTAAACTAGAAGGTCTCCTAACACAAAATAGTTCATCGCATTGCTTAACTCCTTCGCGTAAAATTAATCATATTTTGGTTACCATTAGACGGTTTTCTTTAGTCTATGATCTACCAATACTACTAAAATGGGTAAATACGATCTCAATAAAACCTCTAATGACATAGGTCCTTCTTTAGATGCACAAAAGCGTCTAATTTTAGCCAGAATCAAAGGCAAAAAGGCGTCATGGTGATGAGGTCTAAAATATAAATGGTATTGAATGGTGACGAGCACTGCAGTCACAGTAGTATAATAACTTGACACTGGAAAAATATTGAATTTTCATCTAAGTCATAATTGGCTGAAGATACAGATTTTACTGAATGTTATGCCTTCTAGGTTGAATGCTAAGCTTTAGAAATGAAGTTCAATAATGTATTAACTTTTCAAACCAATTGCCTTCTCTAAGATGGTTGTATCCGATTATGTATTCTATTTTATCTATTTGTTTATGTATTTTTACTTATTCGCCAACGTACGTAGGTCCAGTTACTTGATGATTAACTGAAATAAATAGACAATTTTATGTGAAGAAGCGACTCTTTCCTACGATAATATTATCATTAGATATTTATATATTGTTTACAAAAAAATACCAATATACAAACACAGATTTTTAGTTATCATGTTTATTAGACTTACTTTCAAGCGTAACAAGTACAGTCGCCCAACAATCCAGGAGACTCAGGGCTTCGTTTATTTCTGGTATTTAAGCTATTTACAAATATAAAAATAATGAATGTATTAGGGGGTAGGTTAACCCTCTGAGGATCGATGACTCACTTCATTTGCGTTTTCTCGCTATTATTAGACGATATTATTTAGATTAGGAAGGGTATATGGAAGTCAGAGGGTTGATTGAGATAGCCTTTAACCTTCTAATTACCACAAATCCTTCCCAAGATGTATCTAATCATCTAATGATGGCCACAGTAGAGTGCTAAAACACGTCATATCCTCAAGGGGTTAAGTCTGCATTTTTAGTTTTTCATAACTACTTGATTACTCTATAATAGCATACATAAAATAATAGCATATATATATATATATATATATATATATATATATACAGTATATATATATTATTGCCTGACGCCGTGATCCCTGAAGGTGTGGAAAGTGCCTTCCCCAGAGTTGAAAGCAGGTAGGGGCGAAAAAACTCAAGCCAGACCGAGTATACCCAAGTGGGGACGAACAAACTACCGCGCCAGACTCGGCTGGTTGAGACGAATACCTTTTGTTTTGTGACAGAAAGAAGTGTGGTGTGCTTGTTAAGTGTAGTGAAGTAGATAGCAGGAGGAGGTGTTTGTGAGAGCCAGCTGAATCACTCTGTGTTGGTGAGGAAAAAACAGAAACAGTATGGGAAGCCAGATAAATTGAACAGGAGTTCCAGCAACTCCTTGTCATATGCCTATAAGCTTCCCCTGGGTATTGCCTTGTTCGATTGGTGCCTTCAATCTCCCCATCTGTTGTTGTTCCCCAAGCTGCCTGGCCGAACAGCCCCAAGGCCCCGAGCAATTTCAAGGCCATAACCGAGCGCCCCCACAGAACCCTCCCTGCCGACCACAATAAAGCCTGGGTGACCGAAGCCACTCCATGGCGGGGAGCTGAGGAGGGAGCAGAAACGCCCGGGAACCAAAGCCCCACCCAGGGCCCTGTGCCCCTCATCAATTATGAAGAGAAAGTTGAGGGGCAAGGGAAAAATGAATGCTTTGGCTTCCAATCTTGGTAGATTGGGAGGTCAATCCACGGAAAAGACGACGTCACTTAAGATCTAGAAAATATATAAGTTAAAGGAACAGTCAGAGTAAGCTATGGGTATGGCAGAGATCGCTCAGTTCTCACTCTCATAGACCAGCCCATCACCACTCTCCCCATCTGTTAACTGTATTCTGTTATAGAGATTGCCACCTGTAAGTGGCACCGATTAATGTGTCGTCCATCGGTAATTTGTTTAGGGTTTATTCCCCTAGATGGGTTGCCCGCCAAGGCTATCGAGTCCCATCCACCCGGAAACACCCCTTTCCGATACCAGGGTGACTATCACCAGAGACACACCTATCACAGGGGGACTGCCTAACACCAGAGACAACCCTATTACATTATAGGTGAAGAGTGGAGGGATGTACCCGAACTCTTCAGGGGAGCCCAGGGGTCCTGATTCATACATCAGGTGGAAGAGGGTCTACTGTAGGTTGTGTCATTCATGGCTGGTTAGTGTAGGAAGAGGATTTCCCCCACAATATGAAGGGGACCACAGTGTGCAAGAGGGCCATGGAGGACGAGTTCAAGCAACCCGACTCCGTAGAGTCCCCCAGGACCCCCTCGCACACCATAATCAAGACCCTCACCTTCACAGGGGAAGAGTGGTGGGGAGGTACCCGAATTCTTCAGGGGAGCCCAGGGGCCCGACTCATAGATCAGGGGGAAGAGGGTCTAGCTTGTGCCATTCGGGGCTGGGGACTAATTTAGTGAAATTAGTGTAGGAAGAGGACTTCCCCCACACTATGAAGGGGACCGCAGTGCGCAAGAGGCCCATGGAGGACGAGTTGAAGCAACCTGACTCCTTAAGTCCCCCAGGACCCCCTCGCACACCATAGTCAAGACCCTCACTTTCACACGGGAAGAGTGGTGGGGAGGTACCCGAACTCTTCAGGGTAGCCCAGGGGCCCGACTCATAGATCAGGGGAAAGAGGGTCTAGGTTGTGCCATTCAGGGCTGGGGACTGGTTTAGTGAAATTAGTGTAGGAAGAGGACTTCCCCCACACTATGAAGGAGATCGCAGTGAGCAAGAGGGCCATGGAGGACGAGTTCATGCAACCCGACTCCTTACAGTCTCCCAGTATCCCCTCACACACCATAGTCAAGACCCTCACCTTCACCTTCACAGGGGAAGAGTGGAGGGGATGTACCCGAACTCTTCAGGGGAGCCCATGGGCCCTGACCCATATATCAGGGAAAGAGGGTCTAGGTTGTGCCATTCAGGGCTTGGGACTGGTTTAGTGCAGGAAGAGGACTTCCCCCACACTATGAAGGGGACCGCAGTGCACAAGAGGGCTATGGAGGACTAGTTCAAGCAACCCGACTCCTTATAGTCCCCCAGGACCCCCTCTCACACACCATAGTCAAGACCCTCACCTTCACCAATACCACAATACGCACACCATCTACCCCTTCCCATCCTCCCTCACTCACTTGCCCTGCAATACTAGCTCCTCTGTCTGTGTGTGGGATATCTGAAATAAATATCTCCAAACCCAGAAAACTTCAAAAATTATTACTAATACCCTGCACACAGACGAGTTAGTATTGCAGGGCAAACATTTATAATTGTCTTTAATTTCCTCCCAATACCTCAATCAAGCTTAAAATATTACCCCAAAGACCCCCTTCGAGATAGATTTGTAAATTTGTCGGTAGAAATGTTTTCCTAAAGTATAGGCTCGCTATCGCTCGCCAAAAAAAAAGACGCCTAAATGGCACGAAAGGTCTTAAAATCGTAAGTAGAATTTAGAAGAGAGCTGCCTAATAAAAGTTAATACTCAACTAGAACACAATTCATATATTTTGGCTCGAACTTCCCTTGATTTTGGCACTGTCACTCTTTCAACTATGGGGGAGGCACTCGCTATAGGCAGTTCTGCCTTTTGCCTCCCTCAATCACATAGAAAAAAGACAAAAAATACAGTAAATAGCTTGTATCGATAAACGCAAAAGACGGTAAAGTTATATATTGCAATATTTTCAGCATTGAAACACTATCTTTCATTTAACTCTGGTGCCCAGTAGACATACTTCTGCATCTTTTGAAGGATATCATGCAAGGTGTTGGAGATGTAATGGTTTAGAATTTTAGATGCTTATGTTCTGAGTGTGGTGTCCCGAGCTCGAATCCTTTATTTATTTATTCTAGTGCATTGGGGTTTGTAATGGAGGATTAATGTTAAGAGCATTAATTAAGAAGGATTAATGTTCCTTAATTTGTTATTTTAACTCTCGCAAAATGTTTTAATATTTGATAAGACGTGTAGAAACAGACGGTATGTACTGAAAAACCTATGCCATGGAATTCAGAAGGGTTAATTAAGCGTTGAAGTGTGCGCCAAATGGGTGTAGAGGTAATAGGCCTATATACTGTACCATTCACATGTTTGCTGAGATATAGAGCCTAAAATTACGGGCCTATCCCACTAGCGGATTTTATTTTTTGTATTATTGTTATTAATATTATTATGCTTATTATTATGTATTTGTTTTAAAGCAATTCGAGAGTCAGAGGCCGTTTATTTAGCAAAATTGGTTTGCGAATAGTTCAACGCTTCCCGAAACGGCTACAGCAATATATAGAAAGCACAAGCTGTTCGCGAATCAATGTTTCCTATCCACTTGCTTATTCGGGATCTTCGAACTCTTCATCAGGGATTCTAGGTCCCTTGCTACATAGCCAGATATATAAATAACCGAAACCTTCGAAAACTTCAAAATATCTGGTTTTAGAAAGCCAAGAGATACAAAAATAAATACTAACTTGTAGATTACGTCACATTATACTACTTATGTCCATAAAAAAAAACATTATTCTATATTTTATGTGTAGACGCGTTTATAATGAAGGAGTTAATTGATGCACATTACAAATAATCGACGGTAGGTTGTTTGAATAGCGACAGCTATAAATATGCAAGCTATAAGAACATCCAGCCTTGAAATGATCAATGTATAGTGAAGATAGTGCCTCATTCCACTCGTATTATTGGCATTTACCCATTACTACTTTTTACCTGAAAATACGATGCTAAAGGATTACGGCTGCATCTACGAAAGTCTAGTCAGGCTAGATTTTGATCAACATGCCCAAATAACAGCCTACAATGTGTGCTAGGAATTTGCAAACGGATGTTTCTACGATGATCAAATTCTTGAATATGATTCCCGTTAAGGGGAGATGGGCCATTTTTCTGATCCCCTTCCTCATGTTTAGTCCGATTAGTTTTCAGATTTTAAGATGCTTGCCCTATTAGTTTGTCGATTTTAAGACCTTTCGCCGCATTTCTTTGTCAATATTAAGATCTGTTGTGCTATTTAGGTGTCGATATTTTTCCTGGGGAACGATAGTGAGCCAGTAATTTTAGGAGAACAGCCCTTCGGCCGAGACATTTTGCTACCGAAAAATGTACAAATTAATATACAAGGGGAATGTAATGGATGTCTTTTTAAGTTAGAACAATAATGAATAAATGAAAAAAAAAAACGACCAACAAGTGAACCATCCCCCCAGGAACCAGTGCGATACGGATTTTACCAAACAAAGCGACTAGGATAATGTGGAAGGAACCTCAATATATTGTGTTTGATAAGAGCATTGCCTACCCATTATTGCAAACTCGGAGGTCACTTATCTGGTCGCATTGCTTGACACATTCCTCTGAAATTATTATTCATATTTGTTTTCACCAACCCAACAATTAATTTACAAATAAACCTGTATAATAAGATCAATGAAATTAATTAATACATGCGGTACTCCAAGGACTCGAACCTAGGATACTGACCGTATGGATTGAAAAACAAACAACATAGGGCCACAAACAGAACCCTGTAAGACTTTCTACTTTATCTGAGTATGATTGATCTTAACGCTCGGCTTCCAATCATGGAATTGGAGTTCGATCCCCAAGTAGGACGAGACATATAGTTAATATTCTCACACCCGATGCATCTTAACCCATTCAGCACCATGATACCATTTTACCTTTGATTATGGCTAAAGTTTGATGATTTTATGCAGTTTAAGCAGAACCTATGCTACTAAGAGGGCACATTGGGATTGTATTTACCCAATTGAGTCGCATAATAGTTTACAAACTAATGAAAATCGTCTAATGGTAACCAGAATATGATGACAATTACGTAATGGTGGTGAAAGAGTTAACACCTATAGTCTATTAATTATAAGTAGGAAGAAATCGTGGCTCTCAAACCTCTGTAACTTAAAAAAGGCTAGACTAAATGGGCTGTAAATGTTCACACCACTTCCCTGACTAACCTTTCCCAAATGGTAGGAATATTAGCTCGATTAATCTAGTCGATTATTAGCTATAAAGGTTAGTGGTTAAGACTTCAGTACAGTAGTAACTCTGATCTAGGAATCGGTGAACGTTTGTGATGTCTTGCCTATTTAGGTAAACCGTGGTAAGATTGGCAATAGGCATTAACCACTGTATACTACTTTGAGTAACTTACCCTCGATGGGCTAATACAAGAAGAAGAGATATGAAGCATATTACAAGTTATCTTTGTTTCTTACCAATGAACCATGACCTTATCCCTTCCAAGAAAGGCCCATTATTCCTTTAGTTTCTGCTTCCTTAAATCATCCCACGAATGCTTCAAACAATGGTCCTGTTATATCATTGTTGTTGTTGTTGTTGTTGTTGTTGTTGTTGTTGTAGCCTCAAGATTCCCTTTACTGGGAATCCCGCGGCCTCTAGGGTGTCCGTCACCTTCCCCGGGTGAATCCAGAGATCTCCCGATTAAAGTGAAGTTAAATTTTGAAGTTACGTCTGTGCTGGGCAAGTGCCGGGCTGTTATATCATATAAAGTGTATACGACTTCGATTTGACCCCTCCTACAATTCTAACTCACAACATTTCAGATGATGACCCCGCACATATCGCATCAAACCACGACTCTCCCGGAACGCGTCCGGTTCGTGACAATGTGGCTGGGCGGTAAATCCATGTACAGCATTGCCATGGAGACGGGCGTGAGCGTCTCCACAGTCAGCAGGTGGATCAGGAGGTGGAGGCTTGAGGGAAACCTCAACACCAGACTCCACACGAGAGCTCAGAGGGAGAAAGAATGCGCTAAATTACAAAGCTTTGTAATGTCCAGATCGGTCTACCAGGATCACCAAATTCTTAGCTTGTGTGCATTGAAATCCAACGAGTATCATTCTTACTACGAAGATTTTAATTACTATTTGAAATTGTTGTTTTGTGGGTTGTATGACAAGTAAGATACCATGTCTTAGAAGAATTGCATGTAAATTGATATTCACGAAGTAAAATAAATATATATTTCAATTGATTTCTTGGCCCTCTATACTGAATATATTGCTGAATACAGTTAATGGCTCAGACTAGAGACATCAAGCGTTTGTTTGTGTACAAATAATGACTGTGTGTTAGTTAATGAAACGGGAGGTGCGGTGGAGTGGTCATGCCACTGGACTGGTAATCCAATGGTCCGGGGTTCGAATCTCGATGTATCAATGGGAAGATATTATTGGGATGGAATTTGTGCTGTACCTAGTATCAGTGCCTTACCACAAAACCCACCGAAACACCAAAAACAAATACCCTCATCGTTCCCTGATTAAATAGCACTGTATGAGTATTACCATACTCAAAATAGGCTACAGGGGGGCAATGCCTAGTGAATTAATTGCTCAATAGGTGGCGTTCTGAGAGTGAGGGTCCGAGTCTAGGGAGTGAGACAGTGAAGCACAAAGCTGAAGTGGCTCCAGAGATGGGGATGCTTTGAGCCGTGGGTGGGCTGCCGGGCCCAGTGCATACTGGAAAGGCAAGATGGCGGGGGCTGGATCAGGTCAAAGTCCTTCACGTGTCTCACTCACTAGACTTGAACGAAACCTCACAGGCTTCACCGTTGAATGAACGGTTGAATGTACAGGCTCTCAGCCTGTACATTCAACCGTTGAAAGGGAGTAGTTGGAATATAGATAAAACAAACACAAAAGTTAAAATAGGACTTCAGAGGCTATCAATCCTCGATTATTAAGCCAGTAAGTCAAGAATAGCGTCAGGACTGGAGCCCCTGTTCGAGAACTACAGTCCCTTATTTATGTGACCATACACATTGCTTATTTAATAATGAGAAACCGAGGACTGTTAATTACGACATTCCTATTTCCCATAGTTGAGGACAATCTAATAAAAATACACATTGTTTATTTATACCCTTCTGCTTCTACGTGATATATATTCCTTTGATTATTTTCAAACTATAGAGAAAAGGGTAACATATTTAATCTCTTAAAATAAAAGGAAAACACTAGGAAGTATATGCAAATTAAGTCCTCTATCCATGACCTTAGCCATTTATTTTTGTCTTTTTTTCCTGTACTACTTTTCCTACTTGGGGGGGGGGGGGGGTAGTATCCCCCCTCCTGTAAAATTCACTTACTAGACGAGACAGAGAAAAGGTCAAGAGTACGCGATAGTATTCCCGACACCTTAGAATTGGAACTTTAAATGCTGTTTCTGTTCTGGATCTGCCTTGAGTTGGCGACCCCCAGCTATGGGGTATGTGCCTGAGTACACATATTGTATACATATACATACTAAGCATATTACTTGCATGGCATATAAGTATTTAATGTTGTGTATATATATCTATAGCCCATTCATTATAGGTAGGTCAGAAATTGTGATCCCTAACCTCTTTAGCTTAAAAAGGGCGAGCAAACGGGCTGTAAATTACCACACCTATTCCTTGGCTGACCCTTTCTAAGTGGTAGAAATATTAGCTCAATTACTCTCGTCGTTTATGAGTAATTGAGGTCAGTGGTAGTATTTATGGCCATAGTTATGGCCAATCTATAATGAATGGGCCATAGGCTAGCTATATAATCGGCAATATAGAATACGTATAGACCATGGCAGGACAGATTCTAGGCTATACCCTGTTTCAAGTAAGTAGGTCAAAGCTTGAACTTTAAGCTCTATAACTCACAAGCGACTAGACCAATCGAGCTAATATATCTACCATTTGCAAAGGGTCCGCCAGGGAATAGGTGTGTAAATTCCTCAAGCCCATATTGTGTTACAGAGATTAGAGTTCACGATTTATGGCCCACATATTTGGAACAGTGTATGGGTGTCTTGAGGCGCACCTGGATAGCATAATCGGGAATATATAACCGAAACTACCACTAATTTTCCAATGGTTTTTCTTTTTGGTTTTAGGTAGTTTTCATCATTATACAGTAGTTGAAATTAGGTACAATCCCCGGAAAACTTTATTTCTCCCATTATCCAACGATCTTAAAACACTCAGATGTAAGTCATTTTCAGAGTAAGTACACCATTTTGTTATAAGGAGAGTTGTTTTGTTTTTACAGTACTTTATATAGTGCACATAAAATGTGTCTCCGGAGGTTGAAATACATTTCAATATGATCTTTGCAACATCCTTATTCTATAATAGCCTTCAAATATTGAGAAACTTTTAGTGGTAGTTTCAGTAATAAGTACCCATAATCGGCTCACAACTGAGAGGACCTGGGTTTTATTATCGGGCCATACGAGCCAGATGAGCAAGTTTCCATACACCTAGCAGTTAACCCCTTCCACACCATGACACACTTTTACGTATAATTCTGGCTATTATTTTATGCATTTTAACCAAAGAATGGCGAGCATCCTCCATTAAGTCTGAATCCTACAAGGGCGAGCGTCTTCATATGGGCCAAGGTCTAATAAAAGCCTTCAAAACACCTCACTGGCACTCAAAACAAAGGAATGTGTGATTACGTGATATAATTCCCTTCCATACCTACTATCACTCCTCCACATGTGTCCAACCACCCGGGGGCCCTTTCCCCCCCCCCCCCTCAATTATCACCTATTTTTCCATTTATTCCCCTGTTTATCAGGTCATTTTTCGTGGCAATATATCCCAGCCGGTTCCAAGGTTGAAATGGAGGTATTTAGAGGAAGAGGAGAGAGAGAGGCTTCACTAGCGAGACATCAGTCTGGCTTCAGACCTCGAGAGGGGAGGGTGTACGTCTAGCGCACCTCTCACTTCATGACTGTACGGTCAGCATTAATTCGTCTTTTTCACCCCACAAATACTATTCCCACTTGTTTTATTGTTGTTACATGTTAATATCTTCATATTAAACGTAAAATGGCGCATATGAATAAGTAATAACGATATTTGTTGGGATTTACCCACAATACCTTCGCCCAGCAGGACATTTTAGATACCATAGGCTCGCCAATCTTAGGTTAAGGAGGACTTATGTTACAAAGAGGGTTTATTGAGATCGTATTTACCCATTTAAGCCGTATAGGCAGATTACAAACTAAAGCAAATTGTCTAATAGTTATCTGTTCTAAAGATCGTCACCTGCAAGTACCACCGATTAGCATGTCGCCCATCGGTAATTTTTTGTTTAGGGTTTATTCCCCTAGATGGGTTGCCCACCAAGGCTATTGAGTCCCATCCACCCGGAAACACCCCCATTCAGATACCAGGGGGACTGCTAACACCAGAGAAAACTACTGAGTCAGAGGCTGGTAGGGACGAACAAACTACCGAGCCAGTGTCAGGTAGGGACGAACGAACCCAAGAACATCAGAGACAACCCTATCTCAGGGAGCTCCATCACACCATAGGGGAAGAGTGGAGGAGGGGACTCACCCGAACTCCTCAGGGGAGCTCAGGGACCTTGACTCATACATCAGGGGAAAGAGGGTCTAGAACTCTAGATGGTGCCACTCAGGGCCGGACTGGCTAGTGCAGGAAGAGGACTTCCCCCACACCATGAAGGGGACCCAACCGCGCAAGAGAGCCACGGAGGACAAGGACTTCAAGCAACCGGAATCCTCCGAGCCCCCCCCCCCCCCCCCCCCCCGCACACCACAATCTAGGACTCTAGAGTCTAGTTCTTCACCATCACCAATGCCAAACCCCACACCACCCTGCCCCTCCCATCCTCCCCCACTCACCCACCCCGCAACACCAACTCCTCTGTCTACTGTATGTGCTTCCTCTAGACTTCAGTCAATAGTTTCTCTTAATATTGACAACAAAATTACTATCTCAACTATTTCAATTAACCAGCATATGATTACAATTACGTAATGGTGGTGAAGGAGGTAATAGGAGCTAGGAGTTAGTGGACATTTGTGATCCTCCATCTGTGGAATTATACTGTAGTGACCTGGATCAAATGACTTAGCCCCTGTGTCCATTCAGTATAAGTAGGCCAGGCATCGTGACCCCTAGCCTCTGCATCTCAAAAAGGGCTTGAGCAAATGGGCTGTAAATGTTCGCGCTTATTACCAAGTTATCTACAAACAAAATGTGTGTATGCGTTATTTTAAGTTTTATTTGTTTTGCTATTACAGTAGTTAATCGGTATGGTGCGGAATGGATAATAAAGCTCCTCTGATGCATGCTTAACTTTTCAACCAGACGAGTAGGCCTACACATTTGTTATATTCATGTTACTGCTAGATCGTTTCACGCAACTTAACCCCTTCACTACCATTTCGTAATTGTCATCATATTCTGGTAATCATTAGATGATTTGCTTTAGTTTTAAATCTACCTATGCGACTCAAATGGGTAAATACGATTTCACATCCTAATGGCAGTGTTCCAGGCGGCCATGTTCAGAGCTGCCTCATTTGTCAGGTTCTTTGATTCAAGATAAGACCGCAAAGTCTGATCCCACGTCTTTCTTGGTTTGCTCCTTGGTGCAGCTCACTCCACGTTCACAGACTTGCATCTTTTCACTCAACTTAGTTCATCCATCCTCTCCACACATCCAAACCATCCTAGCCTGCTAGTATGCATCACATCACTGAATTTACTCTTGATACTTAACCTTCTCCTCAGCTCTTCACTAGATATCATATCTTGCAGTTTCGCCCCACACATCCATCTCACCTTGCTCATCTCGTTGTATTCCATTCTGTTGGTAAAATTCGCTTTGACAGGCCATGTTTCTGAATCATATTAGGCGGTGGGCCAGAGGGGGTCAGAGTGCACCCCCCACCCCCCAACGAAACTGTGTTTTTCTGAAGCCCCTGAACTTTCTGAACACGAATTTGAATGTTAACATTGAACATTTTGGGATGCAATACCCATTTCAGCCATTTATTTGATATTTTCCAGCTTTCATGGTACAGAGGGGGTATCGAATAGACCCCAACGTAGTTTCCATAGATTTGGTTGTAGAGGCAAAACTCAAACAACATTCAAAAGCTCTCATTAAGTATTCCTAGGTCAGTTGTTGGTATTTGACCTAAAGTCAAAGGTCGACCAATGACTTGAGGTAAAAGGTCAAAATTGCTTCCCAGTTGAAGCGTTACAGGGACCTCCCTAATTGACCAATCGTAATGAAAATTTGCATAATTATAGAATGTAAAGAAAGCAAAATAAACAAAAAAAGTGTTTATTTTTTTTTGTTTTTCTTTTAATTTTTCAACTAGATTTGTGTTCCAAAACACATAAGAAAAACGTGTTGGTACTGTACCCTAAATTCGATCAAACACAATAATTTTGTTAACTTGACCTTGGAAGGTCAACCCAAGGTCAACAAAGATCAAATTGAGTCATTGAATAACCTACACATATCCAATCAATGAACCAACCCTACCTATTACAAAAAATACAGGGATATGAGCACATAGAAGGCATATGTATGGAAATAAACGCAAACATTCATAATTAGTTGTACCCCTCAGGGAAACGTCACTGTGACCTGACCTATAACCCTAAAACAATATTTTTTTGGAGCCGACGTAAAACCATACATTTTCAGCCGTCTGATGCCAGCAGGATGTTTACGGAAGGAGGAGGATGCAGGGCGTTCACCCGTCGTAGCGCCGCACTGATCAACTCTGCTTTATGATGCTGAAATAACAATGTGGAAACTGCCGTTGTAGGCAGCTTGATAATTCTCACAATGAGTGCTAAATAGACGGCGAGCTTTCTTCTCTACGGGAGAGGCTTTCGGGGGGTCATCTCAATGGCCTCCAGAAAAAGAGTCAAATGAGAGGGTGGTACCACCTCTAAGATAAAACCCCAGAAAGTGAGTTGATGTGGAGGGGACCCAACATGATTTACTCTCGTTAACTGTAACTCCCAAAGAACAAAGTGTTTCTTGAATGCCCAAGAGATTTCGACTGAGCCACAGTCTGCTTAAATGCAGTAGCTGTGGAGAGGCCCATCGGGCCTACCCGACAAACGCCACACCACTCAAGTTCGCAAGATGCTGTCAGGGGGCATCTGAACAACCAATTGGAAATCGGTGCTTGGTGCTTGGTTGAGGTCCATCCCGCGATGGACCTCACATTCTATCGCTTGATTCAAGCGTTTTTTTTAGACTAGTCCCTCATCAAGTTTGACCTGAAGCACGGGTTTTTATGCTTCCGCTGAGCCTAGGCCTAGGATCCCTGATGGGGATTTCCTATCGGGGTGACGTTTATCGCTAGACCCAGCTTCCGATGGGCCTCTCTACAGCTGCTGCACTTATGCAGACTGTGGCTCAGTCGATATAGCTTGGGCATTCAACAGACACTTTGTTCTTTGGGAGTTACAGTTAACGAGAGTAAATCATGTTGGGTCCCCTCTACATCAAATCACTTTCTGGAGTTTTATCTTAGAAGTGGCACCGCCCGCTTATTCGACTCTCCAACGGAGTGCGAAGGCCCCTTCTGCAAGCCATTGAGATGGCCCCCCTACAGCCTCTCCAGTAGAGAAGAAAACTCGCCGACTATTTAGAACTCATTGTGAGAATTATCAGACTGCCTACGACGGCAGTTTCCACATTGTTATTTCGGCATCATAAAGCAGAGTTGATTAGTGCAGCGCTACGACGGGTGAACGCCCTGCATCCTCCTCCTTCTGTAAACATCCTGCTGGCATCAGACGCCTGAAGATGTATGGTCTTTACGTCGGCTCCATAAACAACATTATTTTAGGGTCAAGTTAACAAAATTGTAGTGTTTGATCGAATTTTGGGTTTGTTTTAAGTTTTACAGTTCCAAAACCTTTTCTTATGTGTTTTGGAACACACATTTAGTTCAAAAATGTAAAAAAAAAAAACATTTGCAAATTTGTTAATATAATATTTTTCTTCAAAAATGGTTGAATTTTGTTTAAGCACATTTTGTATTTATTTGTTTTTGCTTTCTTTACATACTATAATTATGCAAATTTGTATTACGATTGGTCAATTAGGGAGGTCCCTGTAAGGCTTCAACTGGGAAGCAATTTTGACCTTTGACCTCAAGTCATTGGTCGACCTTTGACTTTAGGTCAAATAACAACAACTGACCTAGGAGTACTTAATGAGAGCTTTTGAATGATGTTTGAATTTTGGCTCTACAATCAAAACTATGGAAACTACGGGGGGGGGGGGGGGGTCCATTTGACACCCCCTCTGTACCATGAAAGCTGGGAAATATCAAATAAATGAGTGAAACGGGTATTGCATCCCAAAATGTCCAATGTTAACATTCATATTCGTTTTCAGGAAGTTCAGGGGCTTCAGAAAAAACACAGTTTCGTTGGGAGGGGGGGGGGGGGGGGGGGGGGGGTTGCACTCTGATCCCCTCTGGCCCACCTCCTAATGTCATTGCGCTTCTAACGCATGAAACATACATCTTTCTCTTCAATGGGGAGTAGAAGTCTTCTCATGGAAAGCAGTATGGTAAAAATAAATGGAATATTATCAACACATATTTAGCTTACTAAATTGCGTCACTCTACTGTATACCGTCTTCATTATATTTAGGCAATAATTGTGAACCCTAACATCTGTAACTCAAAAAAAGGCTAGAACAAGTGGGCTGTACATGTTCACACCTATTCCCTGACTACCGTATTAAGCCGGTATCACACGAGCGCTTTTTCCCTCAACATTTATCCTCAACACTAGCCTGGCTGCTAATGAGGTAAACATTAAAAACATTTCTCTTGCCTAAGTTAATTTATCATCAGTCTAGTTTCCGATACCAGTGCAAAATATTCCGGAAATGTTGCCAGCAATTTTTTTTATTATCGAATGTTGACTATAAAAGCTCTCGTGTGATACCGGTTTTAAATGAAAACCAACAGGCCCACCAAACTTTACATGCGATAGGTTAAAGGAAGTCAGATTATATATATATATATATTTATATTCCATTAATGTATAAGTAACTTTATATAAATGAATTACCGTATAATTATTTGTTGACAACAGATGCTGCCTTGGGTTCTAATGATGGTTGTCCTCGGTACTGGAGTGTCATCTGTTTGGGATACAAGCATCTCTTCACGTTGCTGTGAGTATGAAAACGCATCAATATACTGTATATAATTATGTAAATGATTGCATGCAAACTAAATAAAGTTCGACATGTTGAAATATATTCATTCATAACATACTTAAGAATTCTAATTTTGATGAAGCCTATGATGTACTGAGAGTCCTAACGCAGCTAGATTATATATTTCAGAACATTCTATGAAAAACCTGAAGAAGAGAACAGCGTTATTTATGATAAAACAAACATTAATTTTGATATATTGTAATTTAGATAAACACTATATAATATATATATATATATATATATATATATATATACAGTATATACAGTATATATATATATATATATATATATATATATATAGAGAGAGAGAGAGAGAGACAGAGAGAGAGAGAGAGAGAGATAGGTTACAAAACGGTATTTTATCTAATACTGCATTATTAACCCTTTGGCTGCGGCCTATTTTGGGCTATTTAGGGCATATTCAGGCACTCCTGAATGATAAATCAAGCATCTGCATTAAATGAAGTGTATTCTGCCGAAAACTAGGCGAAAATAGCTTCAAAATGACACCAGAACGGACCATATACGTGGTCTGGTTCACCCGCAGTGATCCCAGTGAAACGCGGGAACCCCGCTATTATGTAACACTCGCTCGCTTGGCTACACTGATGAGAGAGACAGAAAGAGGCTCGCCCGAGACACAGCCTAGCTCAGTGAGCCGCTCGGTGCTCTGAGGGTCGGAGGTGGGCCCCTCACGCTCCCACCCACTGACACTCGATTCTTACGTTTTTTACAGGCTATTTTAAAGCCTGGAAATTGCTGTAACTTGCCAAGACATTCCAGAACGTTACCCGCAGCGAAAGGGTTAATAACACTAATAGTTTCAAAGCATAGTTAGCCTTAGAACTAAGGTAGAATCAAGAAATTGTTTACATGTAAATCCCATTTTTTTCACAGTCAATTTAATCAAGTAGCCTACATTATGTTTTTCAATTAATTAAATAGCTCTTTTATTTATTTTTATTTTTTTTCATAGGTGCACGTAGCCTGACCGTAACGTTTGGAGAGCTTTTAGAGGAGCTTCTTCCTCGGCCTGACGAACCACAGTGCCCGCTCTTCCTTATGCAGGCTGAGGGGGATAAACACTACTCTAAGTACATGGTAAGAAGAATACCTTGAGGTGGTTAGGTCACGTGGAGCGTGTGGTAGGTGTGTAATCTTGGGTATGATTGGGAGAATATATATCAGGCAATAATATATAATAAGGAGTAAAGAAAACTGGATTATAAGGTAACTTATATATAGAGTAATACAACAGTGTAGATGTACTCCTAACTGGTTATAGACGGAGTTAGTAAGGTTATAAACTCAGTCTAGAGATATAGACTAAACGTGGTATGTGGGTTTACTTCAAATGAGGTTATAAATGACTGGGTGTAAAGGGAGTCTTTTAGAGTTACTGAGAGGGGTAAGACCAGGCAGTTTAATGCATGGTTCACACATTGGCGAGTCGGAGCGCGAGGCCAACGCGGGTGATGAAATTCTTGCACTCGCCAATGATTATCCCAAATTCGCCGACACTCGCCGACACTCGCACAGACTCGCGTTGACTCGGGTATACTCGCGTAGACTCCTATACACTCTTGTAGACTCGTGTGACACTCATGTAGACTCGCGTGACACTCATGTAGACTCGCGTTGTACTATTTGGACATTAAATGATCGCGAGTCTACATGAGTCTACGCGGGTCTACGTGAGTCTACACGAGTACAACATGAGTCAACACTATATGCAAATAACCATGTGGGTGCCAATATTGGCAAAGGCGAGTTTAACAGGAGTCAAACAGGAGTCAACACGACCCTAACGCGAGTTAACACGGGGTAACGCGAGTGTAACACGCGTAAACGAGAGTACCCACGTGGTGGTCTGAATTTCACAATATGTGTGGCGAGTCTATGCGAAACCAACATGAGTATACATGAGTTTACGCGATATTAACGCGGGTCTATGCGCCAACACTCGCACACACTCATGTTAGACTCCCATACACTCCTGTTAACTTCCTGTAGACTTGCGTTCATCTCATGTAAACTCCTGTGACACTCGTGTAGACTCCTGTAGACTCGCACTATTCGTACCCTGGAATGTGACCGTTATTTTTCAAATTTCGGCGGTGCGTGTTGGGGGTCGTGTTACACTCGCCGACACTCGCGGATACTCCTGTAAACTCGTGTAAACTAGTGTTATATTCGTGTTATATGCGTGTTTACTCGCATCAGATGCTACTCGCGTTGGGTTCGGGCTCCATCAACGGCGGTATGCGGGGAGTGTGACTCGCATTGGCCTCGCGCTCTGACTCGCCAATGTGTGAACCAGGCATTATGGAGTATGACTTCCCTTGGCTAGGTCTCTGGATGAAGTGGCCGAGCAACCTCCCTGTTTGTGAGAGTCAGGGGGTAGCTGTGTAGTCAGCAAATTTAGGTGGGTAATGTGGGTTTTTTATAGGGGTTAACTTGACATTATGTGATGCCTAGAGGGGAGAGATTGTTCACATATAATGTTTACAAGATACATAAATTACATAAATTATAAACAAGTATCAAATATGACTAATGCCTATCTGCAACATTTACTCATAACTTATATACAAGTTTCCTATATGACTAATGCCTATCTGTGCCTCATACTCATAACCAATAAACAAGTAACATATATGACTAATGGAAATCTGTACCCCAAACCCATAACCTATAAACAAAATGTATATCATATGTGACGAACAGCTATCATACTCATAAACTATAAATCAATATCATATATGACTAAAGGTACTGTACACTCAACAACATATATCTGGGCACAAGAAGAACTCTCGAACTGCAAAATGAATCTCTGAAATTTAAATATTAGGTAAACAAAGCAATGAGACGATTCGATTCGTTTTGGGATAGCTTCGAAAACATCAGCCGTATCTTATGCCGTTAAGTGTACAATACATACTAGAGATTAGTTAGTTAAAATAGGACTTCAAAGGCTATCAACCCTTCTGGATTAATTTAGCCAGCACAATGTAAGTCAAGAATAGCGTCAGGACTGGAGCACCCTTTCGAGAACTCCAGTCCCTTCCTACAGATTCCGTTTCTTTACTAGGATATAGCGAGGCTTCATATCCGGTGGTCTGTTGGCAGCTTTATGGTGGACATGGACGGTAAAGATGCCAACGCGACCGAGGACCGTGTTTCCTGGGTGATCGACCAAGCTCAACAGGTAAGTGTAGTCCTTTCTGTACTAGTGCCGTCCTTTTAATTTTATACTGGCTACTATTAGACGATTATATTCAGCTTAAGAAGGGCCTCTAGCAATTCACAGGCTTTGAACTGTCTTAATTACTACCACAGATCCATTGAAAGCTGCCTAACATCGTCTAAATATATCTAGAATTAAATATAAAATAGACGTCGCCGGTAAAGAAATGGATAGTTTATATCAATAGTTCAGTGATAACTATAGTTTATTGATTATAAGTAGGCCAGCCATCTTAACCTCTAACCTCTGTAACTCAATAAAGGCTTGAACAAATAGACTGTAAATGTCCATACCTATTCCCTGGTTGACTCTTCCCAAATGGTAGAATTATTAGCTTTATTATTCTAATAATTTTCGAAATATAGATGTTAGTGGACATTTTTGTTGGCCCAACTATAATGAACAAACTTAAGCAGCAAACTAGCTTATAACCTATTTTGAGAGTACTATGGGGCGAGAAATAGTTATTTGCTTGGTTATTAGCTGATTAGAAACAAATATTATCATGAATATAAACATCATGTGAGGAGGAGGACTTTAGTGTCTGAATTTATGTTTTGTGTTTGTGTGTTCGCTGTTTTCTGTTGTGTTTTGTGTTGTCCCTATTCTTGCTCTGTTTGAGCAAGTTTTGATCCCCCCCCAAAAAAAATGTTTGTTTTTGTTTTGGAAAAGTGGGGATTGGGCCTGAGTATATAGATAGAGATATATAAATTTGTTGTTGCTTGTCTTCCTTTGTATCCCTTTGTATTAAGCGATTCGCCAGTGTATCCTATTTGCTCCTCCAAGATTGTCCAGAAATTCCTGCTCATTACTGTACAATATCTTAAGGGGGGTCACCGTTTGTTTTAAATGTTTCTCTCCTTTTCTCTCTTTCCCTGGTTTGTATCCATTCGGCCCCATTCAGCCAACTGTTTAAAGACTTTTATCCCCATCCAGGTGTCGATTTTTTCCTAGCGAGCGATAGCGAGCCAGCATTGTATGGAGAAATCCGGCTTCGCCGGAGACATTTTTCGTTAGAAAAATGTACAAATTTATCTTTGCTGTCAAAACAAAAATATATATATGCTGGCTCACCAGGAATATATTGACCTAGATGGGGTAAATGTCTTAAAACAGTAGGCTGAATGGGGCCGAATGGATACAAGCCAAAGAGAGAGCAAGAGAAAGATAAAAAAAGCGAGGTGGGCTTCCTTAAAAACAAATCTTTTAATGATTGTCTTTTTTCACGAGTAATACCATTTGTATTCCAGTTCACTTAGTTCCAATTATTTCTGTTCATCCACTTCCGTCGGAACATTGTGTTACTCTATTTGACATGAAACAGTTTCGCATCCAGTTCCATTTTCTATGTGATTAATTTCTGCTTCAAGTAAACCAGTCTGTTCATTCAAAGCAAAAGTATGTGTGTTGTCTCGCTCAATATAGTACTTCAATACTTCAATTCACGACTTTCTCCCTTGCTCTAGTTATCAGTGCTTCAAACTCGTAATTTTTTTAGATAACATTATATTCGAAACATAATTTGATTTAGTTTTGTTTTCTTTGTCCATCTTCCGCCATTTTTAGTATGCCAGAATTCCACTAAGTATACACCAAAAAAACGCTAATTACCTTAAAGCAATTTAGTAACAGACGATGAAAACACATTAAATATAAGTTATATACTTATTGCACCAAAATGAAGAAGGTGTTCCGGTAGAAATCGGGTTGTTTAGCGTTTTAATTAGATAATGCACACAACATTTCACCTCCAATGTCAGATGTACTGTAGTGTGTGTGAGGCTGTGAGTTAATGAACAAACTTAAGCAGCAAACTAGCTTATAACCTATATGACGCTCACCGCTTCCCCCAGAACCGCATGGCTTACTCGCTAGGACTCGCCAGGGCAGAGAATGTAGCTACAGTCTACCTATCATTGTGTACTTTCCTTCTCGAGAAAGCTTGTGTTGCAGACAGTTCAGAACTGTTCTTTGTTTTCGTCTGTCACAAGCCTTTCTATTTTATTTAGTCAATTGAAAGTATTGTGTTAAGTAGTTGAATGATGGGAAGGCGAGTGGGAGAGAGAGAGAGAGAGACCAGGTGGTGTGACTTGGTGGTGAGTGTGGCGCGTGCCTGGCCCCCTTACATAGGCCTTGCAGGATTCGTTGCCTCCTGCCTAACACGGCCTACTAGGCGGCTGCTTACTGGGCGACTGTCGCGCGCCCTCGTGCCATTCCTGCGAACTGGGACTCCAGCCATGTGGTCCCTGGGAATATCCTGGTCAGATCCTTCCCAGACAGCATACTCTAAGCATCTCCCATGAACTGTTCCACACTCTTGTCTTAGAATCTTTCTCTCCTACTGCCTCTATCATTTCCACTACTTCCTCACCTTTTATTAATATCAATCCCCCTCTGGTTCCCTGCATCCACACCTTGAATTGGTGGCCAGACTGTATTATATGCTGGATCTCACATTTCTTATGTACTAGGCTAAGGTTGAAGAGAGTCGTTGTCTTTTTGGGAGATTGTATTGCTCGGACTGTCTCCATCAATCACTAATGTTTCTACAGGGTTAAATAATGCTAGACTAGGGATCAGGTACCTTGCTGTTGGTGTTTTCACTGTGTGTAGGCTACTTTTGAGCTGTACGACACTACGGATTCTGTGGGTTACCTGGGTGGATCTTTTGTCTGTGTACCTTGGAGTTTAGACTGTAGTGCGTGAGGGCTGCTTGCCTAATCCACCCAACACTGTTCTAACTCAATTTGCTTTTACTTTTGAGGGTCGCCAGGAGGATACTCGATTCTTGTGATCGAGAATCCTCAAGAGAGCACCCCTTCATATTAACGTACTCAGGCCGCACAGACCCAAGGTCCACACTAGGCTAGGAGCTGCCTTGCTCCACCAGAATTCTGTAACTTTGCGCATCCCAGCTAGACTTTATTAACCCGGGTAGACATTAGCTGGATTAGATCATATACTCTTTTATGCATACCCATTATTTCTACACAAGCATTTTGAGGTCTAGGTTGCTGTAGAGAGACACAACCAGCATAGACCGGTTTTGTTAATAGGAGTACTACTTTTTCGTGGCGAGCATTATTACTGTTGCACCGCTTATAATATTCTTGTGTCCAATAACATTATAGGTCCAGCCTTTTTGTGTATTTAGCCTACACGTGCATTGTCCTGCCTCCTGCTATTTTGTGGTTCCATTTCCGATACGTTCTTCTTAGTAGCATCCGACATTATTCAGAAGATTCCTTGTTCGGTGCTTGAGGACTTTACAACACTTTCTTTCATAAAGGAGTGACAGATATTATTGATTAAAGTAACGTTAAGTAAACCTTCTTCTTGTTTGCATTAGATCACTCTTGTGATTTAATTAAGTTAACTATCTTTTCCTTGTGTACCATAACTAAGCAACCATATGTTATAGGTGATAGGCTGTTTCAGAGAACATCAGCCTATAGTAGAAGCACATAGATACTGAGAGTTAAGATACCCCGCTATCGCAGATATAACTCTGGAGGGTATATGTGTTCTTTGTTCGACGGGATTATATATCAGGGGTTGGATCTAGCGTTTCCGTTGTTGCATTTATGCCAGTCTAGTCCAATGTATAAGAGCCACTTATTTATACGAGACCCGATCGTAACACCTATTTTGAGAGTACTATGGGGCGAGAAATAGTTATGTGCTTGGTTATTAGCTGATTAGAAACAAATATCATGAATATAAACATCATGTGAGGAGGAGGACTTTAGTGTGTGAATTTATGTTTTGTTTTTGTGTGTTTGTTGTTTTGTGTTGTCCCTATTCTTGCTCTGTCTTGAGTCGCCCCCCCTCCCCCCCCAAAAAAAAAAAATAGGAACAGTGGGGATTGGGCCTGAGTATATAGATATATATATATACATTTGTTGTTGCTAATCTTCCTTTGTATCCCTTTGTATTAAGCGATTCGCCAGTGTATCCTATTTGCTCCTCCAAGATTGTCCAGAAATTCCTGCTCATTACTGTACAATATCTTAAGGGGGGTCACCGTTTTTTATTATATTTTTCTCTCCTTTTCTCTCTTTCCCTGGTTTGTATCCATTCGGCCCCATTCAGCCAACTGTTTTAAGACGTTTATCCCCATCCAGGTGTCGTTTTGTTTCCTAGCGAGCGATAGCGAGCCAGCATTGTATGGAGAAATCCGGCTTTGCCGGAGAAATTTTTCGTTAGAAAAATGTACAAATTTATCTTGCTGTCAAAACAAAAATATATATATACTGGCTCGCTACCGCTCGCCAGGAATATATTGACCTGGATGGGGTAAATGTCTTAAAACAGTAGGCTGAATAAGGACGAATGGATACAAACCAAAGAGAGGGGGGAGAGAAAGATAAAAAAAAGCGAGGTGGGCTCCCATAAAAATGTTTCTTTTAATGATTGTCTTTTTTGACGAGTAATACCATTTGTATTCCAGTTCACTTAGCTCCAATTCTTTCTGTTCATCCACTTCCGTCGGAACATTGTGTTACTCTATTTGACATGAAACAGTTTCGCATCCAGTTCCATTTTCTATGTGATTAATTTTTGCTTCAAGTAAACCAGTTTGTTCATTCAAAACATAAAGTGTGTGTGTTGTCTCGCTCAATATAGTACTTCAATACTTCAATTCACGACTTTCTCCCTTTGCTCTAGTTTTCAGTGCTTCAAACTCGTAATTTTTTAGATAACATTATATTCGAAATATAATTTGATTTTGTTTTGTTTTATTTATCCATCTTCCGTCATTTTTAGTATGCCAGAATTCCACTAAGTATACACCAAAAAAGAACGCTAATTACCTTAAAGCAATTTAGTAACAGACGATGAAAACACGTTAAATATAAGTTATATACTTATTGCACCAAAATGAAGGTGGTGTTCCGGTAGAAATCGGGTTGTTTAGCGTTTTAATTAGATAATGCACGCAACATTCCACCTCCAATGTCAGATGTAATATAGTGTGTGTGAGGCTGTGAGTTAGTTGCAGCCACTAGAAGCTCACACATGTACAGTTTGCAGCACATATTCTATTCAGTTGGGGTCGTGAATTGGCAATGCTCCACCCACTTCCCCAACCCCCCTCCCTCACTCCCACCTTATATTGGAAGGAGGTGGAGTGAGCGAGAGAGGTTGGGGAGGTGGGTGAAGCGCTGCCAAATCACGACCCCAACGGAATATAATATGTGCGGCAAACTGTCCACACCCCGAAGCAACGAGTGACTTGACCCATCTCGTCACCTAGGTTATCAGGTAGATTGGAATTATACAAGGGGAACCCATGTCCGCATCCGCTATGTCTTTACATTCGTGCCTAATCACGATTCAATGTCGATGTATTTGTACTTAATCTTATCGCATTAGGTCAGGTTAGGTTGGGTTGGTTAGGTTAGGTTACTTAATACAATAAAAATAAGTAAAACTACATCGAAACAAATTCATGAGTAGGCGCGAATGTCAAGGCACGGCGGCTGCGGTCATGGCCTCCTCTACAAGGGTTGATTGATTTAGAGCCTCCATGTCTACGTTCCAGTTAAGCAAATTGTCCCGCGGCTTTATGGAAGTCAGACGGTTAATTGAGATAGTCTTTACCTTTATAATTCCCACAGATCCTACCTAAACTGTATAATATCACCTAATGATAGCCAAAATCAACCATTATAATGCGTCATAAGCTTCAAAGGGTTTAGTTCATTATAGAACTGGCATGTATTTTCTCCAGTTACGCAAAGTGTCCCGCTGCGTGACGCTGGTCCTGACGAGTGACGACCCAGCCTACCTCGTCACCTTCACGGAAAAGTCGGTGAAGGCTCGTCTTCTACTGTGGCCGACCAGACTCGTCATCATCAGCACCTTGCCGTTGTCCAGCCTCATGGGTCTTCAGCGGGAACTGTCCTTTACTAATAGTATCCTGGTGACACTTCAAAATGAACATCAAGTTAACAAGTATGTATAAAAGGCTAAACTCCTTCACCACTATTACATATTTTTCATCATAATCTGGTTAACATTAGACGATTTTTGTTAGTTTGTAATCAGCCTATACGAGTCAAATGGGTAATAACGATCTCAATAATCCTTCTTAGTATCATAGGTCTTTCTCAGACGCCATAAAATAATCTAATTTTAGCCAGAATCAAAGGTTAAAAGGCGTCATGGTGCTGAAGGGGTTAAGAGCTTACACTTGAAATATCCCAATACTAATTTTATAGCTAATCTTGAATTCATCAATAGATATAGAACGCTAGTAGGTAACACTGTATGATCTGCTTAACAAGTAGTTATTTTTAAAACAAATTTTTTGTTTTAGTTTGCTTGTGACTACTATTTACCAATAGAGTTTTTGTGTAACTTCTATTTTCATTTTTTTTAAACCTTTTACTAATCTAAAAAAAAAATCTGTCTTGACAAGTATTTATATCATTCATGCACATGAGTATGTATAGAAGGCATACTGACTCATACATTCAATTTCAATTCAATTCAATTCAATTCAAAAAGTTTATTGTCATGAACATTTCAAAATTAGATACATATATATTTTACATCACATCAGTCAATTTTCATGACAATGAGGGCTGATACAATAGTATATTTGCCCTCTTTTTCATATTCCCAAATAATATACTGAATATAAATGTAGTGTTAGTAATGTGAACAAACACGAAACTAGCAAGATGTATTATAAATGAATTACAACGCAATAATATTCCATTCCGTAATATGCCTTATCTAATAATACATTTCACATATCATCACATGACCGATCCCTTACTGTATCGTAGTTTTAATTCATCCCCCCCATAACAATTACACTCTTCCTGGATGCTGATATTACTTATAGAACATTTTTACCTGTTTTCTTTTTAATGCTAATCTGCTCTCATTAACAACTAGCATTTTTCTCACACTTCGTAACGAGTACCTGTTAAAACCTTTCAGTACCGGTGGTTGACGTCCTTCCTAAGCTGAATATAATCGTTTAACAGTTGCCAGAATATAATAACAAAATATGTCACCGGTACTGAATGAGTTAGCATTTCGCGAACAGTTTCACAAGTCCCAGAACGTTATAGTTTGTCTTTCGTTACTTGACGATAAATTGTCATGTTCCTACCCAGATTACTCGACTATTACTGTGATTATGTAGCGAAAATTATGTGAATTATGAATATTTGGTATTAATATAATGCAGAAGCATGTTAATGTCACATTTGTCCATAAATATCAAAAGATCAGCTGCGAAGATATATAAGTTTATGCCCGGTGAAAACAAAATTTAGACTATAGTCAATCAATCAATGGGGACATGCACTGTGACAGCACATAGCCGCACTCTCCCTTCGATTCCTCTCCGGGGTATCCTCCCGTGCGAGACTCCAGGAATCTGCCTGGCCCATATCAAGTATCCTATCGCATGATTGGCCAACTTGCCTCAGCCATGAGTTCCGTGGTCTTCCCCTAGGCCTCCTTCACTCAGGGTTGTCTTCTTTAGAGACCACCTGATGAGCTGGGTCTGCTTCAGGGAGGTGAACCACATGCCCATATAGCCGAAGTTGGCATTCATGGACCATGCAACTAATATATCTTTAATCCATTTCATGGAGTAGTCACTGGCTTGAGACGTAATCCATTTCAGCCCATGATCTTGCGAAGACATTTGGTACCAAAGGAGTTGATACATCTTTTCAACTCGCTGTGGAGTGTCCATGTCTCACATCCATATAATAAGACCGGGAGCACCAGCGACTTGAAGATCTGCAGCTTTGTCCTTTTGCACAGGTATCGCAACGCCATATATTATGTTGAGTTAGTCCATAACTCCATAACTCCATATGCTAAGCCGATGATTGACATCGTAGACCGACTCACCACTATCATTGATCACGCTACCAAGATAAGTAAATTTATCCTCACCATATGCATAAACAGATTGCAGTGCATCATCCAATTAGTCACTAACTGCTTGGACTTTGGTCTTAGTCCAAGAGACATTTAATCCCAAGGGCTCCAACTCCTCGCGTAGTGCCTCAAGGGCCAATCGGAGAACATCTAACGTCTCTGCTAGGATCACTGCAAAGTCAAGATCTGTGATTCTGGACTTGCCGATGTCTGCTTCGCAGTGACTGTTTGGCCAAGTAACCAGTTCATAGAAGTGTTGAAAAGTGTAGGTGCCAGAGCACACCCCTGTATCATACCTGAATTCACAGGGAAGAAGGAGGATATTACCACACCACACTTAACAGCACTCTCTGCATAACCGTAGTTGCTCCCAGAGCGTCTCTCGGTGCACCAAGTCAAATGCCTTCTTGAGATCAATATAGACTGCAAGCAGCCCTTTTTAAAAGTCGGCGTTCCATGAGCACCGAGGAACACCTGAATCCGGTCATTGGTCGACTTGTTGGGTGTAAATCCTGATTGTTCAGGTCTCTGCTCCTTTAGCAGGTGGCCTCAGATTCGCACCCGTAAAATATGCCTGGCCCACTGAGCAGTGTTAAACCACAGTTATTGTAGTCTTGTCAGTTCCCTTTCCCTTTCCAGATAGGGGTGACCAGACCCCTTCTCCAGTCAAGAGGAATGGTACTTGTCTGCCATACAGCAGTCGAGACAGCATGTAACCTAATGATCATGGACTCACCCCAAGCTTTCAGCAGTTCTCCAGGAATGCCACAAATACCAGGAGCCTTCCAAAACCATACCAGTGAACTGGAATAACTATATGTGAAACACTGTTCTGTTTTTGTTTTTATCTATGTGAGTTAAAGAGACAAAAGGCGAAGCTGTCTGTAACAAGTGTCTCCCCCAAAAGTGAAAGAGTGACAGAGAGCCAAACTCAAGATAAATTAGAGTCTTGGACATACGAAGTTTAAAGCAGTCTAAGTCATTGGAGGAAGTAAAGATTGATTGAAGGAGAGAGTTCCCAAGTTCACTTGTTCAGTAGAAGAAAGCCTGAAAATATTTATTTATTCTTGAGTTGGAGAGCTGGACAGAGTAAGAGTGGGATTGTGTTGAAAAGCGGTGCCTCCCATTCGCTGTAAGGTAGAGGGTATACTTGTTCTCATAATTTATATACTGATGGTCAAGTCGGGTGAATGTCTGGGTTGTAATTTAAACTTTTAGCATTGATTTGTAGCGTACTGAATAAGGAGGTCGTTCTAACTCATGTTCATAATGTATTTCTGTCATATTCTCCTAAACAACATTCCTACTATTTCTAGGGTGAGTGGAGTGGTGTACCAGCAGGAGCCCTACCCTCTGCCGGACCAGAAGCTGCAGCCTATCGCGTACTGGTCACTCCGGCAAGGGCTCTCCATGGCACCACAAGCTTCGTTCTTTCCGGAGAAATTCATTGTGTATGTATCTTCCCCGTCTGATAAAGGTGGGCGTGAGGTGTAGCTCGTCAGTAGACATTTCCCTCGCGAGTGACGCACCATGTCCGACCGCCAAAGCTCTCACCTCACACCTCAAACCATGAAGTGGGTGTTGATATTGATGTTTTTTATTTCCAGAATTGTGATACCAAATTATATGATGGAGTGTCTGAGGAGGATTACCAGCCAACACTGGAGGAGATCGAGAAAATCCCATTGTTCCAAAAAAATGCTCCAAATTATTGCTCGTGGCATCTCGGCGCCGCGGCCAGTGTCTCGTAGACTTGTTCCTCCACCTCCACCTCCTCAGTCTGTGATGTGGCCCTGTGTTTGCTACAGTGTTTCAGGGACTACCACACTTTTGAACACTTTACAAGGTGCCTATTAATTATCACATGATAAAAGTGACAGTGACACTCGCAATATACAATCGTAACCAAAACAATATGCGGTAACAGTGGAAGAGTGAAATTGAAAGTAGCCTAGACCATGAGCCTAGCTGAGAGTCGTAGTGACAGGATAAGCGTGCGTTCATCTGTGTTTTGTTATGGTAAGATAGGCATGATGGGTGCCTATCACCTTGGCAACCAGGACATTCTCGAGGCTTTTCAGATACTGGTACTCTAAACACTGGACTTTACGCACTTTATAACATTCTACCAACACTCACAATGACTTTCAGTGATAGTTCTTGTTATTTTACGCATTGTGGAGGCATACATGTAGCCACAGAGAGTGTGAGAGTCTTATGGTGGTGGAAGGCTGAGCGTGTGTTCGTCTGTTTGGTTTGTTATGGTCTGGGGGCAAGATCGCTGCCCGTCATCATGGCAACCAGGACGCGCGCGAGGCTTGCAACTCATCAGCGCTTATAACACTGGACTTTATGCCCTTATAACACTGTGCCTACACTTACAATGACTTTCAGTGATAGTTCTTATTATTTTATACATTGTGGAGGCACACATGTTGCTCAAGTGGTGCATATGAGTCTCCCTCGAAAATTAAAGGCATCGTACATCAGCCACACTCACCCAGCCAGCTGCCACCTAGCAGCCCGGGAGTTTTGAAAAGGTGCACGGCATAGAGCGATGGTGGTGACCCCCCACACCCCACCTCCCCCCACACCCCACCCTCAGGACCCCCAAATGCCTTGATGAGTGTTATTATGCACATATTCTTTCATTTCTAATCCATATCATTCCTTTTCAGGAAAACAAAAATAATCGAAAATTGGCTGGGTTTCAGATGTCAATAAATTATAATTCAGGTGGGGCTTAAGGGGTTAAGAAGGTAAACATAGGAGGTGTTCATAGAATAGTAGGTTGCATAAACAAAACTCATATATAAAGCCTTAAGAATCAAACTAGTTCTCAGGAATAAGGTATGCTTAGTGAAAGGTAAAGAGAAATAAATGGATTTTCAGCTAGAGCTTATAAATAGATTTCAGAATAGCTCTCGACAACAGTGAAATGCCATCGATAAAGTAAACAAAAACCTGACATTAGCAATCAGAGAAACAGCAGAAAGGATAGGGAGCACAACCACCAGCAAAGACAGCAAGAATTCACAAATCACTGTAAATCATAAGGGAAAGAAAAACGGTAATTACAATAAAACACCACCCCTACGGAGGTGGGGTGGAAACTTGACAATATATTTTACTTTAACCTGTGACCTTAACCATTGAGCAAATAAAAACAGAAATAATAATAACATTAGTAAATACATATATGACTGATCGTCGCATTGACCAACCGAATCTTTGTGTCGAGTTTGATAAATATCCATCGGACGCTCAAGGAGGAGTTTCCGGACATACAGATGAATGACAGACAACAGACAAGCTGACTGGTGCTGCACAGTATACAGGCGGGATCTGTGTGCATCATACCACTCTTCTTACGGAGAGTTGATAAAGAAAAGCTCATAATTGTCAACAGTTTTAAGCGAGCCCCGGTGCTGTTTGTGACCAATTAGCTGCTTCCAAGTCACGTTATGAAATGCGCTATTGATACGGTGCAACCCTTAGAATTAACAATTGCGCATTTAATTTTGGTCTTCTTACTATTAGTAAGCGATTTTATTCAGATTAGGAAAAGTATATGGAAGTCAGAGGGTTGTTGTTGTTGTTGTTGTTGTTCCCCAAGCTGCCTGGCCGAACAGCCCCAAGGCCCCGATTAAGGCCAAGGCCATAACCGAGCGCCCCCACAGAACCCTCCCTGCCGACCACAATAAAGCCTGGGTGACCGAAGCCACTCCATGGCGGGGAGCTGAGGAGGGTGCGGAAACGCCCGGGAAACCAAAGCCCCATCCAGGACCCTGTGTCCCTCAGCAATTATGAAGAGAAAGTTGAGGGGCAAAGGAAAAATGTGACGCTTTGGCTTCCAATCTTGGTAGATTGGGAGGTCAATCCACGGAAAAGACGCCGTCACTTGAGATCTAGAAAACATATAAGTAAAAGGAACAGTCAGAGTAAGCTATGGGTATGGCAGAGATCGCTAAGTTCTCACTCTGATAGACCAGCCCATCACCATATGACTAGAACCCAATGCTCTTAGCATCAGCTAGGAAAGGCCTCCCCTATTACAACCTCTTTCGGGGTTGGGCACCCGCCAACACCATATCAATCAACACCATACAACCAACATCTCCCCCCCCCCCCCCGGCTCTGACTCAACCCACAGTTCACCATGTGCTACAATTATTAATCTATAACAACAGTCCTACATCACCAGTCCTCTAAGCTAAGTTCATTGTATCGATATTGTATTATGTGAACATTCCTACATGTCATGCAATTGAATTAGCCGTGTGTGGGGGACTGGATTACACCCATCGACGACTACGTCGTTAGTAATTATATTATAACTATTTGTTGGGATATTTCATGTACCAGTGATACGCAATTTAACCTCTTTATCTAAATTCCCGACAAATAATGGGGGTCAGAGGGTTAATTGAAATAGTCTTCACCCTTGTAATTCCCACAGATTCTTTGTAAATTGTATAGAATTGTCTAATGATAGCCAATGTAAACTGTCAAAATGTGTCATAATATTCAGAGGGTTAACAGAATCAGAATGATGGTACCTTTGAAAAAAAAAATGGTTTGCCTTACTTTCCTTATATTAGACGGCTTTATGACTATCAATATACCTCTATGAGGGTATGAAATAGTGTTTCTCAAATAATGATATAAGTAAAGTAAATTATCATATCACCAGGTTTAAGCGAGCCCCATTATTGCTGGCGACCACTGAACTACTCCCAAACCACGTCATCAAATGGGTTGAGGATCCCGAGGCGCCAGGGGGAAAGCGCATTACATACTACACTGGCACCACGGCCGATATCATCCAGTACTTCGCTGATGGCATGAACTTTACGTGAGTAGCAGTCAATTATATACATTCCTGGTCCCCCTATGTTTTTCTTTATGCAAATATAACAATCTGGTTTGAATTTTGAATGTAACATGGTTTTCAATATACTGTAATAGTATCTATATTTTCGCTAGTGATATTGTGAAGATTATATTCATTAATTTGCTTCTAGTGATATACATACATTCTTAAAAAATAGCTGAGGTTATTGATTTTTTATGTGTGACTGTACAATTGGATACATGAATTTCGGCCAGAAGCCTGTTCTTAGTAACATACAGGCTTACTATCGCTCGCCAGGTAAAAATTTACATCTAAAGGGCATGATAGGTCTTTACCTATCAAATGCTATAGACCTCATATGAGGCCCTTCTTCAACTGAATAAAATTGTCTAATCGTAGTCAGCATATGAAAAGGACGACACTGGTACTGAAATTGTTAAATTAGATCCAGAGAAAATGTTAACGTAAATGGACCGATTGTTCTATATCCCTGTAACTCTTTCCTCCCTAGATACCAAGCTGTGTTGTCGCCAGAGAGGGCCTTTGGGGCCAGAAGACCTGACGGATCTTGGACTGGCATGGTAGGGATGGTCGCCAGAGAGGTCTGTATATATTACTATATATTTATATTTATATAAAATGGAACATTCAAAATAGAAGATCAATCTAAACAGGTCTCATATTCTGCTTACTGCAACATTTATACAAATTTGAAATTTACACCAATAATTAATTTGTCTAGGATATGATTAGATTTGGTGTATTTTAAAGACTGATACACATGCAGTGATTATATTCATGTATGAACGTATGGGGGCAGGGGGATAGGAATCCTCCTCCCCTTGTAAAATTCACCTACTAGACGAGACAGAGAATGGGGCGAGGGAATGTAAAAGTGGTTCCAGACCCTAAGAATTAGAACTTTGAATGTTGTTTCTGTTTGGTCTCTGTCTCGAGTCGGCCACCCCCAGCTATGGGGTATGTGCCTGAGTATATACATACATACATACATGCATACATACATACATACATGAACGTATCCAATACATTTTAGTTTTTAAAGCTACTGACTTCATTGTGTTGGTGATTTCATGCATGTTGAGTGATTATCACTCACTCTTCCTAAGCTTTATATGAACTTCCTATATATCACTTAGTTATCTACTGTATCTTACGATCATATTTAAACCTTTATTTAGGCATACACATTTTCAGGTACAAAACATGTATACAGGAATAATTATAGATATACTGTATATGTATGCCTGGGTGAGAAGGAACCTACTGTGCTTCAAAAATGTATTGCACACTTTGCAGGTACAGCCTTATCATGAGCAAAACATTTCAATGACAATAAAATAGAAGGAACTATAAAGTTATAGAGTCCAAATTAGACCTAACTCTTAACTACCTATTATCTAGGAAGCTGACTTGAGCGCCGTCCCATTCTTCCGGTCGGAGAGTCGAGCAGCCGTCGTGGATTTTACGGGAACGGTCACAGCGGGCGGGATGCAGATTGTGGGCGGGCTGGGAGAGAGGGAGGTGGATGAGTGGAGCTTTGTATCCCCTCTCACCTCCATGGTCTGGTTCTTTGTGCTGGGGTCTATGGTTGTCATCCTGGTCTTTGTTAAGCTGATGGAATTGGCCGGCCTGACGAAGGGCGGCTACAGGAGGGTGATCTACATATTTCTGCAGCAATGTAAGGGGATAGTCGTAAGGTGCAAAAAAGACAATATGCAGGGTTTCTCGAGAAGAAAAGGCATATCTTTAGGAATAATGAAACAAAAGTATATATTTTAAGCTTAACATATTTTTTTAAGGTATGTTTGATTCACAACAATTATTGAGTTACATGTATTTAAATACTTAGGGCCAGAGGATAGATCGAGTGAGCAATGTAACACCGAGATGGCCGCTGGAAAGTGGTGGTGGTGAAGCGAGGAACCGGTGTTAACCCCTCGACTATTATGATGCGTTTTGACAGTTTATTCTGGCTAGCATTAGGCCATTTCATTCAGCTTAAGCGAGATCTATGAATATTAATAGGGTAAACAAATCTCCATTAACTCTCTGACTCCCAAAATTCCTACCGAAGTTGAATAATAATGTCTAATGATGGAATAAACTGTTAAAAGGCGTCATTGTCCTCAGGCAGTTAGTGACCTTAGTACTAGAGTACCTTTACATAGAGAGTGCAGCCATTGGGAATCCCAGGAGTCAGAAAAATTATAGCGGCCGCCGGGAACTTATGTGATCTGATAATAAATCGTAGGCTTGTCCACCATTCTCTTTACATACTGTCTTCGTAGCGCAATGGATAAATGCACTGAATTTCGGTGTGAGCATCCTAGATTCGATTCCCTGGACTGCCACATGTATTTGTTGATTTCATTAATTGAGTTTAGGAGTAAAGTCGGTTGGTGGAGGTAACATAATAATTCATTCAGGTTCAGGGGTAGTTTATAGAGAGGCCTTCCTTAAGGTTAAGGCCCCATTAATTACTCCTTCCATTCATCTATACATAGCCTATGATAGCGCAATTGGAAAGAGTGTACATGCTTAGATTGATATGCAGGATTCGAAACTGCATAATAAATCGTAGGCTTGTCCACCATTCTTTTTACATTACTGTCTTCGTAGCGCAATGGATAAATGCACTGAATTTCGGTGTGAGCATCCTAGGTTCGAATCCCTGGACTGCCACATGTATTTGTTGATTTCATTAATTGAGTTTAGGAGTAAAGTCGGTTAGTGGAGGTAACATAATAATATATATACCGATATAGATTGATGGATTTTGAAGTTCTATCTATCTATCTATTGCCTGACGCCGTGATCCCCGGAGGGGTGGCCACGAACGAACCGCCCCCATGCACCTCTGTCCCCAGTCAGTCGACACCCCTCCTCCCAACCAGCACCGCCTTCATTCATATACTTCCTCTTTGAAGTTAAAAGAGGTATAATAAAATATGAAAAGGTCTATAAGCTGAAAAATTAACTATAAAATAATAGTAGACACATTATGGTTTCCACAAGTAATTCTGACTAAGAACGGCAACATTCCTTCCAGAATGTTTTACTGGGCGAATGCGACTTTCCTTCCAGAAGATGGCATAAAAATAGAAAAAAGAAAAAAAATGCCCCAGTGCCGGTGAAATGGAAGCAATATGTGATTTGGCAGTATGTCTCCTTACCACCACCTCCTGTCATCCCCTTACAAGTGTCTTACCCCCCCAATGCTCCTTCTCCATCCCCTTTTCTCTCTCCACTTCCCCCCTACTCATTTATTATATTTGTTTGCTTTAATTTCCTGCCTTTCTTCTTCTACGTCCACTGGACGTGGAGGAAGAAAGGCTGGACATCGTCCAGTCACCCGCTGGCCACGCAAAAATTCAATATGGCGACCATTTTTCAAGATGGCCGACACATCTGACTGAGCCCTACTGTTATGGGTCAGTTAATTGAAAGAAAAAATACATGAATACTGTCCAATCCATTTTTTTTTGGCTCTAACGTGGTAAGTGAAGGTAATTTTGTCCAAAGCAGTTGCATATTAGACTTTAACTAAGATGGCGTCCAAGATGGCCGCCATTAACCCGAGGAGGCCGGATTTTTTTGGCGATTTTCGGTAGTGTTTATGGCTTAATAGCTAATCAAAGAATAAAGATAGAGAAATGAGTCATAAACCACGTGAGAGAGGTCACTTTCAGCTTTTGTCTCGTAAAAAAAATCAGCGCCATAGGCCGCCAGTAGTTACTGAGATATTGCTTGTTTTCGTGAGGTAACTTTTCCGTGATTTTCCGTGTTTACGCACCTTTGCCATAGTGAAATTTCCTTAAACCCATTGTGTTGACATCACGGTAGTTTCGGTGATATTGGAACTCGGTGAAAATTACCGCAAAAGTACCGTGACGTCATACAAGTAAATAGCAGCCATCAGCAGGCTATTTAAAGGCTATTTAAAGCCGTGCTATTTGAGTAGTGTATCAGCCTTCTGGGGTTAAAGACAAATTTTGTGATATCTTGGCTATTAGTAGAGCTAGACAAATGATTTTTTCATCTAATCCTACATGTTTGAGGTCAGAGAATTAGAAAGACTTGTCACATTATTAACTCATCAGGGTCATAAGTAACTAGACAAAGTGAAGGAAGATTATATCGTAGGAAACGGCCTAATTCACACCATTTATACATATCCATTGAGTACAAATAACATTAGTAAAAATACCATAGAATCAAAGACTCACACCTCACATTTGCAAGTGCACAGAGCTGTACAGGAGAGACCCAGCCTGTAGCACTTGCACCTGCCACGACAGTCTGATTTACAGCCACATTTGGTCAGCTGTTCGCAACTCTTGGCTATGGGGGAGTTGGCTGTCCAGAAGACGTGCCATTCTTCACCAACCTTCTGCCATCCCCAGTCAGCAGGACTCTCTGCTTCTGGTTGACACTGGGTTGCTTGGGCCCAAACACAACCAGCCTGGAAGGCAGCTCGTCTAGTGTGCTGAAGCAGAGCTGCTCTTGTTGGTGGAATGGCCTCTGTTTTCTGGCAAACATGTCAAGCCTGGCCTCATCCACAGTGGTAGCAGTGCTGGACCTGTCATACATCAGTATGACAAACCTCTCCAGTATCTCCAGGTCACCATCTTCCACTGTAAGAGGGTACTGGCTCAGCTTGGAGAAGACAGGGGAGGCCTCTGGACAAACATCCCATGTCTGCCAGGCAGTTTTCTTTCCCTTGTTACGGAAGGCTGAAACAGTGTCACACCCTGTGAAGGCATGAAAGAATAACATGCCTTTAGCCTTCTCCTGCCCCATATAGCGATACAGGCCATGCACACTGATCCAGCGCCGGCTTTGACTGTGACCAAATGCCACCCATAACTGCTCTAGCCCCAAACTCTGAAGGGCTGGAAAGGCACTCACTGCAATGACCACAACATCTGTATTATTTGCCTTGACCATGACGGCTTTGCTCCCATGTTCTGCAGCATATTTGGCATGCACAAAGATGCAGCTGTCAGCTTCCTCATGAGAGCACTTGTCCAGTCCTTGAAGACCAGTTTCATGAGTGCTGAGGACTGCAGATCCCTTTGTGACAATTACCAAGTTTGGTGCAGACATTTGGGCAACCCTGTCTGCCAGGAACTGGAACAACTCCGTCTTGTTGTCATTATGCCTAAGGAAGTTACGCCAATTGGATGGAATGCTGTTCTTGTTTGTCACCTTGCGTCTTCCTCCCTGGCCACGTTGAGACCTGGTCTCGGCTTTGAGGCTGGATGGGTTGTACACATCAAAGACAAGATGTGTTGTCTTGTACTTCGTAGCATAGCTGTGAATAAATGGCAGGAAGTCCAGAGTTGCATAGCCCTCAAAGGTCTTTCCTCTCTTTGGTGGCAAGACATGGACCAAAGCAGACCCATCTACAATCAGGACATCGGTCTCTGGATCTTCGTCTGTTGATGTAACATGAGTCTCCAAGATAGAGGTCAGTTGAGACTTCTGGCAAGTGTACAGCCTTCCACCCTCACTCAGTGCAGCTGGGAATGCCTGATTCTCATGCTGGAAGAACTCCTGCAGATCACACTGTCTGCTCTGACAGGAGATGAACAGCTTTGAGAAGACCTTGTAGTCCTCCTTCAGAAGCTTCTGCTTTGAGTGCTTAATAGGAGCAGATTCTTGCCTGAAGAAGTCAGTTTTGTTCCTCTTGATTGACTCATAGAAGGAAACTGGATTATTTGCTAAGGCTTCAGAAAAGTCCTGGAATTTAGTTTGGCCTCTCTCCAAGTGAATCTGCAGAAGTTCCACTGAGCTGGGGTGAGCTATGTCTTTGTTGTCAATAGAATACAGCTCTTGACTGTCATCCTGGAAAGGACTGCCCAACTCTTGCAAAGTCAGAGACAGCTTATTGACTCTTTCCAGGAAAGTCAGCTGTGCCTGCGGTGTTTGCTCGTGGTGAGCTGTGTGTTCACTTGACTCTTTAGCTTGAGCCTCTTGTTCATACAGGGACACCAAGCGGCTTACCTCAGGACCAGCAACCATCCATCGCCTAAGTGCTGCTGGGTCTTCAGTGAGCCCAATGGTTCCACCATCAGCCTTGATGATGGCATTGGCCTGCTCATGGGCTTGGTCAAGGGCCATTGCGGAGAAGTCACGACTTGTCTTGTGGACAACAAAGTTTCCCTTCTTGAATTCTTGAGACAGCTCAGGGTGTGTGCTCTCCAGAGTGAGCATGTCCCTCAGGTGGACTGGAAGCCACCTGGCATAATTTGTATTGTTATTGGCAAAGAAGAAGGGGATTAACTCACTCAATGCCTGGCAATAGAGAGCAAAGTTGGCTTCACGGAAAGACCTGATGAGCAAGAAGATGACAAACTCCATTGACAGCACCATCACTCTATTATATTTGCAAGATCTCATCACTGCCTCAGTCCTTACTAACAAATGTGAAAATGGCTCCATTGGATTATCTGACCCAAAGAATGTATGTGCACACCAAAAATCATTTATATATGTTCAGTAGTTGGTTAGATATGAACATATGAAATTAATGGACGCCATCTTGGATGCCATTCTAAAATTCCAATTATAGACTATGACAATGATTAAAACAGTGCTTCTCATTAATCTGGTTAGCAAGAAACAGTTTTCTCTTAAAATGTTCAGCAGGTAATAATAAAACAAAAATTAAGCAATATATGGTAAGGCACGGCAGCCATCTTGAAAAATGACCGCCATCTTGGATTTTCGCGTGGCCAGCGGTATTTCTGAGAAGAATGGACCTTGAAGAGTACATGTACCAAATTTCATGGTTGCATCACCATTTGAACGATTCTCCTGAAATTTGCAGTTATCTGCTCCACTATAAGTCGTCGTCCGAGAGAAACACATCTACTGTATGTCACGCTCCCTCGAATGCGTTCGTCACCTCTCCCGTCAAAATTCTAGGCTACTGTTTTTTACTGGATATTTTCTTTTACACCTTTTTCTGGTTCTTAAATGGTAACACGTTCATTATACAAGTAAAATGTAGGAAACTGATGCAGTAATATTGCTTTATATGGTAAATTTAATTAATTTTGTCTGAATTGACCTTTAAAGGTCCCGCACTGGCGGACGTTTAAAAACATATGTCGCACTTTATGAATTGAACAGGTACCCTACTTAGTCCTGACCAGGTGTTACGCTGGCATCCTAATGTCACTCCTAGCCCTGCAAATGAAAGAGGAAAAAACAGTGTGTAATCCTCTGTCCTAAATCCATCTTTTAGTCACAGCTGACCAAGAATTAAGCTGTAAACCTTATTTTAAGATTATTAGGACTGTTGGTGTATGCTTTCCTTTATAATCCTGTGTTATCTCTTGTATTCATTTTTAGCCACAGAGTTGGACTCTGGACGGTGGTGGTGGACCGAGCGACTGGTGGTGATGATGTGGATCCTAATGACGCTGGTGCTGACGAAGAGCTACGCCGGCAACCTCATGTCCCTGCTGGCCGTCAGGAGCGTGCCTCAGCCCTTCCAGGACCTTAGAGCTGTGCTGGACCATCCTTCTGTCATTATGATCTGGCAGAAGAACGGAGCTGCTGAACAAATTATACGCGTGAGAAATAATTTAACTCTTTGAATGAGATGACAATTTTATTTATTATACTATAGCTCGGTATTTGACGACATACTTTTGCACCTTATTCTGGTTATCATTAGATGATTTCGTACAAGTTAGGAAGCGTCTCTATGAATTAAAGGAGTAATTGCCTTATTAGCTCCCACATGTTCTTCCTATGTAATGCCAGCAGTTTTGGCAGTGAGCTTAAACGGAACTGGATGCAGGAAATCGCTTGAGCTATCAGACCAAGTGGAGTACTTCTCTGGGTCTAATGGTGAAAGTGTTCGGCGCGCAAGCGTGGGGACCCGGGTTCGAGAGCCCTGGGCCGGCCTATTGGTAGCCTCACAACAACATTTTAGGGGGCGACTTTTGCCTCATAACGAAGTATTAGGTGTGTCTGATAAATTGTAAATAGGCATGTAAAGTAATTGTGAAGTTTACAAAAATTGTATACTGCCAACCATTACAAGGTATCACAATGTGAAATACAACCAATTTTCACATTCTTTCCATTATGTATAATGAAAATGTGTTGGTCATCAATAGATCTTTATATAAATAAAATATAATGCAGTATCACGCCAATAATAATCATGCCACGGTAACCAATTTTATTTTATTTTACATGCATTTTTACCAACCAGAATTACCTTTACTTCAATGTATTATATATCAAAAGTAAGATGAAAGGCCACTCTAGAATATTGTCATAGGAAAACCCACAAAGCATCAAATAATCATAGTTAAAATTGATGCAGGTTTCACATGGCCGTTAACCTGGTGGACCCAAGCGACGCATGTTATGCGTCGCCTATGTATGTAACGCTATACCCCAGCGACGCAAGGGTTGCGTCGGCCTTAATTACTCTTGTCCTATGGCACCTAGAGGATTCAGAGTTGTATAAGATCTGCTTTAGTATCCCACGCAACAATACTGATTGTTGGAAACCCTCCAAGTCCAGCCGCGTGCGTGTGAGCGCGCGTGGGAGTGATTTTCCAGTATTTTGCCTACCCATTTTCCCATTATATAATTGCGACTTTCTGCCGCCCCACAGGACCCCTAAATGACCTAGGTGGGTGTTCTTTTGTGGTTTTTCCTTCATTACTAACCCACCCCCCAAAAAATTGACAACCTGCTGGTCCCTCGTTGTACATTTATTATAAATCAGCTGGTGCTCAGCGGGTTAATTACAATTTTGAGTGATGACAATAGATATTATTTTTATTCAAGAAGTATTATTTACTCGCTTTCCAATGGTGAAATCAAAAGGTTTCTATCACCTATGGTTCTTTTCTTATATGAATATATAAAACAAAGTAATGGCTAGTAAAATACAGTGCTCTTTATATGCAAATGCTCTATATTCTTCTCCTGTGATGTATACAGATATGTATTATAGTTCAGCGCATAAGGCAATGGATGATAAAGAAAATGTATTGATAACCAACTGTCTACAAATGAAACTTTGTTTTTTACGGTACTATTTTTTTATATGCAACCATTTGTAATCGTTATAACATGTTCAAACTTACAGTAATCGTATCCGTCGCTCGTTATACTGTAATCATTGCATAGTTATGAAAGTTATTCACTTGTAATGGACTTATTATAATATAAAAACAATTTCTAATAAAATGCAACACTCCCGGATAATTACTGATACATATAAAGCAACAGTTTAAAGGGCTGGCGGAGAGTACCTCACCGCTTGACAGCCAGAGCAACGCTAAGGATCACTGCCTCTCCGTGCTTGCGTGTGAGGCAGGCTACCTCATTGCAGTGTTACTAATTCTTTCACAGCAGCTGTTTAACGGGCCAGCGGAGAATCCCTTACTACCTGAGAGCAAGAGCAACACTAAGGATCATTGCCTTTCCGTGCGAGGCAGGCTACTTCAATGCATTGTTACCTTACCAATTCTTTCACCCAATCTACCACAAACAAAATGTATTGTAGTTCAATTTTCACGCATTCGTTGATTATGTTTTATTCGCCTAATTTCTGAAAGTTTGGCCAACAAACCTGCATAGCTGACTACTTTTAGCAAAACCTACAAATCACGCAATTCACGTGGGTGTGCGTCAAGGGCATAAGATAGCCATTAGCCCTTTCATTCTCACAAATTCTTAGAAGACTACATACAATCGTCTAATCTTAGTTAGAATAAAGAGAAAATGCATCCTCAAATCCTGAATGGGCTAAACACCTTTTTCATCTGCAGAGTGGCCAAACTGACCAATTTCGAGAGGTCTACGAGATGAGACACCAGGGCCGCCTCAAGTTCCGCGGACAGAGTCAGTACGGCGACTCCCTCCACAACTTGGTCCGGCCCGGCACACACGTTATCATTGATGGCGACACCACCTTGAGGAAGTTGATGACCAGAGCATAT
>CM064546.1:43161835-43311835 GCA_032716605.1 Paralithodes platypus
GCCAAAGGTATTTCCTGAACTGTATAGGATCGTATGGCGGTAGCTTACATAAGGGCTTACACTATACTCCGTTTCTTTTCAACTGACGGTAAATTGCAAAGATCCCATCAACATTTCTCAGTTATCTTGAAGGTTTTATGGTGATATACGGGGTTGATTATCAAAGTTTAGCATATTTTATATTATATTTTTTAATGATGTAAATATTCCCACTTCCCCTAGTATTGACATTCTCGGTGTAACATTAACTACTAACTTGAGCTGGACACATTATGTTAGAAGCATTGCTAAGAATGCCTCTAAAAAACTGGGACTCCTGTACAGAGTTCGAGAATTCTTCACTGACGAGCAGTTGGCCGTGATATATAAAAGTCATGTGCGTTCTCAGATGGATTACTGTTCACCTCTGTGGGGTGGAAGTGGAGTGGTTGCATTGAGGCAGTTGGACAAAATTCAAAATAAAGCTATTAGATTAATCAATAACCCTGCAATCACACAGGACCTTCCTACATTATCCATACGAAGAAACGTTGCATCCCTTGCATTATTCTACAGATATTTTCACAGCAATTGTTCCGAGGAACTTGCTTCAATTGTGCCGCCTCTCCACATCTTTCCCCGTAGAACTAGGGGCAGCTGAGAGCGCCCATGAATTTACACTTTCTCCTCCACAATGCAGAACTTCTGCTTATCAGAATTCATTTATCCCCAGAGCTACTACTCTTTGGAATTCACTTTCCTCGAATTGCTTTCCACAAACTTACAATCTACAAATGTTTAAATCCAGTTGTTACAAACATTTTATGAATGGAGGATGCTTTTAGGCACATGGACCCTTTTGTTTTATCTGTGTTTTTCCTTCCTCCGTTCATTGTCTCTTTAAAAAAAAAAAAAAAAAAAATATATATATATACTGTATATGGTACAGAGACATAGTACTTGCATATTTTCCCATCAAATATCGAAAAATCAGCTGTTAAGGGATTCAAGTTATCGTCAGCTGAAAATAAATAGAGTATTCGTGCTTGGCCATGTCAACAATCTCCGTTTAGATAAATCGAATAAGTTATCCAACCTGGCACATAAAGGTGGTGTCACACGAGCGATTTATCCGTCAATTTGTACGGGCAATTGTGGTCTGGTAGCTTGACTTTTAACCCTCTGAGTACCAGCGACGTGTGATGTATTTTATTCTAGCTATATATAAGCGATAATATGAAGCTTAAGAAGTATCTGTGGTAGCTGAAAAGGATTGGATGAGATAGTTTGAAACCTCATTATTTGCTAAAGGGTCCTTCCTAAGCTGAATAAGATCGTCTAATCATTAAAGAATGACACTGGTACTTTAATAAATATAAGAAGGAATACAAGAACATTCGCTTGGGTTTGTATTGTTTTGGTTATTTTATCACTTACAAGGACACACTAAGAATCATAATTTGTTCTTTACATACAGTATACTGTATAATAACAAAGACTAAACATAATAAACTCGACCTTCGTTGGCACCCTGCTCCCAAATGTCTTTTGATTGTATTGTACCTTTTTACTTTGTACCGCCACAGGATCGAGATATCGTTAGATGTAATGGGAATTTGGCTAATTTAGTAGGACATGAGACATTATTCTACCGAAAAATGTACACATTTATCTCGAAGGTTGGTCATGAGGGTGTTTATTTAAGCTTGATGGCGGTCTAGGGATGAAACTACTCAACAAATAATAAATACATATATATAGAAAACAAAATAAAAAATCCCCAAAGGGGATATGACTCGCTTTTCTGGTCCCCCTTCTTCCTCATGTTTAGCCCCATTATATTTCAGATTTTATGACGTTCGGCCAATTAGCTTGGCAATTTTAAGAGCTTTCGCCACATATCTTTTTCAATATTTAGATTGTTTGTGTCATTTATGAGTCGATTTTGTTCTGGCCAGCGATAGCGAGCCTGTAATTTAAGAGGAACCGGCCATCGGCCGGGAAATTTTTCTATAGAAAAATGTACAAATTTATCTTGAAGGAGGGTTTTTGGGGGGGGGGGGGTCGTATTTAAAGCTTGATGGAGGTCTAGTAGAGAGGAGACTAAGAAAGATAATACAAAGATACATACATAAACAAATAAATACGCTCATCGCCCCTTAAGTGATACATTTTGAAGCCTGTTAGTTGCTGGTGTCCCTTTTTTTAAATGACTAAAGTCTTCTAATAATAGCCAGAATAAAGTTAAAAGGACGGCACCGGTATAGAAGGGGTTAAGGAGTCTATTTTATAACACTTAAGGCGGTGTCACGCGACCGATTTTTCCGTCAATTGTTACGGGCAATTGCAGTCTGCCAGCTTCAAAATACAAGTTTCATAAGAATTTAACTACTTTACATAATCTACCTTCGATCTAGTTTCTGATTCCAATGCGAAAGAGCCTCAACATAGTACGAGACAAAACTTGCTCATCAAAAATAGATGAAAAAAAAACGCTCTTGTGACACCGACTTTAGAAAGGACCTCTAGCATTCAAAGCGGTCAAATCGATGTTTAGTAATTGCCGATTTCTTTTAAACTATTAAGGCTTCGAATACCAGCGATGTGGGTTATATTTTATTCTAGCTATAATTAGACTATATTAGGCAGCTTAGGAAGGATCTGTGGTAGTTGGTGTTGTCGTTCCCTAAGCTGCCTGGCCGAACAGCCACAAGTCCCTAAGGAAAGCCATGGCTACGTAGTCCAGTAAATCTAGCAATCATTTAACTGGACCTAGAACAAATTGCAATAGAAGGTTTTTTGGCTTTAACTTGTTTATTAGGTCCCTCTGATGAACATATAAAAAGTCTCCAACTTTTGGACACTGGGAAAGTGGTTAATTTGCATAAATTCAAGATGGCCGCCGTCCAAAGCTTCAATTTACAGATAACTTTTTTCTGGTTGCTCCTAGACCCTATAAATGTATTACAAACAACGTTTTTTGGCTTTAACTTGTTTATTAGGTCCCTCTGATGAACATATAAAAAGTCTCCAACTTTTGGACACCGGGAAAGTGGTTAATTTACAGCCGAAAAACCTTACAGACAGGCTGAACTGTCTCTTTCACAAGGGGTGACACAGGCACTTTGTGCTTGTATGGGTTTTTTGACCTGTTGTCCCTCTTTTTTATAAAAAAAAAAAAAAAAAAACCATGACGTAGTATGACGTCATTCAGAGCCAATTATGTAATTCATGATAGGAGTTCGTATTCAATTGGATCATCGGTGCTTGCATCAATGTTGCTATTTTGACAGAGTCCTTTACATTGACCACATGCACTGGAACATTCAAGCTCATTCCGTTTGCAACTACAGCGTTGAGTGTCACAGTTGCCCTTACACTGACATCTGACCAATTTCAGTAGTGAATCAGGAGCCACTGGCGAATCCATCGTCTTCGGTTCAAGCTGTCCCTTCCGCAGACACCAGCCCCATTTCTCGGGGTCCACACAGTTCCCCATCCATTCCTGGACCTAACAATAAACTCGGGACGAGTGGTATTTGGCTGCATCGGTTGTTGGGGGAAGGCTGTGAACTTCAACGGTAGTTGAACTTTTTGCCACCTTGTTGCAAAACTTTGTCTTTCGCAGTCCGTCAAGGGTGTCATTTCCTTTTCCCCCGTACAAATAAACCAAGGCCTTTTCACCAGCTGATGATATCGCGTCTTTACTTCCACTTTGGCAACAGAATGCTTCTATACATTTCAAGAAACCGTTGTCTTCCCTCACTTTCCTCAAGGCAGCCCCTTTACCAATACCATACAGTCGTGAGGTTGTGTCACATCCACAGAGTGCATGGACAACTGGCAGGACACGACAGATGCTTTCACCGAGAGCTTCTGCTACTGAGTTAATATGCCAACATTTCCCACCTTCCTTGCTCGACTTGAAGTACAAATCATTCATCCCTCGTTCCGCATAATGACACAACAGCACCAACAAGTCTGTGTCCTCACCTATCACATATGTCACGGTTTCCCTTGCATGCTCAATTCCCTTCTTCGCAATCATGACATCTGCATCTGCTGGCGCATTGACACAGTCAATTCCATTTGCCTTGAATGTTTCACACAATAAGTCAATGAAGTTTTGCTTATTGTCCGAGTTTGACAAGAAGTTTTCCTTTTTTGACCGAAGGGGCATGGTTGGAGTGAACATCACCTTTTGACCAAAGACTCCTTTTGATCGTCGATTGTGTGTCATGTCCTTGGTAGTAGGTCCTGATTTATAACCGTCGAATACAACCACCGGGTTGAGAAAGTTTTTGGAAACATGCTTCATGTACATGCTTGCAATGTCCTCAAATGTGTCCCCCTTCTTCCATGGAATCCTTTGCAATAAGGAACCACCATCCAGAACATGGGTCACAGTCCTTTCTTCCTCAAATGATTCCAATGACGACTTGGGAACAACAGCAGCTATCTCATCTCCTTGCTGTGGTTTATTGGCTTCCCTGAGCCTCCCCCACTTATCGAACAGAGCAGTAGGGTAGCTAGACAACTCATACGCAAAGACCTCTTCAACACCTAAGTCCCTGTTATTAGCAAAGATGAGGAGCCTCTGGAAAAGGAGCTGTGGGTCGATTGGTACTTTTTCAGCACTGATTGTAACCTTTGCACCCAACGACTCAACTTGATCTTTCTTCCTAAATGAAAAGTCAAAAGCATTGCTACCTTCCATCTTCTGCACAATGTTCATACCAACCTCATACAGTAAATGAGGATTGGCCGAGGCTGGTCCTGTCACACCGTTGGCAATATTCCTGAGTTCATTTGATTCTTGAAATGGATCATAATCCTTGAAGAATGCGAGAACCTTCTCTGTGTCCTTCCTATCTCGTTCACGCCTTGCTTCAGTCATTTCTTTGTGCTGCTCAGAGGTGTGGAAATGCTTCCCTGTCAGTTCTTGCATAACTTCACTCACCTCAGCGCAGGCTGGCATAGCAAGTAACCAGCGCAGGCGTTGCGTTTCCTCCATGCCCCTACCACGTGTCAATCCACCATTCGTTTTCAAAGAGCGCATCAAAACCTGCTCTATAACCAAGTCGCTTGGCAGTCCTGCCCACAGCCGATCACTTCGGCGGATCACAAATAGACCGGAGTTCAATTGACAGAACATGTCTGGGTTGAGCTGCTCAAGTTCAATCATGTCTTGAATGTACACATGGGCTGACTTGGCATAATTGTTATGACCACACGCTGCAAAGTACGGCAACATCTCCTGGAGTGTTCCGAGGTTCAGTAGGAAATCGCCCATTCTCAGTGCCCTCAGGAAGCGACGCAGCAGGTCAATCATGTCCATGTATTGAATCCATAGCTTTCCCATCTTATGCTCTGCTAAGGAGCTCTTCTCAGCTTTAAGTTTTTCAGAAATTCTGTTGAAAACGTCTTTACTGCAGACTTCATCCGGTGAAACGTCTTCACGCAACAGCTTATCCAAAAGATCTGCAGCCTCCTGGAAGTCCTTGCATGCGTCACTTTCCTCATCTACCATTGAGAGGTTGACACCGTATGCCCTGCCTAACACAATCGAACTCAAGGCTGTGTCAACCAAGAAGTGGCCTCTGATTGCTCGTGCATAGGCTTTCCCACTCAGCATTTGGGTCACAGCATTTTCAGCGTATATAAGTTCCAAAACCTCCTTAAGCCCAGATGCTTCCATAACATGGCCCATGCATCCCAAAAAGCTCATCACAGAGTGAAAGCCACCAAGGTTCAAAACAATGGGTTTCAGTTCGCTTCCTTCCTTCTCATGAACAATGATCGTCTTCGCTTTCCAATAAAGCGGTTGGTCGAATGTCAGCATTGGCGTCGTTCCCTGGCGATGGCTTTCCGCAGCAACGAAGTGAAGTGTTGAGTAAATACAACTCATGTCCGTAGGGTCCATGTCAATCATGGGCAAGAAATGGACGGATGATTTCCCTGGGTGTGGTCCATGGCACACACTCTGCATTAAGCCGGACCAGCCTGGTCGTTTTGGTCGAAGCAACCATGACGTTTTCCACAGTATGTCCAGATTTTCAAGCTTGTCAGATCCTGAAATGGGGTCAAGCTTTCTAAATTCGAGAGGCCCACCCTTCTTGCGAACACTGCGGTAGTATTTGATTTCAATTTGAGCTGCCGTGAAGTTGTTTTCAGGTGACTGCAATATTGGTATTGATGTTGTGTCTCTTACTTCAGGGGTGACAGCAACAATTATACCCATACCATGGTATGTTCCTCGCCCATCAAGCGTACGCAAGTTGTGATCAACATTGTCTGCAACGAACTGTCCAAACCTGCCTGCAGTGGATATGTTGGTGCCCCTGAAATTGGCAGCACACTTCGAAAACCTCAAAACTTCTGCGTAAGGCAGACAGAAGCCGTGGCTGTGTAAACTGTCCACAAGAAAGCGGGAACCAAAGTGCTGGTGCATTTGAACCGCCAATCCATACTGAATGGGTGCTACAATGGCCCTTGGTCTGGTAAGTTGCACGATACTTTGTCCAATTGATGCAACTTCATGGCTTCCTGGCTTCATGGCTTGATGGCTTCGTATTGACATGCTTCTTTCGGCAATCAATGTGCACCGTTTGGCCCTCGGACACGGTAATTGATGGCGTTCCACGTTCAGTACTGGCCTTGTTGATAGTATCTGCTCCCTTCGCCCTCAGCTTGACTGTTTCTCCTTGACGGTCGGGCTTTCTCACAGGGCTCTCAAGGAGTGTAGATTATAATTATTGTTGGCGTAAGTGATTGGTAGTTAAAAGGGTTGGTTGAGAAAGTTTGAAACTTTATTATTGCTAGATGTCCTTTCTAAGTTGAATAAAATCGTCTAATAGTTGCCAGAATACGATGAAAAGGACGTCCCTGGTACGGAATGGGTAAAAATCGTCAAATAATACCCAAAAGGAAAGACAATGCCATTATTTACTGATGGATTAGACACAAAGTTTGGGTCATCTGTATAGCATGACATTTGAATAGCGACTTCATTAGGAAAATAATGGTGATCTAGTGAGCACTAATGACTTAAGGGGAGGTTTTTAGTTTGTTTTGTCTAGACCTCCATTAAGCTTATACGTAAGTACTACTCTATTATCCACTGAAGTGCAGTCATGATCGAAGGCCGTGTCTTACCTCCATAATTGAGACTCTTTAGGTACACACCTTAGACCCCCTTGCAAGATAAATTTGTGCCTTTTTCGGCATAAATATGTTCCGGCCAAAGGCCGGTTCCTCATAAAATACAGGCTTGCTATCGTTCGCCAGGAAAGAAATCGACATCTAAATGGCACGAAAGGTCTTACAATTGACCGAAATGGGATGAAAATCGCCAAACTAATGGGGCGAACGTCTTAACATTTCAAAAGCAATGGGGCTAAACATGAGGGAGAAAGGGGTCCAGAAATAATACCTCAAGTGGAAATCTCCCCTTATGAATATACTGTTATTATGTTCAGTTTCGTTGTGGTGGTGAGCTGTGACCCTCTGAAGATTATGACGCATTATCATTATCATTATCATTATCATTATCGTTAGATGATTATATACAGCTTAAAAAGAAACAGTGGGAATTATATGGGTAATCACTATCATAAGGGGGTAGTGCTTGGTTTTTGGTCTATACTGTATACAGCATATATTATTTATAAATATATGTTTGAGTTTCCTCGCTAGACCTCTATCAAGCTTAGAAAAATACCCCCTAGACCCCCTTTCAAGATCATTTTTGTAAATGTTTCGGTAGAAAAATTTCCCGCCCGAAGGCTGGTTCCGTCTAAAATTAGAGGCTTGTTATCGATCGCCAGGAAAAAATCGACACCTAAATGGCACGAAAGATCTCAATATTGAAAACAAATGAGGCGAAAAGGCCTCAATATCGCCAAACTAACGGAACGAATGCCTTAAAACCTCAACACTTCAAAACCAATATGCTAAACATGAAGGTGAAAGGGGTCCAGAAAAAGCGAGTAGTACCCCCTTAATTAACCATCTGAATCCTCCCTAATCGAAATACAATCGTTTAATTATGGCCAGAAAACAGAAAGGAAATACGTAATCGGATCTTGAAGGGGTTAACCTCTTCTGTACCGGCAACGTCTATTTAAATATAATCTGGCTACTATTAGACAATTTTCTCCAATTTCAAAAGGGACTCCAGCAATTACTAGGCTACGAACTATCTCGCTATACCCTTTTTGCTGCCACAGATCCTTCCTAAATTGCACTAAATCCTGTAAGTATAACTAGAAACAATCCCAGACGGAGCGGCATAATAGCCCAGAATTCACTTTAACTTAAATAATAGAACATGATTCTGTTCAAAATATATACATAATATGTATATACTATGCTAGACTCATAAACAGTCCACTGCTTCTCAGAAATATCCAAGTTATTGATATGCATCATCTGGTTCACCTATTTTCAGGCCAGATATAATATATAAATATATATATATATATATATATATATATATATATATATATATATGTGTGTGTGTGTGTGTGTGTGTGTGTGTGTTTGTGAGTTTGCGAAAATCCATTAAACATTAATTTCCAAACATATTAATGTCATGATTTATTCAAAGTCTTAATGTAAAAATAACTTGTTATATTTGCAAATACTGTGTTTGACATACGTGAATTACTCCTTGGTCATTACATTAATTATTATAATTATTATTATATTGTTTTTATTGTATTTCGATCAGTAAAATGTTGAGAGCATACGCAAAGATGAATATTTGCAAGTACCTCTAAGAATCTCGATCATTTCATAGTGACTGTTATATTCACTTCCTGACAAAATCCAGTTGATAATATTAAAATAATTATTAAAGGACTAACTGTAAGTGATTAAGTTATAGTGTTATATATAATAATAATATATAATAGCGATTGGTGTTAAAGCTATAGCAATTAATCACTTTGTTCAGTATAATCACTTACATGTAAGATAATGTGATTATTGCCAGAAGTGAATACAACTATGTTTTATTGATATACCAAAGTTTTATATTTTCATGGCGACAGAGCTCTTTATTGTGGATCTTCAAAAAGTATATTACATTTTTAAATCATGTTATGTCGATAACATACGCGAATGGTTACAGGAGGGAGAAACTCTAGCATATGTATGTATATGTTCATACACACACTCACACATATACTGTACACCTGCGTAAGGGCACGGGCTCCCTCCCACTCATGAATACACACACACACATAAACAGATTCACTCGCACACACACAGACTGACACGCGCAGAAGCATAAAACCTCCCACACAAGCGCTACACATGCGTCACACCAGGGGGAGGGGTTCGCGCCATCAACAGTATACAGTATATATAAAGACCATACAGCCCCTGGCCTACACATACGGGGTCGAGCGCTGGCACACACCAATCCTGACCTAGCTAACTTTGAGTCATCTTGTAGCTGTTCCAGAAACTACGTACTGATTAGAAGGTAAGAGTTAGTGAGGTCAGGTAAAACTTCAGTAACACAAACACATACGGGGTTAAGCCTACACATGCAGGGTTAAGGGGTACCCCTTCTCCCTCATGTTTAGCCCCATTTGTTTTTGAGATTATAAGACTTTCTCCTCACTAGTTTGGTGATTTTAAAACTGTTCACCTCATTTTTTTTGTCGATATCAATCCCTTCTTTACCGAGGTGCGTTTTTAGTTTTATTCTACCTATATTTAGACGATTTTGTGCAGTTTAAGAAGGATCTGCGGTAGTACAAATGGTTAAGTGAGATAGTTTGAAGCTTCTTAATTGCTGGTTACCCCTTTTAAACTTAATAAAATCGTCTAATAGTTGCCAGAATATAATGAAAAGGACGTCGCCGGTACACTAGGGGTTAAGAATTTCCGTGCCATGTAGGTGTCGATTATTTCCTAGCGAGCGAAAGCGAGCCTGTAATTTAAGAGGAACATTGTTCTATCGAAAAATGTACTAATTTATCTTGAAGGAGGGTCTGGGGGGAGGGGGGGTAAGCTTGATGGAGGGTCTAGGGAGGGGGGAGTATTTTTAAGCTTGATGGAGGGTCTATAGGGGGGGGGGGGGGGTATTTTTAAGGTTGATGGAGGTCTAGGGAGGAAACTAGAAACATTATAAAAAGATACATAAATGAGCACATACAGTATATATAATCCCATCCCCCTTTAAGCGCTGACACTCACCAATCCTGACCTACAGTACAGTAGCTTCCCTTGACTCTTGTAGTTGCTCCAGAAACTACCTATACTGATTGGAAGGTAAGAACAAGTGACGTCAGATAACACTTCAGTAACACAAACACCATAATATAAGCCCTCTTCTGTCTTACACATACGGGGTTAAGCCTACACCACCTTCTCCCTTATGTTTAGCCCCATTAGTTTTCAGATTTTAAGATGTTTACCCCATTAGTTTTTTGGATTTTTAGATTTTTCACCTCATTTCTTTGTCATTATTTAGACTTTTTGTACTATTTAAACGTCGATGTTTTCCTGGCGAGCGATAGCGAGCCTGTAATTTAAGAGGAATCGGCCTTCGGCCGGGAAATTTTTCTATCGAAAAATGTACAAATTTATCTTGAAGGATGATCTGGGGGGGGGGGGGGCTATTTTAAGCTTGATGGAGGGTCTAGGGGTGGGTGGGGGGTGGGGGAGTATTTTTAAGCTTTTGATGGAGGTCTAGGGAGGAAACTAGAATAATAATAAAAAGACACATACATGAGCACATAAATAAGCCCACCCCCCTTAAGCCCTGGCACACACCAATCCTGACCCAGCCACCTTTGACTCATCTTGTAGCTGCTCTAGAAACTACCTATACTGATTGGAAGGTAAGAGCTAGTGAGGTCAGGTAAGGGGTCGCTTTTCTAGATCCACTTTTCCCTCATGTTTAGCCCAATTATTTTTTTTTATTTTAAAATGTTTGCCCCATTAGTTTTTTCGATTTTTAGACCTTTCGCCTCATTTCTTTGTTAATATTAAGACCTATCGTGCTATTTAGGTGTATTTTATTTTCCTGGCGAACGATAGTGAGCCTGTAATTTTGGAAGAACCGGCCTTCGGCAGGGACATTTGTATACCGAAAAATGTACACATTAATCTAGAAGGAGGATCTAATGGATGTTTTTTTTAAGTTTGATTGAGGTCTAGTGAGGAAACTAGACAAATAATGAATGTGAACAAATCAACCAAAAAGTGAACCATCCCCCCTTAAGCTACAGTCTACAATACACCATAAAAGCCCTCTGAGCCCGAGCAACACATATCCTGGCCTAGCTAAAATTGAGTCCTCCTGTATTTGCTCCCGAAACTACGTACTGATTGTAAGAAGCGCATGAGCGGTAATGTATATCTGCATTATATACACACCTTAGCGCCCTCTCAGTATTGTTTTCTAAGTGTATGCAGGAGGCAAAAGGCAAAGCTGCTTGCAACAAGTGTCTCCCTCAAAGTTGAAAGCGTGATAGTCGATATTGTAAACGTTTTTATATTTATTTTTGTTTTTTGTGTTTGGGGTGTGTATTTAGTGTAGTGAATTGAATGGGAGAAGGAGGTGTTTGGGAAAGCTAGCTAGAAACACAAACAGAAACAGTGAGGGAAGCCAGACAAATGAAACATGAATTCCAGCAACTCATTATCACCTGCTTATGCGGCCTCCCCTTGACATTGTGCCCTGCTCGATATGGTGTCTACAATATCCCCACATACGGGATCGAGCACAGCAACACACTGGTCCTGGCATATCCTCCTTCCATAATACATAATACATTTAAGGGGAGATGGGTATATACATATTTTGTTTTCCCCTTTTCTTCCTAATGTTTAGCCCCGATAGTTTTCAGTTTTTAAGACGTTCGACCTATTAGTTTGGCGATGTTAAGACCTTTCACCCCATTTGTGTTCAATATTTATACTTTTCGTGTCATTTAGGTGTCAATTTTGTCTTTCCTGCTGAGCGATAGCGAGCCCGTAATTTAAGAGGAACCGGCCTTCAGCTGGGACATTTGTCTATCGAAAAATGTACAAACTTATCTTGAAGGGGGATCTTGAGGGATCTTGGAGGTCTAAGGAGGAAACTATATATATATATATAGTAAAAAGATCCACAAATGAGCAAACATATACCCTTATCCCCCCTTAAACCTTTGAAGATAAAGACGCATTATAGCAGTTAATTCCTGCTATCATTAGACAATATTATACAGCTTAGGAAAGAGCTGTGGGAATTATACGGGTAATGATTAGCTCAATTGATCCTCTGACTTCCATATACCCTTCCTAAACTGAATATCGTCTAGTTATAGCCAGGAAACAGAAATTAATGGACATCATCGGATTTTGAAAAGGTTAAGATGGGGTGCCTAGACGGGAGGTGTTAAGGGGGCAGTGCTTGATTTTTGGGGGGTTATGTATTTATTTATTAATTTAAGTTTGAGTTTCCTCGCTAAACCTCCATCAAATTAAAAAAAAAATCCCCTAGACCCCATTTCAAGATAAATTTGTAAATTTTTCGTCAGAAAAATATCCCGGCCGAAGGGCGGGTCCTTCTAATATTACAGGCTGGCTATCACTTGTCAGCTCTTAATATTGACAAAGAAATGGGGCGGAAAATCTCAAATTCGTCAAACTAATGGAACGAACGTCTTAAACTCTCATAACTAATATGCCAAACATGAGGGAAAAGGGGGCCCAGAAAAAGCGACTATCTTCCCCTTAAGCAAAGTTTCAGCCTCAGCTACTAAAATGAACTGCATGTATGTATGAATATACTCACACACATACCCCATAGCTGGGTGTGGCCGGCTCGAGACAGAACCCGAACAGAAACAACAAATTGAAATAAAAAATACAAATTCACACACATCTAGATTGCCCAGGAGAAAACCAAGAGACAAAGGAACATGATGGGTCTCCAGCTAAAGATTCCCAGGTCCCATTATGTCAGTTATTGACAGTAAGAAGCCAAGGTGTTGTTCCTTCTCTTTAAGGGGAGATTTTTTCTGGACCCCTTCCTCCCTCGTCATAAGCCTATTAGTTTTGATATTCAATGACATTTGCTCCCTTAGTTTGGCGATTTTAAGATCTATCACTCAATTGTCTTCTATTTTAAGACCTTTCGTGCTATGTCGGTGTCAGTCTTTTTCCTGGCAAGCGAAAGCGAGCATGCAATATAGGAGATACCGGCTTTCGGCGGAGACATATATCTACCGAAAAACGTAAAAATGTATCCCGAAGGGATACCCTCAATGTTTGAGGGTATTTTTTAAAGGTTTGATGAAGGTCTAGGAAGCATACTAAAAACCTCCCTAACTACATTGGCTTCGTGAAAGAATTATATATACGAAACATTTTTGTGCGTAAAAAAATATTCAGAATGCGGCAATATAACGGTATAAATACTACATTACAGATTACCGGACCTCTCTCTCTCTCTCTCTCTCTCTCTCTCTCTCTCTCTCTCTCTCATATATGCACGCATATATATATATATATATATATATATATATATATATATACTGTATATACAGTATATATTTTTTTTCTCCCTATGTGAGTGAGGGAGACAAAAGGCAGAACTGCCTGTAGCGAGTGCCTCCCCCATAGTTGAAAGAGTGATTGAGCCAAAATCAAGGGACGTTCGAGTCAAAATTCCAGGACACAAGGAGTTTGAAGCAATTTAAGTCATAGGAATAGGGAAAGACTGATTTCGGGAGAGAGTTCCAGATCTTAGCTGTTGAATAGAAGAAAGACTGAGAGTAAAATGTTTCCCTCTTGGGTTGGAGAGAGTATACATATCGGTATTAACCCTTTCTGTGCAGGTGACGTATTTTTTTGTGGATTTCAACTACACCTCTGCCTTTTGTCTCCCTCATCCACATACACAAAAATATAGACATTTGCTGAAGGTCTAGGGTGGAAACTAGAAAAACAATTATAAATTAATCATATAAATTAACACAAAAATATATATGAAAAAGTTCAAGTGTAAGGAACTAATGGTAAAACATATATTCATGTTTACCGTATACGTCGAGATAACGAGCTGGAAATGTACTGGCAAACCGAATATGATCAATAGCAAGGAACTTAGATATATATTGCTTGATAACAACACTGCCTACCCAATATTGGAAAATGGGAGAAGGCCATTTAGGCACGTCGCCATTTTATTTTTATCATATTTTCATTTCTTTATTCAGTTTTTTCTTATTGTTCTTAATTTTATTTCTGTATTCACCTTCTTTCATATATTTATTTTGTTATTCACTTTTTATGTATATATTAATTTTATTTTATATTTTTTGACATATGCACTCGACATTTTAACCCTTAAAGAGCGGCGCCCGGCTATAGTCGGACAAGAGAACCAAGGACTATGTGGCGGGGCCCGGCTATTGTAGCATGCAATTTTGAGCACATTATCGGCTCTGAGAGAGAGTCCGAGCGGTGGGAGGAGCGTAGGTTGACTCTGACCGTTCGGCACGGGTCCCGCGCGGCAACTGCCGTCCCCTCCACACACATCCACACTCGCTACCTCGCTACACAGGGAATTATGTAAGGAAATTACCGTATTTTAGCGATTTTGCCCTTCGGTTGCACGATCGTTGCAAGACAACCAGTGATCGTAGAAGGATGGTTCAGGTGTCATTGGAAAGCTCAATTAACGCCCTTTCAGGGATACATAATTGTATTACGCTCTGGCTCTTGTTTATGCATGAAAAAGAGCACGGAAATAAGCTCGTTTAGGGTAAAACCACCCGCTTGGCAGGTAGTAGAAGTTACCGCCTAGGCCGCTCGTTGAGTGTTAAATGCCATTATCTATAAATTGTTGGGGCATCTGGAATAAACTACAATACAGAACAACAGAGGGCCAAACACAGAGCTCTGTAGGACTATTCACTTACAACCAATGGCATTTGAGTTCGATCCCCGAGGAGAACAATACATAAAGGCAATCTCCTCACACCCGAGGCCTCTGTTCACCAATTCTTGGTTTAATTTCATCTGATGATAAATTGAATCCCTTAGCAGGTACTTTCTCGATACTTTATGGACAAATATGAAACTCCTATGTCTCTGCATCCTATTAAGACCAAGTTTATATAATTAGCACCATATTTCACTACAAAATCTCCAAAATAACGGAGATATCTTGATGGAAACTTTGCAATTTATCGTCAGTTGAAAAGAAACAGACTATAGCAGTAACTTTGAACTATGGATCAGTGGAATGTGAGTCTTATCTGGAGGAGGTAAACGGTGGTAAGATTGGTAAGAGGCCAATGCTTACCAGTTGGAATAAACCACCCTATAAAGGGCTATGACAAGGAGACGAGTTCCACAGCAAATTAGAAGCATTCTCTTAAGTATCAATATATCTGTTGTTGCTTGTTTTCCTTCGTACTCCATTTTAAAGTGCAATCTGCCACATCCTCGCTATTTTTGTTTCTTACCAATTAACCATGACTGCATCCCTTCTAATGATCTTCTATTAATTCCACGTATACTACAATAATATTCCTGTTATATTATATACTGTAGGGTATATACGACGTCTACTTCAACCCTCCTATAACTGTAATTCACAACTGTAATTCACAACTTGTATTTGACCCCTCCTACAACTGTTAATTCACAACATTTCAGATGATGACCCCGCACATATCGTATCAAACCACGACTCTCCCGGAACGCCTCCGGTTCGTGACAATGTGGCTGGGCGGTAAATCCATGTACAGCATTGCCATGGAGACGGGCGTGAGCGTCTCCACAGTCAGCAGGTGGATCAGGAGGTGGAGGCTTGAAGGAAACCTCAACACCAGACTCCACATGAGGGCTCAGAGGGAGAATGAATGCGCCAAACTACAAAGCTTGATTTTATCCAGATCGGTCTACCAGGATCACCAGATGCTTAGCTTGTATGCATTGAAATCGAATGAATATCGTTCGTACGGCAAAGGATTTGATTATTATTTCAAGTGATTGCTTACTGTACCTGGATGAGAAATCGGATACATACTTCGAATGAATATTTATTATATTTTCTTTACCATAGTAAATCAACAACATTTCAATTGGATTGTTGCTCATCTGCATATTGCTATCCAAATGGACATATATAGTTACTCATTTGGCACAATGTTGTTTGAAATAGTTGTGATTGATATATTCAATATTAGTAAAAGGACAAACATATAGATAAACAATGTTATAATAAATTATTGCTACGACGTAGTTATTTTTTATAGGTCGCATTTCTTGGCTTGCTATGTGAACACGCAATGTATGATGCCTATAACATCATGGTATGTAAAATTCAAGGTTAGGTATTCGGTGTATACATACACACATAACATATATATACGGTATATATATATATATATATATATATATATACCGTATATATACCGTATATATACCGTATATATATATATATATATATATATATATATACCATTCGTAGCAGAAACCCAGCTTTCCATTATAATGCTCCTCTAAATTTACTCATAACAACAAGTTACCTCTACAATAAACACGTCTATGACTATTCCAATGAGTTAATTGATTCGTTTGGATTGTTTCTGTTTAGTCTTGCTGGTGGGCATTGAGTGCTATAAACTATATTACATAAATCATGCCAATTAACCATAATACTATAACATAAAATATAAAACTTGTCAACTGTTACCAAACCCATTTATCAATTAAAATATATAACGAATGTTTCTTTTCCTAACCAGCTAAGTATGTTTATTCTTAACTAAAACAAAACCGGAAATATCTGTGTTAACCAATCATCATACTTACGTATTCAAACGGCCATATCCCGAAATTATAGGAATCGGTACAAACACAAAGGCATGTACAGGAAGACAAGCAACAACAGACCTAATTATCCTTACTAGGGTATGTTTACAAAAGATTGCTACAACAATCAACTGAATGGTTTTAGTTCCAGAAAGATTGTGGTTCAGAAACCAAATTATAGTACTATAAATTATACTGATAAGGTCAGATTACTAGAGCAGAAACGCAGTCAGTTGGGGATTTATGGTAATATATTTATCAAGGCGACATTTAAGTGTCTGGACTGTATGGTACTCAAGGCAATATATTCCATAAGTTGACCACTCTGTTGAAAAAGAAGTGCTTCGCTTCTTGTGAATTAAACGCCTCTCCAACAACTGTGTAACCATTACTTCTTGTGTAATATGAGTTATCTAGTATGGATTTATCTTCCATGGGGGATACAAACTCAACATATACTCCAATAAATGCCCTCTAAGTGATGTGGGACCTCAATAACAAAGGTAAACATATCGAAGTAACATAATTATCCACAACATTAACTCCTTCTGTACCGGCGACGTCTTGTTTGTATTATTCTAGCTATATTTAGACTATTATTATTATTTTTGAGAAGGATCTGTGGTAGTAAAAATGGTTAAGTGAGGTAGTCCTAGGCCTGTTAAATGCTGGAGGGCCTTTTTAAACAGTATAAAAGTGTCTAGTAGTAGTCAAAAGAAAGTTAAAAGGACGGCACCGGTACAGAAGGGGATAAGGCCAATGTAGCGTAGCTTATAGGCTAATTGTAGCTAAGGGGGGTTACCTGCTTTTTTGTCTTTACTGGTTGTATCCATTCGTCCACATTCTGCCTACTGCTTTAAGACGTTTATTCCCATCCAGGTGTCGATTTCTTCCTGGTGAGCGATAGCGAGCCAGCATTTTACGGAGAAATACGCTTTCGCCGGAGACATTTTTGTATCGAGAAATGTACAAATTTACCTTGCGGTCAAAAACATTTATATAAATATGCTAGTTTGCTACCCTTCGCAAGGAAAAATCGAAACCATTATTTATGTTGTTGAAAACAAAGGTAACAGTAATTTAGCAAATAGCACATTCTGGCATCTCATCAGTAACTGTTGTAAGGAGGTGATCGACATCGACGCACTCGCGCACCTGGTCAAACCAGTGTGTGTCCAGCTTCAGGGAGAGATAACATGCGTTTGAGTTGTTTGGACTTTTACAGCTACAGTCTGAAAACAAAGCCCTTGCGACATACTGCAAACTAAAAAGCAGGCTTAGATCTAAATACAACATGTAATATATTCATACATTTGGTTGAAAGCTCAGAGTTGGGTAAAAATATATTTTGTTTTTTTCATTTAGGTAAGTTCAAAAATTCACTATACATTACAGAAATTTGGACCCGATGGTTCGACTATCTACGTTGAAGATAAAAATGTGTTATACCGAGGGAAAATGAAGCCCTGGTAACCAGCCACCCGCAGACCTCGGGAAATACCAGGGCAACCCCAGCCGACCTCCACACCAAAACCGGACACACACCTACAGTCAGGGGCACAGACGACAGGCTCAATCCAAATCCAACCCCGTACGGCACCAGAATCACCAGAGGCATCGTCGACCATTGGGGCCGCATAATAACGAAGCCCGTCCTTCAACTTCAACCATTCTCTCTCAAGCGGAATGGGGGAAATATAGAAATGTCCCCCCGAAGACAGGTGTACCATCCCCCCACCTACACCTAGGTGGAACTAATTCTTGGAGTGCCAGACAAACCTTCAGTACAGCGGGCGGTCACACGGCCCCATATCTACAGGAGTGACGTCTCCACCATCAGCCGATCCAGGGTTGGCCGACGGTCAGGTCAACCCCGTCATTCAGGAAGGAGCATCACCTGTAGAGTGGACGTGGGAGGGGATACGTAAACAAATACTGAAGGCCCTACCATTGTTATCCCCCCTCCCCCCATCACCGGAGTGAAAAGGACCTATGTCAATGCTAGGAAGGGCTAAGGGCGCCCTTTTTCCATGTAGCCATCCCAGGCCTTTGGAAGACCTAAGGAGTGAACATGTATTCAGACCAGGTTAGGAAAGGTATCTCACCCTTCCTCTTAAGCTGAGTGTCAATGACCTCCCTAGGTGCTCCATAAGCCCAAAGTCTCAGTGCGGTAGAAAATAAGGAGCATTCAATATCTCCTGGTCCCTCGGTCAGTTTCACTGCCGAAACCATTCATTGTTGGACGTAAAAGTACTTTCTTATCTCGGTCAGCCTCACTGCTGAGATTATCCGTGGTCTGTCTATCAAGACCTCTCTTAACGTAACTTGCATTCGATTAGTTGTAATTTTAATTTAAACCTTCAGTACACTATCAGAATCAATATCGCCATCTCATGAGTAGGATGTCACATGCTGGAATGACCACTCAGTTCTCTAGCCACTGCCTACTCATAGATAGCTAAACTCTGCCTTACCTTGTATCTTCTTTGAGTCCAGCTAGAAACCCCCATTCAGTTTAACCACACACGAGCATCATTCATGATTATTTAACATATATCTTCTTTGTCTAATTCTGTGTATGTCGTGTATATATTATTGTCCTTGTTCTAATTTGTACAGGTATATAAACTAAAGTGAATACCTAATTGCTACCATTTGACCTGGCTACGGGTAACTTCCTTAAGGTGAACCCCAGGTAAATAAACTGCCTGATAATTATTGTTATGTCATGTTGGGACTCTTATTCCCGATATCTTCAATCACCGTAATTACAATAAATGTGTGAAAACCTAACTCGACTACTCACTTCAATACCTCTCCCGTTAGCAGTTTAAGACACCCATACATACAGTATAATTTACGCAGCCCTCACTCCTCCATATCTAATAACGAGGGCTGGTATCTTAAAATGTATAGACTACATTGCTAACAGCAAATGTTAAATATATGACATACTTTCTGAGTATATACATACATACATAAATACTTTCTGAGTCTTAAAATTTAGCAATCTATATAATATTATAGATATATTTTGCTCTCAAACATAAACTACTTGACCGATTTGCATGAACATTTAACACGCACTAGAACTCCCTGAACCTAAGAAACTGTGAACAAATTATCTAGCATTGGCCTAATGATGCTCTATGCGAAACGTTGTCAATAAAGTTCGCCTCCTCACATGATGTATATATTCAAATAATCTATCTACTCTCCATATTTTAGTTGTCGGTGTGATAAGAGGACAACCGAGCAGCCTATCAGCGTAGGAGCTATTAGCCCCCTAAAGCCGGTATCACACGAACGCTTTTTCACTCAACATTTATCCTCAACACTGGTCTGGCAACTTATGTGGTCAACATATGAAATAAGCGGGTGCCCAACCCCAAAAAGGGTTGAAATAGGGGAGCTATCCCCCCCGCCAAAGGCGGCTTTCTAGGGCCTTTCCTAGCTGATGCTGAGAGGATTGGGTTCTAGTCATGTGGTGATGGGCTGGTCTATCAGAGTGAGAACTGAGCGATCTCTGCCATACCCATAGCTTACTCTGACTGTTCCTTTTACTTATATATTTTCTAGATCTCAAGTGACGGCGTCTCTTCCGTGGATTGACCTCCCAATCTGCCAAGCTGGAAGCCAAAGCGTCACATTTTTTTCCTTTGCCCCTCAGCTTTCTCTTCATAATTGCTGAGGGGCACAGGGCCCTGGGTGGGGCTTTGGTTTCCCGGGCGTTTCTGTCGCCCTCCTCAGCTCCTCGCCATGGAGTGGCTTCGGTCACCCAGGCTTTATTGTGGTCGGCAGGGAGGGTTCTGTGGGGGCGCTCGGTTATGGCCTTGGCCTTGCTCGGGGCCTTGGGGCTGTTCGGCCAGGCAGCTTGGGGAACAACAACAACAACAACAACATATGAAATATGTTGGTTGCCTAAATTCATCTACCATAAATTTAGTTTCCGATACCAGTGCAAAATAGTCCAGAAATATTGCCAGAAAATTGTTGATCATCGAATGCTGACTTTATAAGCTCTCGTGTGATACCGGCTTAAGAGTTTCTATACACTGTAGAAGAGTGCTACTAATGATGTAAATAGCAGTACTGTATAGTCTTAATGGTCCCCAAGTGGACAGTCCTCTAGTGACAAGCCTTTGATCACCCATGGAATTACTGTAATATATTAAAACTCATAGGTCTACCAAACCTCTTATCCCATAGTTCATGGAACACACTCACTCACACACACACACACAAACACACTCACTCACACACACACACACACACACACACTCAATATATATATATATATATATATATTGGATTCATGTATACATAACTTATTGCTTTTATATTGAGTAACATATACTTGTTGACAACAGATGCTGCCTCGGATTTTAATGATGGTTGCCCTCGGTACTGGAGTGTCATCTGTTTGGGATACAAGTATTTCTTCACGCTGCTGTGAGTATGGAACAAACTATATTTATATGCAAATAGACTTAGTTTTTTTTTAAAGCTTGATAGAGGTCTAGGGAGCTAACTAAAATGTATTATTATTAATTGAAATATGCTTAATTGCTTATGGTAGTCCATCGTAGTCCGATGATGACGTTCCCTTCCTGCATTCATCTGTTGTGAGTTCTACGATGACTGTAGAGTCCTATCCGTGATGCACATATCCTGCCACAGTCTGGGCACTGGTAGTCCGGGTTAGGAGGTGCTGGTTCCCGGCGTGCATGTCTCCGGGCCCTCTTCTCCTGCTGGTGGTGTTTCCTCTGACGTTCCAGTTCCTTCGCTCCTTGCTGGCAGTGTGAGCGCCATAGTGGTCTATCTGATGCTAAGTTTTCAAGTGCAGTTGGTTGTATATTGCACCTTTTTAGTATTTTCTTTATACTGTCTTTGTACCATTAATTTTGGTCCTCCAGCTGCTCTGCGGCCTTCCTGCAGCTGTCCATATAGTATTTTATGAGGTAGTCTCTCCTCTGGCATACGGATGACATGCCCAACCCATCTGAGTTGTTGTTTGATGATAAGGGTCTCAATGCTGGTGTTGTTGGCTCTTTCAAGTATTGTTATATGAGGAACACGGTCCTGCCAGGTTATACCCATAATCTTTCGAAGGCATCTGATGTGGAAAGCCTCCATGGGTCGTATATGGCGTCTATATGTCGTCCATGTCTCACAACCATAGAGCAAAGTGGTTAAACACACAGCATTATATACATCCACTTTGGTACAAAGAGTCAGGTGATTATATTGGAAAATTCTCTCTTGTAGGCGGCCAAAAGATGCTGCAGCTTGTCTCAGTCGGTGTTGTACCTCATCGTCAATACTGGCCGTTTCAGACAGGAAGTTTCCCAGATACTTGAAGGAAGGAACTTGTGCTATCTCCTCTCCTGCTAATCTGAAATATATATACATACATACATACATACATAACATTTTAAGACTGAGTGTTCCACACATAAGTGCAGTTTCAGTCTCTTGTCCTAATGGCGGCGTTCCAGGCAACCCTGTTAAGGGCTGCTTCACTTGTCAAGTTCTTGGATTTGAGATCGGCACGTATAGTCCGATCCCAGGTCATCCTCGGTCCACCCCTTGGTGCATCTCCCTCCACAATCACAGACCTGCATTTTTTCACCCAATGTTGTTCATCCATTCTCTCCACATGTCCATACCATCCCAGTCATAATATAGTGAATATAGTAACCCCACCTTAATTGATCATACAAATCTTCTATGTATTGTATTTAGTTTTTGTTGTATTTACTTTTCTTTCTGGCAGATGCAAGAACATTAACAGCAACGTTTGGAGAGGTGTTAGAGGTAGTCCTGCCCCGGCCTGATGAACCACAGTGCCCGCTTTTCCTCATGCAGGCTGATGGGGATAAACACTACTCAAAGTACATGGTAAGAAGGATACCTTGAGGTGGTTTGGTCATGTGGAATTCATGGTGAGTGAAAGAATGACTTAAAGTGTATGGGATTGAGGGGGAAGGACAGAGAGGGAGTGGCAGACCGAGAGTGAGGTGGAGGGATGACGTTTAGAGGTATATTTTTGAAAATGGTGTTGGATGAGAGAAGGGGCGCCAGCTGATGGATGAGAGAGGCGCATGGAAGTGATTCATTCCTGTCCACCCCCTCAAGGATCAAGAAGTGTGGCAATAGAAAGACAGACATGGCAAGCATGTCTCTCAAAGAACAGCAAGCACAATAAACTGAACTAATAACAGTTCACTACAAAGCGAAATAATATACCCTTGAAGATTATGACGCATTTTGACAGATTATTCTGGCTCTCATTGGACGATTCTATACAATTAAGGAAGGATCTGTGGGAATTATAAGGGTAAAGACTATCTAAATTAACCCTCTGACTTCCATATAACCTTGCCGATCTTAATATAATCGTGTAATAATATCCATGAAACTGAAAGGAAATGCGTCATCGTATTTTCAAAGGGTTAAGGTGTTCTGTGTATACGAACGGCTATAAACTGTATGCATGTGTTCATATATCTTCCTGTTTATGTTTTTGGAGAATAATATATATCATGAGGTGTTGTAGTCTATGTCTACTCAATTGATACTATACCCCATTCCAATTATGTACGCCAGAACTCTTGAACATTAACCTCTATAATGCACAAGCAAGTAAATTAATCGATCTAATATTTCTACTGCTTGGGAAGAGTCAGCCAGGGAATAGGTGTGGAAAAGTGCAGCCCATATGCTCTGGCCCTTTTTGAGTTATAGAAGATAGGGTTTACGATTTCTGGCCTACCTACTTGGAACCGGGCATGGTATTACGACAACACCATTTGGGAAGGCTCAGGTGTGGACATTTACAGCCCATTTGATTCATCCCTTTTTATGTTTCAGAGGTTGGGGTTCACGATTTCTGGCCTATCTATTTGAAACAGGGTATAAACTCTAAGCAAGTATTATAGATGACAATAAATGATCTCTATTTAAAGACATACAATACATTTATCTGCATGTGTAGTTTGCTCTTGTGACGCTGCCTTACTGGTTCTGCTTTTAATGTCTTGATAACGTAATGGTTAGTGCTTGGAATTTCGGTGTGAGTATCCTAGGTTCTAATCCTTGTAGGACAACATGTATTCATCTTTTCCATTGACTTCATTCATTAAGTTTATTTGTAAGTTAATTGGTGGGTTAGTGCTAATATGAAATTAATGGTGAAAAAGACGTCGCCGGTACAGAAGGGGTTAATAGTGCTGCATTTAATGGTACAGAAGGGGATAATACAGCTTCTATAGATTCCTTTTCTTTACTAGGATATAGCGAGGCTTCATACCAGGTGGTCTGTTGGGAACTTTATGGTGGACATGGACGGTAAAGATGCCAACGCTACCGAGGACCGTGTTTCCGGGGTGATTGACCAAGCTCAACAGGTAAGTATCAATAATTCAGTGATGTTTTCCCTCATCCTATGGCTTAAACTGCTTCATGCTCCATGTGTCCAGACATTTTGACTCTTCACATAACTTGAATATGGCTCTCTGTCACTTTGGTGGAGACATTTGTTACAGGAAGCTTTGTGTTTTGTCTACTTAATACACATTGGCTTGTATTAGACGATTATATTAAGATTAGAAAGGTTATATGGAAGTCAGAGGGTTGTTGTTGTTGTTGTAGATCCCCAAGCTGCCTGGCCGAACAGCCCCAAGGCCCCGAGCAGGCCAAGGCCAAAACCGTGCGCCCCACAGAACCCTCACTGCCGACCACAATAAAGCCTGGATGACCGAAGCCACTCCATGGCGGGGAGCTGAGGAGGGTGCGGAAACGCCCAGGAAACCAAAGCCCCACCCAGGGCCCTGTGCCCCTCAGCAATTATGAAGAGAAAGTTGAGGGGCAAAGGAAAAAATGTGACTCTTTGGCTTCCAATCTAGGTAGACTGGGAGGTCAATCCACGGAAGAGACGCCGTCACTTGAGATCTTGAAAATATAAAAGTAAAAGGAACAGTCAGAGTAAGCTATGGGTATGGCAGAGATCGCTCAGTTCTCACTCTGATAGACCAGCCCATCACCAGAGGGTCAGAGGGTTAATTGAGATAGTGTTTACCCTTTTAATTTCCACAGATCCTTCCTAAGCTGTATACAATCGTCCAATAATAGCCAGAATATACTATCAAAATTAGTCATAATCTTCAAAGGGTTAAGTAAGGGATGAGTTGAAAATTGAACTGACATGTATTTTCTCCAGTTACGCAAAGTGTCCCGCTGCGTGACGTTGGTCCTGACGAGTGACGACCCAGCCTACCTCGTCACCTTCACAGAAAAATCGGTGAAGGCTCGACTCTTAATGTGGCCGACCAGACTCGTCATAATCAGCACCCTGACTTTGTCCAGCCTCATGGGTCTGCAGCGGGAACTGTCCTTTACTAATAGTATCCTGGTGACACTTAGAAATGAACACCAAGTTAACAAGTATGTATAAGTAACACCCCGTTCTTAACATTATTCATCAATTACAAACCCCAATGTACTTGAAAAAACTAATGAAAGAATATGGTCCTCCCGGGATTAGAACTCGGGACACCACACCCAGAACATAAGCATCTAAACCATTACACCACCAACACAGTTTGATAGGTTTAACCCAGCAACTGCTACAAGCCTCACTTGAAACACAGTATTCAAAACATGCGCCAGGGAAAGTCTCAAAATTGGGTGACACACAGAAAGTAGGGGCATCTCTCCATACCTCATCCTCCACTCCTCCCACCTCTATGCCCCCCCACCCCCCCACCCCCTCAACTTCATCTGTGTTTTGTACACAGGTGTCAAAAGTTCATGGGTTAATAGCTCAAACTAATTTATTCTTAAATCCTTCCCACTGATAGGTATAGCAGATTACTTGATTACTAGTTTGTATAGCTACAAAATATTTGATTTGAATTTTTGTTGTGTCCATAATCTTCTCGCTTACAAATAACATCATCTTTACTCTACTCAATTGGAAATCTACTTATCAAGTATTTATATCATTTTTATAACAAGTTAGCTTAACATTTGCTAAATAAAAATGTACATCATTCCTATTTAGTACTTTGTAGCGTCTAACTTTCTGTAAATTATCATAAGTAAAGTGGTATATAATTCACAGGGACATAAGGGATACTAGTCACTGCAGAAGGTTAAATGAACCCTACTTGGCCGATCCATTACCTTATTTAAGGGGGGTCACCTGCATTTTTCTCTCCTTTTCTCCCTTTCTCTGGCTTTTATCCATTCGGCCCCATTCAACATACCGGTACTGTTTTAAGACATTTATCCTCATCCAGGTGAGCAATAGCAAGCCAGCATTGTATGGAGAAATCCGGCTTCGCCGGAAACATTTTCCTATCGAAAAAAAATCAAATTTGGCCTGCTGTCAAAATCTGTTTTTTTAAATATGGTGGCTCGCTACCGCTCGCCAGGAAAAAAAATCGACCCCTAGTTGGGGATAAACGTCTTTAAATAAGCTGCAAAGGGCTGAATGGATACAACCCAGAGAGAGAAGGAGATAGAGAAAAAATAACGAAGTGGGCCTCCTTAACTATAAAATCTTCTCATCAATAGCTATAGCATTATGACTGATTATACTACTAACCTAAAGAATATTTTCCAATAATATACCCCTCACTCAACGCAATAAACATCTGCTTAACAAGTATTTATCTAATCGTATCTTTGATGATGTATTCTCTCTACCAATCCTCCTTATTATTCGTGTTCGTATTTCATTGTCATTCTCTCGGTATTTACCCCTTGAGGATTATCACACATTTTGACAAACTTATTCTGGCTATCATTAAGCGATTCTGTTCAGAGTAGGAAAGGTTTAAGGAAGTCAGAGGCTTGATTGATCCATTCCGTAACCTTTCAACTCCCACATATCTTTCCTAAGCTATATAAAATCGCTAAAAGATAGCCAAATTTAACTGATAAAATGCGTCCTGATCCTCAAGGGGTTAATATATATACTGTTTATAGCGTGAGCGTAGTAGTGTACCAGCAGGAGCCCTATCCCCTGCCAGACAAGGAACCCCAGCCCATAGCCTACTGGTCACGCCAGCTAGGACTGTCCATGGCTCCCAAAGCTACGCTGCTCTTCCCGGAGAAGTTCATTGTGTAAGTACGGTCGACTGGTTCTATAAATCATCATGTAAAAATATACACACACACACTCTCTCTCTCTCTCTTTATATATATATATCGAGTCGTGAGACCTATATTCCAGGATACCATACACAGATTTTTTACAAGTATTGCCACGAAACTCGGGTTGAATTGATTTAATTGAATTCTCACCCAACTAAGTACGAGTGTCCATGCTTGAATGAATTCGGCACAGTATACTATATGAGAGAAAAAAGACTAGTAAATTAGCATAGTAATATAATCTACTTTTTACTGAAAGATAATATACAAAAGATTATTATTGCCAACAGGTTTAAGAGAGCCCCGTTGCTGCTAGCGACCACTGAGCTGCTCCCAAACCACGACATCAAATGGGTTGAGGATCCCGAGGCGCCAGGGGGGAAGCGCATTACCTACTACACCGGATCCACAGCCAACATCATCCAGTACCTTGCTGATGGCATGAACTTTACGTGAGCAGACTAAAAATATTGTTTTCAACTGGTGGAAACATTTAACCCTTAGCAGCTGATAACCTGATACTTAGGCCGTTAACCTGTTAAGCGCTAAATAGCCCTAGGAGCTAGGGTAGTTATTTGTGCATTTCTGCAAAAAAAATCGATCTCACAGAATTTAAAAAAAAGTACCTCAATGTCTTGGAAATAAGCAGCCACATCCGCCAATATATATATCCACCCTAAAAAATGTGGGTGTGGAGTTACGGTGGCTGCAAGTTGAAAAAAATGGGCTGATAGGCACGACATCCCCGAGCGAGCGAGTGTGTGTGAGTGAGTCAGGCGGGAGGAGAGAGAGAGGGTGGAGGCAAGAACGTGCGATTGATGAGAAGCAACGCTCTATATCTCGCCTAAAAAGCACCTTTATGGTTTCACCTGTTCATATTCATGAGTAAGGCAGCCCATGTGAATAATATACACTGATAAATGAAGCGCAGAGATGCATACGGACGAATAATAGGCGAAATAAGAGTGGTGTATTGAGAAAGGTGGGTGGCGCGGGAGAGAAAAGGGGTCAGATTACAGTAGGTAGATGAGATTAGCGTGGGTGTATGCACAAATTTAGACCTTATAGACACTTTGTGTTGTCGTTGCTATATTGTAAACAACGATAAGGCTTCTTGGATGGCGCAGTATGTTAGAGTAACCCGATATCTCATTACACAATTTTTACGCACTATTTGCTTGCAACTCATGGATGAAAGGTTATTTATTTACTTGTAAATTTCTTTACTGTTTGTTCGTAATGATAGAATATGTTAGGTTATGTAAAAGTATTATACATACTAAATACTTCGATATACACAAGTGTATCGAGGGTATATATATATATATTTTTTGTCAAGCATTCGTCTGCCCGAAAATACGTACGCACTAATCGCTGTCAGTATAGTGTGAACAGTCATGGTCTAGTGGTTAGAGTGATGGACTGAGTGAGATGTAGGCCTAGAGACGTAGGCCTAGAGACGTGGGTTCGAAACCAGAGAGGTTATGGGGATGTTTTTGGAGTGTTTATATCACTTGAATTTTTTTTTTTTTACATACTTACGCCCTGCTATTCATAAAGTCGAAAACTTTGATGAATAGCAGAGCGTAAGTATGTTTTTTGTGTTTATTTATTTGTTTTTTGTTTGTTTTTTTGTTTGTTTTATTATTACAAAAGGTTGTCCAAAAGGTTAGTACATAAGTATAATATTACATAGGTATATATATAAATAAAACAAAATATTGCCTGGCTAATGAATTAAACTGAAATAATAAATGAAAATATTGCTTATATATACAGTATACTGTATACAATAATATACTGTGTATATATATATATATATATATATATATATATATATATATATATATATATATATATATATATATATATACAGTATATACCAAAACATATGAACTTATCCTACAACTATAATTTGTACATGTTATGATAATATTATCACGTTGGTCAGGTACGGGCAAGTAGGTAGGCAGGCAGGTGTTTTGAGATCACGTTGGTCAGGTACGGGCAGGTCAGGTACGGGCAGGTAGGTAGTGAGGTAGGTGGGCGGGGCAGGAGTTTGGCTGAGATAGGGCGACACAGGTACCACTCCTAGTAGTACTTGAGTGAGTGGTAGTCCCTGAAGCACTCGCCCAAACACAACCCAACGTTGCATTCCTTGCACATTGATGTGACTCGGTTTCTTTTTGGTGGCTTTCTGGTGGAGTGGGCACAGACCTGGCACTGTACTTGCAGCCTCCGGGTGCCAGATAGCTCGGTGTGGATAGGGTAGTGTTTGTCATATCCATCAATGACTCTGTCTGGGAGGTTGACTGCACGGCGACCCCTGTGACCGGAGACTGGTTGGTATTTCTGTAGGAGTTGGTAGGCGACGTTGTATATGAACTCCCGGAACTTGAGTTTTTTGTTCGGGGCCATGTCTTTTTTTACCAGCCACATGTTGTAAGCGTTGAGCATCGTGATGTCAACAAAGTGAAGGAAAAGCTTGTGATACCACTTCACTGTTTTTCGTAGGCACTCAACACCTGCAAGCTGGCAATCAGACTTGTCCACAAGGCACATGTACTTGGTATAATCCACCACCATATCAGGTTTCTGGATAGACTTCTTGGTACGGTAGTGGAATTTACCAGAGTCCACTTGGGCACCTGTATGGACAGTCGAAAGCAGGTGGACTGGTCGCTTATCGAGCCACTTTACCGCCAGAACTTTCCCAGACTTCTCCAGCTGCTTGTAGTGCTCTTTCTTCTTTCTTCTTGGTCTGTCCTGTCTGCGGCGCCTTTGTTCCTCTGCCAAGTCGTCATCAGAAGCGGTGTCACTGTGGGAGGGGTTGTCCAGTTCTATGCGATTGCCTTGGAACTTAGGCATGAACTTCCTGTTAGTTCTGACAGTCCCACATGCCCCCGTTTTGTGGTCATGGAGGAACTGGCAGAGTGCAGGACTTGTATACCAATTGTCGGTGTACAACGTGTGCCCCTTGTTCAGGTAGGGCTCCAGCATCTTTTTCACAATGTGCCCTGACATGCCCAATGGGTCGTTGCCACCGACTTTTGGAATGTCTACATCAGTGCCAGTGTATACGATCATGTCGAGCACTATTCCACTTTCACAATCGCACAACACAAAGATCTTGATCCCGAACCTGTGTCTCTTCAAGGGAATGTACTGCTTGAACACCAGGCGTCCTTTGAAAAGCACGAGCGACTCATCAATCACCAGGTTGGCAAAGGGGTAGAAGAATTTCCTGTACCTTTGCAACAACATGGTCAACACATCCCGAACTTTCCATATTCTATCAGCTCGGTTTGGATTATTATTGTCTGCGAAGTGCAAAAATCGCAGAAGCAAGAAAAATCTATCACGAGCCATATATTTCCGGAAAATTGGGGTGTTGATGATTGGGTCGTGCTTCCAATAATGCTCCATTACATGCTTCCTGCAGAGAGGCATGATTAGCAACAACGCAAAGAACACAAGGAGCTCAGGGACAGTCGTATCAACCCATGCACGAATTCTTGCTCTAGGAGATATCATATCAATTCTTTCCCTCACCCAGGTAAAATATCCATTGGTTTGGGAAACGAGATGAGATAATACCTCCTGGTCAAAAAATGCACAGAAGAAATCAGATTCCGTGGACTGGTCATTGCAGGGCCAGTCTGCTGTTGAACCAGCCAGATTGGCATTGAACTGGTGCAAATCTGGTTGGAAATGGGACCCTTCAGACCAGGCAAAATTATACGCCCGTGGGGGATCAGGATCAGCCCCTCCGTCAGCCACGTCGTCTGAGCCTTCGTCGTCAGACAGGTCTTGGTCATGGTCACGGTGCAGAAGTAAATCGTCGTCTTCCGAATCCTCTGCACCTCCCTCATATTGGTCTTGATCCTCCTCAGACTCGCTCCCACTATCACCACCACCCCAGCCATAGTTCCTGGGATCGAAGGCTTCCCCTTCTGCAGCGTCGTCGTCAGAGGAGTCAGGAGGGAAGAGGAGGGCGTCAAACTTGGATGGCGTTAGACCGGCTGCCAAAACTCTACGAGGCCCTCCAACAGCAGCAGGGGCATGGGTGGGCGTGGGTGGTGGAGCAGGGGCGTGCGTGGGCGGTGGTGCAGGGGCGGCCGTGGTGGGCAGTGGTGCAGGGGCGGCCGTGGTGGGTAGTGAGGCAGGGGCGGCCGTGGTGGTGGTGGTAGTGGTGGCAACGCGGGGGTGGTAGAGGCGGGAGGTGTCACCTTACTCCTCTTGAACTGATAAGGGTGTCCTTTACCCTTACCCTTCTTGCCAACTACCCCCGATGCTCCTGCATCCCCAGGACGGCCACTTGTACTTCCTGTGGTGGTGGGCGCCGTGGGCGTCGTTGCCACAACAGTAGAGGCAGTAGTTGTTGTGGTAGCAGTTGTCAGAGCAAATGCTGAGGACAATGACCTCTTCACACTCGTCGTGCTTGTTGCACGTGTCGTGCCTCTCCCACCACGTGTCGTGCCTCTCCCAGCACGTGTAGGTCTTCTTGGCTGCACTGGCTCATCATCCTCAGAAGTATATACGAAGGAGGGGTTCCTGGCACGTGTTCGTGTCCTGCCACGAGCACTAACACCGCCAGCAACAGGGTTGGGCGAGTCAACAGGGAGCGAGTCAGGGGAGCGTGTAGGCTCCATAGTGACTGAGAGCGTACTGCGTGTGTAGACTGTGTGGGGTGCGTGCGGCGGGTGGTTGTGGGTGCCATCGAGAGGTACCATGTCGCACTAAACGTGGCGCAATTTGTGACTCCCTAGACAGCTTGGCGCCGTTTTGGTACGCCTTTAAATATCCTGCTTCCGTGAGGCCTATCGCGTTCCCTATAGGAAGCCTTCCGTGAGGCCTATCGCGCTTGCCGGGTTAAGGATCAGAACTTCGAAACCAGGGATTTGGAGTGTAGGCCTGCAACCACACAAGTTGCGTGATTAGGGTTGGCTAAGATTTCGGAAATTTGGTACACAAAAACAAAACCACGTGGTCAGAGGGCAAATTGGGCTACAATAAGTTTTGCTAGTGATAAAACGAATTGAGACATTAGCAGCATTGCAATGAGTCAGGCTGCCTTACCGGCCTACAGTAAGTGGGAAAGGGAGGCAGAGTTAGTGTTAGCCCAGCAGTCAGACGATGAAGTACGTTGCAGCAACGCCGGCCCTTTAACTCGTGTCTCCCAGAACGATCGGGAGTGGTATATATTATTTGATGTAGTTTATATATTACTAATAGTCCAATACAAGTGAATATCTTTCGTAATTATATAATAGAGACGGCAACATGGACCCACAACTATGGTTTACTACAGCTTACGGTAAGTTGTTCTTATATTGACGGTACAAGTGATGAATACGGAAAAAAATATCCAATATTTTGAGATATAATACATTGCAGTAGACGCAATATTTGTGGGTGAATATCGTCAAAGAATAATCACTTATTCTCAGCACTGTATTCAAAAACACAATTATATGCTTCACTCATATACTCGTATGCAAAATATATTTTAAAATGTATTTAATATAATTCAATGTTTATTGCTCAGTATATAATGCAATTATGATGAGTGGAACGCCGAACACCAATGACATTTTCTATTATCGAACAAATTTGAGTATGAGATTTCCATTTTCATGCATTCATATTGAAGTATGGGTTTCCTCTATTTTTTATGTATAACTCCTTACAGTAGATGTGTTTATTGTGGGTTTAAACAGAGCGATAATTGTTTCTTTGTGCACCATGCATTGTGAGCCTGATGAAACAAAGAGACCAGATGTAGCTTAATGTAAGTTTCTTCTGCGCCTGAAGGGGTTAACGTTATTTGGTGTCTTGTGTCGTCCAAATTTTGGTTTGTTTATTTTGCAAGTTTTACATTATAATTGGTAAATGGACTTGTTACGCTGGCCAGCTTGCCAGAATGTACTCGTACTCGCTAGCGCTCGCCAGGGCAGTGAAATGGGCTATAATAATCGTAGAACGATGTTCTTTCTTTCTTAGTATTCATGTTGTCACAGACAGATCAGTGTTTGTCTTTATCCTTGTCTGTGACACTTGGAAGTATATTATATCATTGATAGTTATAAGATATGTAGTGTGATATTTGCAAGGAGAGAGAGCGAGTGGAGGCAGCGAGGTGGTAGTATGTGCGTGCGTATGTACGTGTGCATTCCTCGCTTGGGCAGAGCCACCCGCTCGTGATTGGCCGGCGGGCCTGGCGTGTCATATGACGCCTGCTCTTCATGACGTAGTGGTCTGTGATTGGGGGCCGCTGTCTTAGCTCGGTGGGTGGGGGATCCTTCCCGCGTGTCTCCTCAGAGCTTGGTATGTTGTGCTTGGTCCTAGACATCCCTTGTATTCTGTCCCCAATCTAACCCTCTTTACTGCTGTTTCTCTCTCTGAACTCCTTCCTTTCAATACTTCTTATCTTTATTCAATTACTCATCCCTTCTGGTTCTGCATACGACTTCCATAGTCGGCCAGTCGTATTACCAGCACCAGTTCTCACATATATGTTTTGCACTAGCTTTAGGGATTATTAGAGACATAGTCTCATGGAGTCATATTATTGGGTGCTTCTAATTATTGGGTTGTTCTTTGTTACTATTTAATGCTAGACAGTGGAGGGTATCTTTGGTCGTTGTCTGAGTTATGTATATGGCAAGTCAGAGCCTGTACGACTTCGACGGAGCTAGGTAGCCTGTAACCCTTGTGCATATTTTTCCTTTGCGAGCGTAGCAGTATACAAGCGAAGGGCTTTTGCCTACTCTTGCTTGTATGCTTGCTACCTCATTTTGTTGACCTTTGTGGAGCGCCAGGGTAAGACCAGATACTTGAGATCTGGACTTACCAAGAGAGCCTCCTAGTCACTTAACGTAACATAAGGGAAATCTGTTCAGGTGAGACAGTAGGCTACGAGCATGCTTGCACTCTGCCTAGGCTCCTTGTACCTTTTATGCCGCTGCTAGACTTTATTAGTAAGAAAGACAGCATTGTGTTTATTAACTTTAACTGCGTATGCTTTAGGAATTATTCACGTATTATTTTAGCCTAGGTTGATGCATAGTGCACAACCCAGTTTGGCTGTTACTTTGGCTAAGGAAGTACTGTTTTGAGTGGCTATTATTAGTGCTGTCACAGAGTTGTTGCACTCCCTTGTTTTATATATATGTATCCTACTTGTTGGTGTATTTAAGATACACGCTTTGGTGTCCTGCCCCTGCATTATTTCTGTTCTATATTCGACGAGCATCTTAGAGCATCAGACGTTTTCAGAAGATCCCATATCTGTTTGCTGTAGGACTAGACTTCCAGTGTTTTCATAGAGCATTGAAGAGTTTAGTGTTGAGTTCAGACTCACACTAAAGTTAACGTAAGCATATACTCCTTTATTAAATCTTGTTATAGTTTATTTAAGCATTGTTATTACTTGAGAGCATTTTATTAACGTAGATACTCCTGTTGTGAGTAGGGTTTGCCGTCACCGGAAAGCCTTTGTAGAAGTGCACTAAACCCAGTTAATTGATACCCCGTTATCCAGTAGATTAACTCTGGAGGGTTTAAGTGTTTTGTTCACCGGCTTAATAGTTCGAGGGTTTGGAATTAGCGTACCGTTGTTGTAGATATAGCCTATCTTCTAGTCCAATATTAAGTGCCCTTGTTTATTTCGTTGTGCCGGTCGTAACAAATGGCGACCTTAGTCCAGTATATAGTGAACTGAATTTTGAAGTTTTTTTGGGAGAAATCTTATTGCCATTTGGGGTTGAATTTATTTCTCACAGTGGTGGCAGTGGACATTGTTTTGAGGATATATGGAACTTGTTGGAGTTTATTGGTGACCTAGTATTGCACTTAAAAACATCTTTGAATATTTTTTGTGAATAAAGCTACGCGAGAGTTTGGCTACTTTTGTCTTGACTTGGGAATTTTTGTTGTTGACTCCATCATGTCACTGGACGGGTCTGAGCATAGTGAGGGCACAGTGCGAGAGACAGGCGAGGAGGTGGAGAAGGTGGAGTTGTTAGACGGCGTTCGGGTGGTGAACGATGAGGAGGATGCTCGGAGGTATTTGGAGGAGCCTGTGACGGCGGACCGGGTGTCGGGACTGGACCGGTACGGACTGCAGTGTAATAGCCACGGTCTTAGGGTTTTCTGGTACTAGCGGTTTGTCGAGAAGTGAGCTGGTTACCTGTGTGCTGGGTGGGGTGCATGGGAGTTCGGGTGGAGCGGGAGCTGGGGCACCTTCGGCCCAGCCCCCATTCCACTCAACTCCTATCATGGCGCCCCCTCGGGTTCCGGAGCCGGGTACGTTCCCGCAGGCCGATGTCCGCTGGCGGTTGGGTATGCCTCTAGGTGACTCACGGGGTGGGTCCCCGGTAGTAGCACACCCTCCTCAGGGTTTGTCTTCCGAGATGTTGTTTCAGCTCGAGCTCACCAAACTTCAGCAGCAGGAGCGACAGGCTAAGCATGAGGCTGAGCTCAGGCAGCAGCAGCAGGAGCGACAGGCTGAGCTTGAGCTCGAGCAGCGGAAGCATGAGTCTGAGCTCAAGTATAAATATCAGGCTGAGTCTGCAAGGTATTGTGCCGATATTGACCTAGAGAAAACTTGTGTAGACGTGACGAGGAACCGGGTCGTCCAGGGGGGTCGACCCCATGACCAGTCCCTGTCGCATCTACTAAAGTTGGTTCCAGTGTTTGATGAGTTAGGAGTTACAGAATTCTTTCTCCGTTTTGAGAAAAAGTGCCGGGAGCACCAATGGCCCGAGGAGAAGTGGGCAGCCCTTGTTTCGTCACGATTGACGGGGAAAGCACTCAAGGCGTACGATGCTTTGCCCCTAGATTCCTGCGTGAATTATGCGGCGTTGAAAGAGGCTGTCCTGAGGGTGTATGAGTTGCAGCCAGAGACCTATAGGCTGAAGTTTAGGGCTGTTCCTAAGAGAAAGGAGAGTACTTTCCAGGAACACGCTAGAGAGCTGTCAGATGCATTTGAGAATTGGTTAAGGTCGGAGAAGGCAACTACTTTTGATGCAGTGAAGCAATTAGTGTTGTTAGAACAATTTTTCAAATGTACTGGCAGTGACTTGACTCTTAACCTGAAAGAAAAGCAACCTAAAACTCTGCAGGAGGCGGCTGAGCTGGCTGACCTCAGGTTGTCATTGATTCGTGGGTGCGGGTCTGCACAGAGAGCTGAGGCAGGTAACCAGGGGCGTACCACTCCACCCCCCCGAATTAAGGACACAACTAATTACCCATTTAAGAGTACTGGTGCCAATTTTGATCCCAAGTCGAAACCCTTCCCGTTAAAGAAAGGCCAGGGCCCTTCCTCACCTCAGAGGAAGTCCAAGAGTGAAGAGGAGTGTTTCGAGTGTCATGAGAAGGGGCATATTGCGCGCTCATGTCCGAGCACACCACCTACAGCAGTGGTGTCACTAGTGAGCAACATCGGTGTGTCTTTGAGGTCTTCCGCGTTTGCCCGGGGTAATATGTCGGTTGCGAAGTCACAGGCAGTGCAGAAGCAGCAGGAGGGCTCGTCACCCGTCCGAGATGCTTTTTGCGGTCATAGGGGGCACGGCACTGTGAGGTGGGATGATGTGGAGCATAGGCTTGAGTTGCTGCGTGATACGGGCGCTTCCCAGACACTTATTAAGAACTTCACTGTCAAGCCTATTAACGCGGCTCGGGTTGTGGTGGTTCAAGGTATCAATGCTACGCGGTCTTACCCGCTGGTCAGAGTGGAGCTTGAGGTGGACGGTGTAACACGGGAGTTGGATGTGGGTGTTGTGGAGAAATTGCCAGTTGAGGGGGTCGACCTCCTTCTCGGTAACGACTTTGCGGTGCCTACTTCCGAGGTTCCACCCTTAGTCGTTGCCGAGAGGGGGGCCGACACGAGTAGGGAGGGGCAAGAGGGGCTCGAGAGGTGCCAGATGCAGCAGATGGCGTGTGCTGACACCAGATCTCAGTCCGCTCAGGTGTCACAGCCTAGTACCCAGGTTTCAGACCAGCGGAGGAAGGGTCGGAAGGAGAAAGTCAAGGCTGGTGGTCGGGTTGAGAGTTTGGACCCAGCGACACTCATTGGTGACTCGGTACTTGCACCAAATTTGAGCTCCGGAGTGGCCCCAGAGCCTGTCCCCCCTAGTGACATGGTAGGGCGTGATGGCACTCCGCGACAGAGTAGTTCCCAGGTGCAACTAGAAGATCTTAATTTTGAGAGTTGTGGGAACAGGGCTATTGAACTCGATGAGTATGGGGAAGCATGTCATGTGAACCTGTTGAAGGAGTTTGTGAGGCACCCACCTGAGCAGCCTACTGTCCCTGTGTTGGTCTGCAGCGGCCAAGGTGGAGAAGGAGAGGGGGGCAGTGAGGCCCAGGTGGTGAAAAGTTGGGATTGTCATGTCTCGGCGGATCAGTGGGCGGGGAACACGAGTCAGGTGGCTGTGGAAGCGCTTGAGCACCTACCTGAGCAACAGTGTGCAGCGATCCAGCACCTGCTCGGTTCATACCCCACTGTTTGTGCCGAGCATCCAGGCCTCACAACTCATGCGGTGCACGATGTTCCGCTGGCAGGTCACCTGGGTGTGAGTAAACCGTTGGCCTCGTTGTTTCAGTTGTTCAAGGTGGGCGACGAGGCTTTGGCATGGTTGTCAGGTCAGGGTCAACCCATGGCTGCTAAGGCTGGTGGTCAGTATCAGGCCATTAAGCAAATTGGTGAGGTTAACTATGGAGAAGATACGCCTGATCGTCGCATAGCCTCCCAATGCTGCCCTAATAAAATGCAAGAGCCCTACCATAGACCGACTGTATCTGGCCTTGGCGCTGAAGGCGGTGATGCTGCGCAGGCAGATGTAGTCGCAAGGAATGCGGGGGTGCGCATGTACGGTATCGGCGGGGAAGCATTAGCACTTATGAACTGTGGGAGTGACTGCACAGGTGGTACAGATTGTCCCTTTCCTGACCTGACTGTTTTAGGGACAGAGGTGGAGAAGGAGGGGGGCTATAGTTTAGAAACTGCGGTCCCGGCTGGGTTGTGGGAGGGCAATGAGCATGTTGTTCTTTGAGATAAGTTGCAACCTCTTGTTCCTAAGCGCCAAGAGAAGTTGCTTACTAGGCTGTGGCACACATTCTATCCATTTCTCCTTTCTCAGAAATCTCCATCTTAGGAGATTTCAACGTTCACCACCGCCAATGGCTCTCCTCTCACACTACTGATCCACCTGGTGAACAAGCCTACGTCTTTTCTATCCTAAATGACCTAGAGCAGTTAGTTCAGCAACCCACCCGTATCCCGGATCGCATCGGAGATCGGCCCAACATTCTTGACCTGTTTCTAACTTCTAACCCTTCTTCTTATACTGTCGATCTTTTCTCTCCTTTGGCTCCTCGACCATAAACTTATCTCTGTCACCTGTCCTCTCTCCAGTACAGCCACCCGATCCTCCTAGCCGCGGCGCTTGTGGCACTTGCGCTGCCGACTGGGAGGCTCTTCGCAGTACTTCTTTGATTTCCCATGGAATGATTTCTGCTTCCATGGCCCACCCTCGGAGAGTGCTGAACGCATTACCGAGGTAATCCTATCGGGCATGGAAGCATACATCCATTCTCTTTCTCTCAGACTAATGCTAAAAAATCTTGGTTTAATCACGCCTGTTCTACTGCTGTCCGCAATAAGGAAGAATTCAAACGGTACCGACGCCTTAAAACTCAAGACTCTCATTCTTCATATGTTTCTGCCCGGAATCAAGCCAAATCTGTTCTTCGACTTGCCAAACACTCTTTCATCAATAATAAATGCACTGAACTATCTAACTCTAGCTCTTCCCAAGCTTTCTGGCATCTAGCCAAAAACCTCTCCAACAATTTCTCTTCCTCGTCTTTCCCTCCCCTTTCCCACTCTGATGGCAAACTCATCACTTCTTCCTCTGACAAAGCTAAACTCTTCGCTCAAACTTTTGCTAGAAACTCCACCTTGGATGATTCCGGTGCTATTCCTTGCTCCTCTCTCTTACTTATGCCTAATATCCTAATCTCTTCTAAAGATGTACTTTCTACCCTCTCTGGGCTTAACACTAATAAGGCGTACGGTCCGGACGGTGTTCCTCCTGTTGTTCTCAAAAACTGTGCTTCCGCGCTGACTCCCTGCCTAGGCAAACTCTTTCTATGTCTATCCTCTAATGTCTTCCCTTCATGCTGGAAGTTTGCTCACATTCAACCTGTCCCAAAGAAGGGTGACCGCTCTCAACCCTCCAACTATCGTCCAATTGCTCTTATATCTTGTCTTTCTAAAGTTTTTGAAACTATTCTTGCTTCCAATTTCTTAAGCATTTCTCTTCTCATAATCTGCTCTCAGATCGCCAGTATGGTTTCCTTAAGGGTCGCTCGACTGGTGATCTTCTTCCATATCTTACTAACTCTTGGTCATCCTCCTTTCGGGACTTCGGTGAGACTTTTTCTATTGCACTAGACATATCGAAAGCCTTCGATAGAGTCTGGCATAAATCTTTAATTTCTAAACTACCTCCTTCGGTTCTATCCCTCCATCTGTGCCTTTGTCTCTAATTTCCTTTCCGCCGTTCCATAGCTGCGGTTGTGGACGGCCATTGTTCACTTCCTCACCCTATAAACTCCGGTGTTCCTCAGGGCTCTGTCCTATCTCCTATTCTCTTTCTAATTTTTATAATGATCTCCTTAACTGTACCTTAATTCCCATCCATTCATACGCAAGACGACTCAACCTTACACTACTCCATTAGTTTTTCAGAACGCCCCAGCCAGCAATCAACGACAAACGTAATGAAGCCATAGAACTCTTAATTCTGATCTAAATACTATTCCAATTGGGGCAGAGAAAACCTTGTTAACTTTAATGCTTCCAAAACCCAATTCCTCCATCTATCTACCCGTCAGGATCTCCCAGCGACTATCCTTATTCTTCAACAATACAAAATCAACCTTTCATCTTCTCTCAATATTCTTGGTGTCTCTTTTTCTTCTGCTCTCATTTGGAAGGACCATATTACCAGTCTTGCTAAGGCAGCCTCCCAGAAGCTGGGTGTGCTCAACCGCCTTAGGGGGTTCTTTTCCCCTGCACAGCTTCTTGCTCTGTATAGGGGCATAGTGCGCCCTTGTATTGAGTATTGTTCACATGTGTGGGGAGGTTCCTCTCACACCGCTCTCCTAGGAAAAGTTGAAAGGAAGGCCTTTCGTATCATTAACTCCCGTCCACATCACCAACTCTCCCGCAATCTCTCTCTCTCCGCCGCAATGTTGCATCTCTCTCGCTATTCTATCGCTACTATAATAATCAGTGTTCCTCAGAGCTATCCCAGTGCATACCACCTCCTTTACGTAGGGCATGTGGTACCCGTCTTGCAACTCAATCCCACCCCTACTCTGTGCAACTCTCCAACCCAAGAGTGAAACGTTACTCTCAAACTTTCTTCTACTCAACATCTGAGCTCTGGAACTCTCTCCCAGAATCAGTCTTTCCCTCTTCCTATGACTTAAATTGCTTCAAACTCCGTGTGTCCAGGCATTTTGGCTCGAACGTCCCTTGATTTTGGCCCTGTCACTCTTTCAACTATGGGGGAGGCACTCGCTATAGGCAGTTATGCCTTTTGCCTCCCTCAATCACATAGAAAAAAAAAAAAAAAAAATACGTCCGCATGGTTGTTGGTTCTACAGGCCTGATGTACAGGGTGGCACCCGACATGGAGGCTGGAGACAGTGCAAGGCTCAAATTGGCTCCCTACCGTACAAATCCTGCTCGACAGCCTGTCGTGAAAGCAGAGCTAGACTACATGTTGGAAAAGGGTCTGAGGGATAAGGAATATCGTGATTGGTCGTTGCCAGTGATTTTTCAACCTGAGTTGAGTGGCAAGATCCGTGTTTGTGTTGATTGCAAGAGTGTTGGTGCATCATCCCTGTGTTATGACCGGGACTGCGAATAAAACAAGGGCACTTAGTGCTTGGACTAGTAATAGGGCACTATGCAACAACGGTACGCTAGATCCAAACCCTCGAACTTATATGCCGGCGAACAAATCACCTATACCCTCCAGAGTTAATCTGCGATAACGGGGTATCCTTAACTGGGCATAAATGTACTCTACTTCAGGCTAACCCCAACTGGTATAGCCTGATAACACACAGGATGCAAGTTACGTTAATATGCATAAACAGGAATCTATGGAAAGATCAATTAAATCACTGCAAGATTTAATACAATAAAAAGATGCTTCAATACAGTTACTCTAAACAACAATAAACCCTTCACTCCTATCTGAAAGAAAGTGAAGTATAGTCCTACAGCATAGACCTGGAAACTTCTGAAGAAAGTCTGATGCTCATAAGATGCTCGTATCTTAAACTATATAAAGGCAGGAGGCAGGACACCACACGTGTAAAGCGAATACACAAAAAGATAGGACATATAATGTTAACTGACACGAGAATACTATAAATGCGCAACGGTAGTAATGCTCGACACTAAAAGAAGTACTTCCTCATCAACGAAACAGTCTACTATGGTTGTGCGGCTCAGCAACAACCTAGACTAATAAATGCTGTGAATAATAATGCATACATATCAATGAGCTTATATTAAATACTAATAAGTGTCTACTCAATTAATAATGTCTAGCTGGGATACTCTAGGTAAGGAACTGGGGTTGAGCAAGACAGGCTCGTAGCCTAGCGATGTCCTTAAGACTGCATCCTTTAAGTTACGTTAATTGACTAGGGTGCTCTCTTGATAGATCCAGATCACAAGTATCTGGTTCTATCCTGGCGACCCTCTAAAGCCATGCAAAGAGGTAGCAAAGTGTGGAACTGGCACAGGCCAAAGCCCTCAGTCAACACAAAGCTGCACTCGCAAAGGACACAAACGAAAAGACAACACAGGCTACCACAGGACCGGTCGAAGTCGTGTAGGTATAAGCAAACCGTACACACATCGATGACAACGACTACAGTTACCTTATCCCAGTCTAGCATTAAATAAAAGAGCAGAAACACTAAATCAATAATGGAGACACACAGAGTTCATAACCTATACTAACTAAGAACCCTCAAAAACCTATTCTAAGTACATGTAAATATCTCAGAGGACGGCGCATGCAATACAATGGGCCGGCTATGGAAACCGTATGCAGAACCCAAGGGGACAAGTAATTGAATAAAGGTAAGAAGCAATGGAAAAGAAGAAGTTCAGAGAGAGAATCAGTTCTAAAGGTGGTGATCGGGGGAGAGTAAGCAAGGGATGTTAGATGCATGCACGCCTAGCCTGTCCTGAGGAGGACAGCTCCTGGGGACCCTCATGTACACAGGAGCCCACAAAGACGCGGTCGGCCAATCACGGGCCGAGACGTCACAAGGCAGCAGGTGTCACGTGACACAGCCAGACACGCCGGCCAATCAAGGGCGTGGGAAAGCCCGCGGGCGAGCGGGAAAACTCCTCCGAGCGAGGGAGGCAGCACATACATACACACGCACACACTACCACCACACTGCCTACATCGCTCTTTCTCCTTAACTTCACACAATGCATCTTATATTCTATTAATGATATAAAACACTTCCCGTTGTCACAGACGAAAACAAAGACCACCACTGGACTGTCTGTGACAATACGATTGCTAGGAAAGAAAGAACAACATTCTCTGATAACTGTAGCCCATTTCGATGTCCCTGGCGAGCGCTAGTGGCTACCGAGAGGCAATTCTGCCAACGCTGGTGACGTCATACCTGACAGACGCCTATACCTTATCCAGAGTTGACGACCCCATAGACCGCATCGGGGCTGCCTCGTTTATCACTAAGGTGGAAATAGTGAAAGGTTAGTGGCAGGTCCCATTGCCGGAGAGAGCGAAGAGAAGTGCCAGTCTTGTGATGGACTGGGCAGTTTATCAGTGTCAGGTGTTGTTTTGCTGCCGGAACACAAGTTTGATGTGTGGCATGTTAAGGGCACTGATAATGTTCTGGCTGATTGGTTGTCACGGGAGGGTATGTTTTAAGGAGAACCCTCGCCGTTCAGGTGTGTTGGGTTGAGTGGAGAAAAATTAGGCTTGCCCCTGTAGTGCAAAGCCGCCAAAAACACTATTAAAAAAAATATAAAAAACTCACATAAAAACTCTTTCTTTTTTATTGTATATAAGTGCAGTATGTTACAGCAAGAATCTAAGACATTCCAAGTTTTTGTCTTAGTAGGCTAGGCTTGGTGAAGCTTGCTCGTTGAGCGTAATATTGTTAAGTGATACTATTATTTTTGGGGAAGTGTTGTGTAGATTTTTTTTATATAATGAAGTGTTTTATGTTTGTGATTGTGCCTTGTTTTCACAACTTGGGGGAGTAGCTGGGTGATGCGGGGTTGGTGGGCATTCTGTCTGGTCAGATGTGGCGTTTACCTGAGGTTAAAACGTCCCACATCTTGGGCGGGGTGTTACGCTGGCCAGCTTGCCAGAATGTACTCGTACTCGCTAGCGCTCGCCAGGGCAGTGAAATGGGCTATAATAATCGTAGCACGATGTTCTTTCTTTCTTAGTATTCATGTTGTCACAGACAGACCAGTGTTTGTCTTTATCCTTGTCTGTGACACTTGGAAGTATTTTATATCATTGATAGTTATTAGATATGTAGTGTGATATTTGCAAGGAGAGAGAGCGAGGTGGTAGTATGTGCGTGCATATGTACGTGTGCATTCCTCGCTTGGGCAGGGCCACCCGCTCGTGATTGGCCGGCAGGCCTGGCGTGTCATATGACGCCTGCTCTTCATGACGTAGTGGTCTGTGATTGGGGGCCGCTGTCTTAGCTCGGTGGGTGGGGGATCTTTCCCGCGTGTCTCCTCAGAGCTTGGTATGTTGTGCTTGGTCCTAGACGTCCCTTGCATTCTGTCCCCAATCTAACCCTCTTTACTGCTGTTTCTCTCTCTGAACTCCTTCCTTCCAATACTTCTTATCTTTATTCAATTACTCATCCCTTCTGGTTCTGCATGCTTCCATAGTCGGCCAGTCGTATTACCAGCACCAGTTCTCACATATATGTTTTGCACTAGCTTTAGGGATTATTAGAGTCATAGTCACATGGAGTCATATTATTGGGTGCTTCTAATTATTGGGTTGTTCTTTGTTACTATTTAATGCTAGACAGTGGAGGGTATCTTTGGTCGTTGTCTGAGTTATGTATATGGCAAGTCAGAGCCTGTACGACTTCGATGGAGCTAGGGAGCCTGTAACCCTTGTGCATATTTTTCCTTTGGGAGCGTAGCAGTATACAAGCGAAGGGCTTTTGCCTACTCTTGCTTGTATGCTTGCTATCTCATTTTGTTGACCTTTGTGGAGCGCCAGGGTAAGACCAGATACTTGAGATCTGGATTACCAAGAGAGCCTCCTAGTTACATAACATAGGGAAATCTGTTCAGGGGAGACAGTAGGCTACGAGCATGCTTGCGTTCTGCCTAGGCTCCTTGTACCTTTTATGCCGCTGCTAGACTTTATTATTAAGAAAGACAGCTTTGTGTTTATTAACTTTAACTGCGTATGCTTTAGGAATTATTCACGTATTAATTTAGCCTAGGTTGATGCATAGTGCACAACCCAGTTTGGCTGTTACTTTGGCTAAGGAAGTACTGTTTTTGAGTGGCTATTATTAGTGCTGTCACAGAGTTGTTGCACTCCCTTGTTTTATATATATGTATCCTACTTGTTGGTGTATTTAAGATACACGCTTTGGTGTCCTGCCCCTGCATTATTTCTGTTCTATATTCGACGAGCATCTTAGAGCATCAGACGTTTTCAGAAGATTCCATATCTGTTTGCTGTAGGACTAGACTTCCAGTGTTTTCATAGAGCATTGAAGAGTTTAGTGTTAAGTTCAGACTCACACTAAAGTTAACGTAAGCATATACTCCTTTATTAAATCTTGTTATAGTTTATTTAAGCATTGTTATTACTTGAGAACATTTTATTAACGTAGATACTCCTGTTGTGAGTAGGCTTTGCCGTCACCGGAAAGCCTTTGTAGAAGTGCACTAAACCCAGTTAATTGATACCCCGTTATCCAGTAGATTAACTCTGGAGGGTTTAAGTGTTTTGTTCACCGGCTTAATAGTTCGAGGGTTTGGAATTAGCGTACCGTTGTTGCAGATATAGCCTATCTTCTAGTCCAATATTAAGTGCCCTTGTTTATTTCGTTGTGCCGATCGTAACAGACTATACTACTCACGTCTCTCTTCACCCTACCCAGATACCAAGCTGTATTGTCACCAGAGCGAGCCTTTGGCGCCAAAAGACCTGATGGATCTTGGACTGGCATGGTGGGGATGGTCGCCAGAGAAGTCAGTATATGTAATATTGTTTCACGTATTATTTATTTATTTAGCATATATTATATTTTATAGCTTCAACCATCAATAAAGAAGATCTATATAGGAGGGTGCCGTTTTTTTTTTAAGGGAGCTCAGACGGTATTATACAGCATAATTTACTGGTTCGGCTCAATGGTTTAAGGAGGGGGTTTAGTTTGCTCTCTAAATCTCTATCAAACTTAAAAAAACACCCACAAAACCCCCCTTCGATATAAATTTGTACATTTTTCGGTAGAAAAATGTCCCGGCCGAAGGCCGATTCCTTTTTCAAATACAGGCTCGCTTTCGCTCGCCAGTAAAAAATCGACCTCTAAATGGCACGAAAGGTCTTAATATTGGCAAAGAAATAGGGCAAAAGGTCTGAATATCGCCAAACTAATGGGGTGAATGTCTTTAAATCTCATAACTAACAGGGCTAAACATAGGGAGGAGGAGGACTCGAAAAACCAACTGCCTCCCCTTAATGCAACTTGTATGTACATTTTAAATCTGCAATAATAAATATTAATGGTGGATTATTCCGCTAGATCCTGATTCCGCTTTTCTGTTTAAGGGGAGGCTGGCCGTTTGTTTGGTTTATTAATTCATTTATTCATATATGTTTTTAGTTTCCTCGCTAGACCTCCACCAAGCTTAGAAAAACACTCCCTAGACCTCCCTTCAAGATACATTTGTATATTTTTCGGTAGAATAATGTACCGGCCGAAGGCCGGTTCCTCTTAAAATTGCAGGCTCGCCAGGAAATAATCGACACCTAAATGGCACAACAGATCTTAACATTGACAACGAAATGGGGCGAAAGGTGTTAAAATCGCCAAACTAATGGGCCGAACGTCTTATAATCTCAAAACTAGTGGGGCTAAACATTAGGGAGAAGGGGATCCAGAAAAATGGTCTGCTTCCCCTTAACCCGGGAACTGCCGGGAGACTCTTAAGAGTTCCCCCGGCGGACTGCGGGAAGACTCTTAAGAGTAAGGGAAAAACAAAATCCATTTAAAACACCCAAAACTATTTTTTTTTCTTTTTTTTTTGGGCCCTGGGCCATGCCAAATATCACTCCTTCCCCACTTTCCTCCCCTCCTTCAGTTATCACCTATTTTCCCTGTTATTCCCTTATTCTGTGGTCTATTTTCGTGCTAACATTAGCGAGTTGGTAGCAGGGCGTTGTCATCACTGTTACCAAGCGTGGGAAAGAGCGAGAGAGAGACTATTGCGTAACAGTGTCTCTCCAGACAAGGGGAGGGAAGGAGGGCAGGGAGGTTGCCTCAGCCATACATTATGTAACTCCCGGGCTGTATCGCCGATTTTGACCATCCAAACGCTGTTTCCACTTGTTTTATTGATGTAACAGGTTAATACCTTTATAATCAACATATAATAGGCGTATATGGATAAGTATTAATGCTATTTATGGTAAAATAACGATGTTAGTGATGGGAACAGCTCAAATACGTCAGCACAGGAGTGTGGTGTCTTATACCCCCCATGCGCACTTCTTAGGTTAATATAACCTCATGGCATTTGAGCCACGACTGTTGGTAGCGGAAGCCCATCAGGTTCACTTTGTTCAGTTTGGCTTTGTGAACAACTTTATTGTTAGCTTTTAATGTCGTCAAGGCAGAAGTTTAGGTGGAGTAGTGTGTCAAAAAGTTTCACGGTGCAAGAGCCACCACAGTCAGTAGCGGAAAATTGCCAGGTATTGTTCAATTTGGCTCCACGAATAATGTTGGTCATAACAGCCACACGTGTTGCCAGACATGTCGGAAATATCGCTGTCGCCATGTCTGAGATATGTCGGTGATATATTGCCCACTTCACATGGAACAGTATTTAAGAAATACATCGGTATTTTTTTTGGCAACATAGTTTTCAAACCTAGATGGTCCACACCTGTCTGTAGACTTCATGATCTCATTCTTATACAGCATACGTGTTTGGTCTCATAAATAGGCCTGACCACGATATAGTTCTATCAACGTTATTACTTTTGTGTGGGTCCCTTCCATGGTAGGTCCATCTGTCAGGTGCGTTTGTGCGTGTGTGTGTGTGTATTCTTGGAAACATCTCCAACAACTCGCCTCGTCCACACAACGCCTATTAACCCCATCTATACCGGCGACGTCTATAAGATTTTAATGTAGCTATGTTTAGACGATTTTATGCAGTTTAAGAAGGATCTTAAACTGCATAAACTCGTCTAAACAGCTACATTAAAATCTTATAGAGGTCACCGGTATATAAAAAGGGTTAAGAGCGATACTTCTAACCTGTTAATTGCTGTAGGCGCTTAAAAAAATGCACAAACATCGTCTAATAGTAGCCATAATATAGTTATAAAGATGTAGCAGGTACAGAAGGGGCTAACTTATCACCTACACAGACCTACCAACATGTCTGGGATATTGTCTTAAATAGTTGCCTTCCGTACTTGTTACCGACCCCTGTTGCTGACTTATGTCGACGGTACGTGTGGCCACAGCTCTAGTGTTCAATGTCATAAAGGCAGCTGTTTAGGAGTAGTGTATCAAAAGTTTTGTAGACGACAAAACTCTATTCAGCAGAACACAGCTCTCTTCTAATCGGAATTAGGAAAAAGCAATAGATCACTTTAATAGGATAGAAATAGATGTACTGCATTTATATAATTCTGATACACATGCAGTGGTATGTTGGCTACTGATTAGAGTAGTATCTATAAACGTCTATCTATCTATCTATTGCCTGACGCCGTGATTCCTGAAGGGGTTGCCACGAATGAAACGCCCCCAATCACCTCTGTTCCCAGTCAGTCGACGCCCCTCCTCTTATCCAGCACCGCCTTCACTCATATACTTCTTCACTCCATCCTTCTACCTCTCTCTCGGTTTACCTCTCCCTCTCTGTCCTTCCACCTCACTCTCGTACAACCTCTTAGTCATTCTCTCACTTCCCATACGTTCCATATGGCCAAACCATCTCAAGGTGTTCCTTTTCACACTTTCCAGCACATCTACATCCACACCAAACCTCTCTCGTACCTCCTCATTCGTCTGTCTATCCCTCCATGTAACTCCGCACGCAATTTTCAAGTAACTAATTTTCACCCCTCTCACTCTTGGTTTGAGTTTCATCACCAACGTCCATGCTTCGCACCCGTAAGTCAATGTCGGGATTACCACACTGTCATGCAAGGATTTCTTTACTTCCATACTGACCACCCTATTTCTTGTTACTGCTTTCAGCGTTTCTACAACCCTCTTCCCCTATTGCACCCTCTCCCGTACTTCTTCATCCATACTCCCATCTTTGCTTAACACACTGTCCAAATATTTAAATGAGTTGTCGTTCTCCATAACCTGGCCATTCAACCTCACCTCACACTCTGTGGCTGCACTTCTTTCAAAGACCATAACCTTGGTCTTCCCCGCATTTACCTTCAGATTCCGTTTTTCACACACTGTTCCATAGTTACCAGCCCCTTGAACTCCCATTCACTATCGCTCATCAGAACGTATGTATTGCATTATATTTCTCAAGGGTATGGTCTTCATTAGACTGTTGATATTCATGCATGCTCGATACATCTTCTTGTTTATTCCCCCCTTTTCCCTATCTGTGTTTTATTTGACCTTCCTGTCTCTCTCTTATTTATCAGTCTTGCAATCATATTAAAACCTTTTATTAAAACATTGAATGTTCTGATACAAAGTATGTATATAGGACTAATTATATATATATATATATATATATATATATATATATATATATGCCAGGCTGAAACATTAAAGAGTATAACTCACTTAACCCGTACAGCCCCAGCGACGCGTCTGACGCGTCGGCGATGTATGTAACGCACAGCCCCAGAGACGCGCCTGACGCGTCACCCTAATTGCGCCGACCGTAACCTCAGGTGTAGCCACTCAAGAGGGCTCAGATTTGTATGGGAACTGTGTACGTATCCCACGCAACCGTGCCGATGGTTGAAAACTCTCAAAGTCCACGTGCGTGCGCGCGAGCGCGCAATAACCTGTTTTTTTGGGATAATTGCCTTCAATTTTTTACTCTTGTAAAATCCGTTTTCGGGGGCCCTGTAGGACCATTTTTTAAGCTTTTTGAGCGGTTTTTCGTGGTTTTTCCTTCATTCCTAACCCATTCGCTATTGTTTCTGGAATAAAACAATTTTTTGAAAACCGGCCGGGTTCTGGTGCGCAAACATTACAAAACTAACCGGGGCTCCACGGGTTAAGAGGGAACCTAGAGTGGTTGAACCATATATTGTACACATTGCAGGTGAAGTAGTATTGTGAGCAAAGAATGTTGCTAACTATTAACAAAACAAAACTATAAAGTAATAGAATCCAACTTATAGACCTGCTTCTCTATTGCCTATTTTCTAGGAAGCTGACCTGAGCGCAGTGCCATTCTTCCGCACTGTGAGTCGAGCTGAGGTTGTGGACTTCACAGGAACGGTCACAGCGGGCGGGATGCTCATCGTAGGCGGGCTGGGAGAGAGGGAGGTGGATGAGTGGAGCTTCGTATCCCCTCTCACCTCCATGGTCTGGTTCTTCGTGCTGGGGTCTATGGTTGTGATCCTGGTCTTCGTTAAGCTGATGGAACTGGCTGGCCTGACAAAGGGCGGCTACAGGAGGGTGATCTACATATTTCTGCAACAATGTAAGGGGATAGTTGTAATGTACATTCGAATACCATAGTCTCTAGCCCACTCATACATATTCGTGGACTTAACCTATTTTTAACTATGGAAGTATATCTCTGGAAACCAACTGATGAATATGGTTTTCTATAAATCAACTACAAAACTATATATACTATACTCGCTTTTTTTGTTTTCTCTTTCTCTCCCTCTCTCTTTGCCTTGTATCCGTTCGGCCCCATTCAGCCTACTGTTTTAAGACGTTCACCCCCATCCAGGTTTCAATATTTTCCTGGTGAGCGGTAGCGTGCCAACATATATTTTTTGTTTTGAGAGCAAGCTAAATTTGTACATTTTTTTATAGAAAAATTTCTCCGGCGAAGCCGGATTTCACCATACAATGCTGGCTCACTATCGCTCGCCAGGAAGATATCGATACTTGGATGGGGATAAACGTCTTAAAACAGTTGGCTGAATGGGGCCGAATGGATACAAGCCAGAGAAAGACAGAGAAGGAGAGAAAGAAAAAAAAACAGGTGAACCCCCTTACGAGAGCTGCATAGAAAAAAAGGTTGACACGTTCACTATAGGCCTAATCCTTTTATTGTACCCACCTCGCCGAAGGTGCTCTTTGGCCTTGGCGAGGTGTTTTCCGAGCATTCATCTACATCGCACAACCCTTTGCACGCCTCTGCGAAGCATACCCGTGGCGGGTATACTCTCGGCGACGCTTTTTATTTGTGCGACACCCTCGTCGATGTCTCGCCGATGTCGCCGAGGATCTCCGAGGGCCTCGCCGATCCCTCGGCAATGGTCGACGATGCTTGCGAGGGTTTGGACCCCTCGCAAGTCCTCGTCCCAAATTTTGAACAATCCGAACATTTGCGATGACCCGCGAGGGCCCTTGCGAGGCCTTGCGAGTCAAACGATTATCATGCGAGGGTTCAACATTTTGTTGCGACATGTCACGAATGTGCCCATTTCTTGGTGTCTCCGATAAAAATCGTATGAAATCGCATCAGTGGGAAAGGGGCATAAGCCAGATAAGTAACTGCCAAATTCCACAATGTTTGCCATTATATCAAATTTATTTTTTACTGTTTCTATTTGTCTATCTATCTATCTATCTATTGCCGGACGCCTTACTCCCCTTACGAGGGTGGCCATACACAGAATGCCCCCAAGCAGACCTATTCCCTGTGAGAGGGACAACCCAACCCAGTTTAGTGAAGGACTTACAGGATTGACCACTTAATTTAGGATCCGTCCGACTCCGAGGCCCTCTGTGTATCTTGTTAGCACTATTTTTCTACAGTGGTGTTCGGCTACTCCATCCCCTAACCTGCCTTACCCTTAGGTAAGCAGTACGGATTTGTATCAGGTTTACTCCCCTAGACAGGTTGCCAACCAAGGCTGACGAGCCCCATCCACCCGGATTTGTATAAGGTTGTCTTCCCTAGATGAGTTGCCGACCAAGGCTAACGAGTCCCTTCCACCCATTTGTATTATGGTTTATTATACGTAAATGTACAGGTAAATGCAATGACGTATTTCTATATGTTTTTTATATATTTTTAGGATAGAATATAACATTTGATTGATTTAGTATTGACGAGGTGCTACAATGGCGTCCTAATGTCATTTCTGGGCTTGCAAACAAAGTAGGAAAAACTAGTGTGTATTCCTCTTTCTTAAATCCATCTTTTAGCCACAAAGTTGATGTTGTACGGTGGTGGTGGAGCGAGTTGGTAGTGGTGAACCAAACGACGTAATTAGTGCTGACCAAGAATAAAGCTGTAAACCTCATGTCAGTATTAGTAGATATGTTGTTATATGATGCAAATGATGATGCAGTTTGTAACGGCGTGCTCTAGCTTGATTGACAGGGCTCGGGCGCGCTCTTGATACAGGGACTTTACTGGACATTTGCCACAAATCGCTAGACCTGCGTGTCCAAACTCTTGACATCTCCCAATGGTATGAACTGCTTACCCTTTTATCAGCAGTCAGATGTGCTACCAACTAGGCCACGGTCCAAGGCGTATGTTATATGCTTTCCATTATAACCCTTTGCATTCTTTTGTATTAATTTTCAGCCACAAAGTTGGACTCTGGACAGTGGTGGTGGAGCGAGCGATTGGTGGTCATGATGTGGACCATAATAACGCTGGTGCTGACGAAGAGCTACTCCGGCAACCTCATGTCCCTGCTGGCCGTCAGGAGCGTCCCTCAACCCTTCCAGAACCTGAGGGCTGTCCTTGACCATCCTTCGGTCATTATGATCTGGCAGAAGAACTCCGCTGCTGAGCAATATATGCGTGTGAGTGATCATTTAACTCTCTCAGTATTTAAGAACGCATGTATACACATTATTTTGGTTATCATTAGACGATTTTACGCAATGCACTAGTAATTTAGAGTAGACAAAGGAGATGAATCTATATCTATTTCCTCTCTAGCTCCCATATGTTCTTCCTAAACTGAACCATATTGTCTAATAATAGTCAGCATAAACTGTCAAAATGCGTCTTAAACTTCAAGAAATTAACCCTGAGACTATTTCAGTCCTTTCCTGAGCAGATTAAATCGCTTAGTGCTAATAGCATTGCAATATTGCATGGTCCTTAACAATTTAGCTGGGGTATTTCAAACCTGTATTAGGTGTCTTTACGGTATTTGAGTAGACACTAAATGAGCACTGCTGGTTGAAGTAGTCTACTGGCTGATATATCAGGTCACCACTTATAAAGGCTGCCACACACGTCCACATTGATATGCTAGGCCCAACATTGTACATGCCACATTGAGACTAGTTTGAGTGTGTGTGGAGGTGGCTTGATGGTTTGTGTAGGCGTGCAAGACCAGAACGAACTACCAAACCACCGTCACCCACGCTCAAACTGGACTGCATGCCTCTGAGACATGACAGGCCGAACTGAGCCCGCATGCCCAGTTTAAGTCTTTGAGGATTTGATGAAGTGTTTCTTAATTCAATTTTTACTATTTTTAAGTGAATTTGTTCAGCTTATGAAGGATATATAAAAGTCAGAGAGCTAATTAAGATAATCCTTATCCCTTTCATTCCCACAAATTAGAAGACTACACACAATCGCATGGTTATATTCATGATAAAGTGAAATTGCATCTTCAAATACTGAAAGAGATAAACCCTATTGTTTTCATCTGCAGACCGGCCAAACCGACCAATTTCGAGAGGTCTACGAGATGAGGCACCAGGGCCGCCTCATGTTCCGAGGACAAAGGCAGTACGGCGAAGCCCTCCACAACTTGGTCCGGCCCGGCACACACGTTATCATTGATGGGGACACCACCTTGAGGAAGTTGATGACTAAGGCATACTCAACAACAGGTATTAACTACTAGCTGGTGTATTTGGAGAACGTCTTGGAGTCCCACCCAGTGACCCTAAAATCACGCCAAGCTCAGAGTGTTTAATTTTTGTTCACAAGCCTTGGTAACTTTTACTGCCTTCCTTAAGCATGGAGATGGGAGATTGGGTTGGCCTATAGGTCTACCTGTTGACACTGCCATAGCCTGGTTGACCCAGGGCATGACCTGGGTACTTTTGGGTATATTTTGTAGTTGCATTCTTCTGGTCTGGTGGGTAATGGAGTAAACTTCAGGTGTGGTCTGTGGTGTAGCCGGTAACCGAGAGGACCGGGATCGAATACCGGCAAGTAGAGATGGTTGGGCAATCTCCTCACAAGCTTTGCCTCTATTAAGTCTAACAGTAACATAGGTCCGCATCAGGGTATATTGGGTGCCATGTGTTCCCGAGTCCCTTCCACCCAAGAAAAAAAAAAAGAAGAACAAAAAAGTCAACTTCCTCCTTTATGATAGCATTAATCATCTATGTGACCAATTTTACCCCAATATCTCTAGCCGACTTCAGCATCTCAGCGACAATACCGGAGCTCCCAGCGGCTTTCTCGGACTTAATTCTATGTATATTCTATGAACTCAGGGAGCTTTAAGAAAAAATTGGATAAGCATATGGACGAGAAGGGTTGGGTGTGAAGGGGGATCAGCCGGGTTGGGCCAATCAGCGCTCTGCTGACCCCCGTAATCCTGCGTTAATCTCTAACCGGTTTGGTAAGATGATCCTCAGGGTATTAGAGTGTTGAGCCTATAATTGGGCTTTGTAATTGGGGTTGTGTGGGACAGGGATCTGCCTTGCTTAGGCCAATCGGCTTTCTGCAGACTCCCATTTTCTTATGTTCTTATGTTCTTATAGCACTTTCAATGGTTTTGTACCCTATCAAAGGCCTTGTACTGGCTGAGCTGTTCTCGTTTCCATGCAAACTTCACACTAAGCAGGCTTTCAGAATGCTCCTTCTATGCCTCTCTAATTCCATTTTCTGAGTATACAGTCTTGCACTGTCATTATTTATGCATCTTACACCCACGACGTCCTTGCTATGGTCCCTCACATTCTTAGTTAAGTCATAAATCCCATTGATATTATGGGTTCAATAAACTTGTTCTATCACTCTATCCTTTATAGTTTTCTTTGTTCTGTGGACCTCTTTTCCAGCATTATGTTTGGCAGACAGGTATTCTTCCATGCTGCCACCTTCCTTCCATACTTTGAAACATATTTTCTTCTCTCTGACTGCAGCTTTGACATCGTTGTTCCACCACCTGGAGAACTTATTTCTGGGTGGCCCCTTTGTTTTGCCACAGACTTTGCCTGTGGCTTTAAGGAGGCTGCGTTCTATAAAGTTCCATTTGCCATCAACAACAGCTGGCCTAGCACTCACACTTCTTTCAAATTACATCTTTTCGTTGTGGAATCTGTCTTTGTACTCCTCTTTTTCTAATAACCATAATTTCCTTTTTGGTAAATATACTTTCTTTCTCACAGGAACTCTACTTAGGCACATATCACACACTTGGAGCTTGTTTCGGGAGAAGCATTCTTCAGCTGGTATGATCTTAATTTTTCTAACCCATTTCCTGTCAGATTTGCTGGTCAGGAAGTAGTCTATCTAGCTACTGGAGCCACCTAATTCATATGTTATCAGATGGCTCTTCCTCTTCCTGAACATGGTGTAACACACCGCCAGCCATCCCCGTGGCAGCACAGTGCTCCAGTATGTATTCACCTTCCAGGTTCCTTCGACCATATCCCTGTCCTCCGTGCACACCCTCATATCCATTGGCATATGCCCCAACAAGTCTCCTCCCACAATCACTACCTCCCCTTCCTTGCATCCTGCAATCACCCCTAGAAATTCATTCCAGAACTCTTTTTTAACAACTCTATCTAAGCCTACTTGGGGGCATATGCTGATATAGCATCTATTACTCTCGCTCCAACTTTAAGTCTTAGCAAAATCAGTCTTTCATTAAACCTTTAACTTCTATCACACAATCCGCCCACCTCTCTGCCACCAGGAAACCAACCCCTCCTGTGCCATGTTCTTTTCCCTTCCATATCAACTTAAAACGTTAATTCTTTCCAGTTATTAACCTTGGACTTCCCCCTCTCCACCACGTCTCCTGAGCACAATGTTCATTCACTCTGCATCTCTTTAACATTTTCGCAAGCTCACCTGTTCTGCCTCTCATTGTGCCGACATTCACACTTCCGAGCCTGAACTTGGGGGAAGGATCCGCGGTAGTGTCCTTTTGCGATTTTGTATTATTAGGCTTGCGATAGCTCTTATGGGTTTTGGTCATGTTCGATTTACTGTAGGTTGCCAACATTGGAGGTCACTTTCCCCAGGTATCAAGCTCCTGGCTGCCCCAGGTGGTTGTCACTCATAGACCATCCCAAAATATTTATAGGGGTGGGACCGAAATAAGCTGAAACAAACTTCGATGTTCAATAACTTTGTAAGATCTACTGTAGTTCTCTGTCACAATTTAATTGTCAGTTCAGCGGTTCTCGGGTAGGTATAAACAATGACTTACCACATGCTTAACAATATGCATATGCTTGTATATATATTTTTGGTTAAAACATTGTGCAATGATCGTCCAGAGCATTACGAGTAATCGGGAAAAAATTATGTTGTTATGCCTATACAGAACGTTCATCTCTTTTATGTCAGGTAGGAACATTAGTATACTAAATGTTGCTCTCTTCTATGTCAGGTCAGAACATTACTATACTGTATGCTTTTCTCTGCTACCAGATCGGAGCTTTACAATACCGAATGTTACTCTCTGCTACCAGGTCGGAACGATTACTGTACTGGATGTTGTTCTGTGCTACCAGGTCGGAGCATTACTATATTGAATGTTGCTCTCTTCTACTAGGTCGGAACATTATTGTGCTGAAAGTTGATCTTTTCTATTACAGGCCGGTGTGATTACTACCGCTCCCGAGACATGTTCCTGCCCTACAGCAGCGGTATCATCACCCAGAAAAACAGGCCTCTCACTCAAGGAATCAATAAGATGTAGTATCCCACTTGTTCATGTATATATATATATATATATATATATATATATATATATATGTATGCAAAAAGTGTATGTGTCTGTGAATATATATATATACATTTGTCCATCCCAATCAGGGTTCAAATTTATAAAATTATGTTTAACCCTTTATGTACCGATGACGTAATTTTCGTTATATTCTGGAAAATAGTAGATAATTGCATTCAGTTTAGGAAGGACCTCTAGCAACTGAAAGGCTACATACTATCTCATTTAATCCATTTATCTACCATAGATACATCCTAATCTGAATAAAATCGTGTAATAGTTGCCAGAATATGATGAAAAGGACGTCACTGGTGCTGCATGGTTTAACATGTCGGCTTCAATACCATTACACTATGTGGTCATAAATCCTTGGTAACTAATATTCTTTACAGGTTCTAGGTATGTTCAGCAGGATGGCATATCATTTTATTCCATCATACATTTGCCTGACTAAGCTCTCCATCAAATTGAATCAATCCAGAATACATTTGTGGGGTGGGCAAGATTATTATGTTTAACCCCTTGAAGCTCTGTAGCGTTTTAGCGGTTTATTTTGGCTACCATCAGACGATTTTATGCAGCTTAGGAAGGATCTGTGGGTATTAAAAGGGTAAAGGCTATCTCAATCAACCCTCTGACTTCCATATACCCTTCCTAATCTGAATAAAATCGTCTAATAATGACCAGAACACAGAACAGAAATGCGTATTGGAGCTTGAAAGGATTAACTAATCCATGTGCGTATGTATGAAATTGACAAATTGTTTCCACTCAATCAATGATTTGAGACAAAGGGCAGGTTACCTGTACAAGTGTCTCCCGCAAAAGAGTAACTAGAGCCAAATTTATGGGATGTTGGCCCGTTGGGGCATAATGCCTGGACACACGAAGTGTGTAAGTCATGAATATAAACACCATATGAGGAGGAGCACTTATTGACAACGTTTCGCAGATAGCTTCTTCAGGTCACTGAGTGACATGAAGAAGCTATCTGCGAAACGTTGTCAATAAAGTGCTCCTCATCATATGGCGTTTATATTCATTGTGTCAACTTTTCTAAGTTATTTCAACATTGTGTAAGTCATAGGATGAAGGAAAAGTTTACTTTTGATTAGCCTGTTTGTTGAGCTTGGGGCGTTGTGCCCCAAATGAGTTTCTATTCCACCTTTTGACTGCATTTGGTTGACCGCGGTTAAGGGTGCGTTATTTAATCAACTCTGCGTATGCAGAGTTTGGTATCGCCCCCCGTATAGTGGGTACCACACGAAAAAAAAAATATGTCGTCGTCGTCGTCCGTCTGTCTCGGAACTCCTCCTAGACCGTTGGACGGATATTCACCAAATTTCACACGAACATTTGTTGCGTGAATGCAAACGTCAGTCAAAAAAGATTTTTTGAATTTATGCAATAGTTGTGATTTTAGGTCCAAAATATGGTTTTGACCCCCCCCCCCCCACCTCCTGGACGCCCCCCCCCCCCCCCCCCCCCCCCCCCAGCAATGATGGCGTTCTTAGTGTGTGAGCCCCGAAGAGGCTCACACACTAAGAACGCATTCATTCTGGGAGCGAAAACATCTCACTACGCATTTGCTAGGTTAAGTTAGTTTAGTTGGCATTAGAAGTGATGGTAGTAATATTTGGATTTATGGTGATAGTAGTGATAATGGTGATAATTGTAGTGATGATGGTTGTAGTTGTATTCGTGATGATGACAGTAGTGATGATGATGACAGTAGTAGATATGATGGTGACAGTAGTAGTAATGATGGTCATAATAGTAGTGATGATGGTGACAAGTAATGATGATAGTTGTAGTGATAATAATGACAGTAGTGATGATGGTAGTGACGATGGTGTGAGTACTAGTGATGATGGTGAGTAGTAGTGAGGATGGTGAAATTTGTAGTGATGATGACGATAGTTGTGGTGATGAAGTTCATAGTAATGGTGATGATGGCAGTAGTAGTTATTATGGTGATAGTAGAATAAATTATGGTAATATTTGTGACAGTAGTAATGATGATGGTTATAGTAGTAGTGATGATGTTAACAGTAGTAATGATGATTGTAAGATGGTGGTGATGATATTAGTAATGATGGTTGATAGTTGTAGTATCAATGATGATAGTAGTGATTAAGATGCTAGTGACAATGGACAATGATTATGGTGAGAGTAGTAGTGATAATTGTAATTGTAGTAGTGATGATGATCATAGTAATGGTGATGATGACAGTAATCGTGATGATTGTGGCAGTTGTAGTGATGATGGCAGTTGTAGTGATGATGGCAGTAGTAGTGATTATGTTGATTGTGATTGATGATGGTATTAGTAGTGATGATGGTAACCCATCGCAGAGTTGGGTATGCCGTTTTGATTTTGGGCAAAACGGCACGTCTACTTTATTTATTATTAATCCCTGCATATATATTTGTTTTCGCTTCTTCCCTAGACCTCTATCAAACATGTCAAATAAAACATCCCAAAGACCCCCTTTCGAGATTAATTTGTACGTTTTTCAGTAGAAAAATGGATACAGGTCGGTTCATCCTATATTACAGGCTCACTATCGCTCGCCAGGAGAAAATCGAGTGGCACTAAGAAATGGGCGAAAATCTTAACTTTTGAAAACGAATAGGCGCTAAACATGAAGGAGAAAGAGAATTTAGAATAAAATAAGTACTTCCCCTTAACCTGCCTACGTATGCAGTATTTGTTGCGCTCGCCTCTTGGCCATCCGTAACTATATTTATCCTCTATAGATGTATTCTCAGTCTTTCTTCTATTCAACAAGTGAACTCTGGAACTCTCTCCCTCAATCAATCTTGTCTTCATCTTATGACTTAAATTGCCTAGACCTCGTGTGTCTAGGCATTTTAACCCCAACGTCCCTTGAATTTGTCTTTGTCACTCTTTTGGCTTTGTGGGAGACACTCGTGCAGGCAACCTGCATACAAACAACATACAAAATGTTTACTGTGTATGTAGTATATTGAATAACATAATTTATCCTTCGGCAGACTACTCAAACTCTTCGAAAGTGGATTGTTTAATAAGATGGTAAACAGTGACACCAACTCAACCCAATGCTCGAACGTAAAGAAGAAAATCATAGTAAACACAACGCTCTCTATAAAAAATATTTGGGTAAGCACATGCAATGATAATATTGTTATATGCCTACCTCATATTTGTTTTACAATATATATATATATATATATATATATATATATATATATAATATATATATATATATATATATACTGTATATATATACCTGTATTTATATATATAATTATTGCATAATTGTTCAATACAGTGGCCATCTAAGCAACAAAATCGGGTGATATATTATTGTACTGTATTGTATATGTGAATAATTACAACTATAATATATTTCAGGGGATGTTTGTGGTGCTGGTTGTTGGTGTTATGGCTGGTGTCTTGGTGCTGCTGATGGAAATTATCGGCGCTAAATTTATCTTTTCTCGTTAACCCTTTCAAGAACCGATGACGCATTTCTGTTCTGCTTACTGGATATTATTGCCGATGTTATTCAGATTACGATGAGTTGAATATGCGGTTTTGTGTTATTTTGGGGTATAATAGGATCAATGAACCAAAATGAATTCCTGTTGAGGGTGAAAGCCACGAGTGAGTAACAAAATACCTCCCTTGACTGTGAACAAACTTGCACAAATGCTGTGAGGTCGAGTCTCTTTCAGTATGTGTTTTTTTGGGTGTTTTTTTTTTTACACTTTATTCTGATTGTCATTATATGTTACTACACAACTTGGGAAAGACCTCTAAGAATTTAAAAAGGGTAATACTTAATCTCAATTAGCTCTCTAACTTCCATAGGTTCTTCCTAAGCTGAATATTATCGCCTACTAAATAGCCAGAAGAAACTGAAACACTTGTCATAATCCAGAAGGGGTTAAATGCTGAAAATGGTTATGTATACATTGATGACTGACCGATATCTCAAGCCTGGACACTCAAGGATGTATGATGTGGACTCTTATAATCTGCTCTGTTATGGACTATTTGTTTAACATAATATATAACAGAGTAACTTTCTTGTTTTCTAAGTAATGTCCATACAATTTAAATACAGCTTTTCACGTGCAAAAAAACAAAAACAAAAAACAAGTGGTAACTATACTATGTTTAATTCCAGCTGAGGATAAAATAAATCCCTTGGCATTTGATGCATCGATACTTAATGAAACAATATGATACTGCTATGATTTTGCGTCGTATTAATGCCAAGTTTTCATAATTCACAATATATTTCGCTACATAATCCACGTAATAGCCGGGTAACTTAGATACAAACATGGCAATTTACCCTCAGCTGAAGAAAAAATATATACTATAGTGTGTACTCCCAGGGGTGGATTAAGGGTGCATGGGGCCCCTGGCTAAAATTCAGGTGGGGGGCCACAGTAGTCCTATATATGCTAATTAGTTACTAATAAATATAGAGAGGAAACTTAAGCCTGTGTATTATATTATTATCCGTTTTGTCTTCGTGGTGCGATGCATAAGGTGTTGATTTTCGGTGTGAGCATCCTGGATTCGAATCCACGGACTGCCACATGTGTTTGTAAATTTCATTATTCGATTTTAGGAGTATAGTTGGTTGTTGGAAGGAACATAATAATTGATGTAAACGTTCCATACTAATAGTTCCTGTACATGAATACATTAAAGGGAGATGGGCGTAATTATCGGTTCATTTATGGATCTTTTTATACTTTTTTTGTTTAGTTTTAGTTTCCTCCCTAGACCTCAATCAAGCTTTACAAATCCCCCCCCCCCCCCCCCCTTCTTTCAAGATACATTTGTACATTTTTCGATAGAAAAATGCCCCGGCCGAAGGCCAGTTCCTCTTAAATTACAGGCTCGCTATCGCTCGCCAGGAAAAGTTCGGTACCTAAATAACACGATAACTCTAAATATTGACAAAGAAATGTGGCGAAAGGTCTATAAATCGCCAAACTAATGGGTCAAACGTCTTATAAGATCTGAAACTAATGGGGCTATACACAAGGACGACAGAAGACCAGAAAAACGACCCATCTTCCCTTAATCGTGCATGCATTATAATTTTGGTTTACACTTTATCAATTTCTAGGACGTTATAAGGTATAAACATTGGATTATCAAATAACTTTGCAATTTTATAATGTATATCCTGAACTTAAAGTTTAGGAATACATTTCGAATATCATGACTAGGAGTACTCTCTCTCCCTCTCTCTTCTTTTCTATCTTTTCCTTCAACTTTCCTTTTCTATCGGATATGCCATCTCTACTAGAATTAAGTCCTGACCACCTCGTTTGGATCGTAAGGTCTGTGTGGCCAGTGTATATATGTAAATCTCTCTCTCTCTCTCTCTCTCTCTCTCTCTCTCTCTCTCTCTCTCTCTCTCTCTCTCTCGTGTAAAATATCAGCAGGTGACTTGTGGCACCGTATTTACCATAGAAGGAGGAGTATGAGGGAAATACTACCGGGATCTATCATGTTTAGTTTTCGAACTTTCGGTAACTTCACGTAGCCATCATCAGGAATGGTATAAAAATGCCAAACGAACATCTTAAAATCTCAGAATTAATGGGGCTAAACATGAGGGAGAAGCTGGTAAAGAACATCCCCTTAACCCATACCTTACCAGGGACGTCCTATTTATCATATTCTGGCAACTATTAGACGATTTCATTCATCTTAGGAAGGACCTATATCAACAATAAGGCTTCAATATATCTCAACCAACCCTTTTAACTACCACCGATCCTTCCTAAGCTGCATAATATTGTCAAAATATAGCTAGAATAAAACATAGTTCACGTCGCTGGTACTCAAAGGCTTAATGAGGCTTTGGAGAGGAAGGAGCCGCGAATGCTGTGATTTTTAAAGATATCACAAAATTATATGACTCGCTTTATCTTAATATTTTACTAAAGTTCAAATTGTGTGTATTATCTAGAGATAAAAGTCAATTGTTTGTGTTTTAGATGTATCCAGACAAATAACACACACAACAAAGCCACTCCAACAGCTTCCTCTCTCTCCAACACCCCATATCTCCTTTTAACACTCTTGAAAACGTAGATACGAGGTGCCGTTGTAAAGGCTCATCCCTCAATACCTTCACCTGACCTGACCTGGCTAATAACACACACAACAAAGCCACTCCAACAGCTTTAACTCTCTCCAGCACTCTTCGAAAAGTATATATGAGGTGCCGTTGTAAAGGCTTATGATTATCCCTCAATACCTTCACCTGACCTGACCTAAGTAACATACAGCAACTATGCATTTACAATCGGGATTTATCTTCTCAATTATTCATTGGTACGGGTGGTCGACAGAGCTTAACTTTAAGTGGGGGATGGTTTTTTGTGCTTTTTTTTTTTAGCGTATCGAAAAATGTACAAATTTATCTTGAAGGGGTTTTGTGGGTGTTTCCAATGATTGATGGAGGTTTAGGAAGTAATCTAAAAAACTAATATACAGATAATTAAATAAGCAAAGTAAATACGCCCATCTCCTCTTAACACTTATGCTGCGGGCATATTTCCGCCATATTAGGGCTCATTCAGGCACTCTTGATTGATTAAGCAAGTGTCTGAATGAAATGAAATGTATTCAACTAAAAACTAGAAGAAAATAGATTCAAAATGACACCAGAAAGAGCTTCGTAGTGCGCAGGCTTCACCCGCAGCGCTACCATATACATTCGCTAATACTTAGCAATTATCGCGAATGTCGTGCTACATTTGCCTTTGGCAGCGCTGTATGTCTAGCGAGATTATGACTCTTACTCCTCAGTGCCTCGGCCGCCTAGCTGGAGAGAGGAAGGGGGCCCTGCCGCGCTCCCACTCACTCGCACTCGATCCTACAGGCTTTAAGAGGCTTTAAATGCATGTAAATTGCTGTAAATTGCCATGACGTTCCAGAATGTCTCCTGCAACCAATAGGTTAAGGTTTCACCTTTCCTTGCATCTATTAGTATCTCTATTTATCTATTGACAGCCACTTTGATTCTCGAGGGGGTGGACATGAATGAATCGCCCCCATGCTCTTGAGTCATCGATTAGCTGGCACCCCTTCTCCCACCTAACACCACTTGCAACTGCCTTTCAACATAGTCCCATCCTTATGCTGTTGAAATATCTAACCCAAGAGTGAACCGATTTTCTCAGACTTATTTCTACTCAATAAGTAAGCTCTGGAACTCTCTCCCTCAATCTGTCTTTCCCTCATCCTAGACTTAATCTGCTTCAAGCTCCATGGGTCCAGACATTTTGATACTAACGTACCTTGATTATGGCTCTCTTTCACTCTTTCAACTGTGAAGGACACTTGTTAGAGGCATTTTTGCCTTATATCTCCTTCATAAACATAGAAGGAGAGAATTTCACTCTCGGTCTACCTCTTCCTCACTACCCTTCCACCTACTTCTTATAAATGTTTGTCACTCTTCATAAGATTCACATGATCAAACCACCTCAAGATATTCCTCTTCAAATCATCCAGCACATCCACATCCACACCACATAGCTCCCGTTCAGTTCCTTATTCACCCAACACCACTTTCATGCAAATACCTTCCAACTCAATCTCTCCCTTTCACTCTCGGTCTGCTTCTTCCTCTCTGTTTACTAACTCACTCTCATACAATCTTTTCGTCAGTCTCTGATTTCCAAGCTGGACGGGCTGTGTAAATAAGCCAAAAAGTGGGAGCAGCAAGGAAAGGTAAGAGAGGGGATTGCGTAAGTGTGTGTGTGTGTTAATCCAATGCTTGTCATAATGTTCAGCTCAATTACCAATATTAAACCTTTTAAGATTCGGTTATGCATTTCTTTTCTGCTTCTGGCTATTATTAAGCGATTGTTTTCAGATTAGGAAGGATATATGGAAGAAAGAGGGTTAATTAAGATGGTCTTTACCCATTCAATTCCCATAAATTCTTCCTGAGTTGTATATAATCGTATAATGATAGCCAGAATAAACTGTCAAAATGCGTCATGATCTGCAGAGTTAAAATTGTGTCTCTCATGCCCTTCTCGACTATCTCGATCACCAATTTTCATCTGTCCACTTCAAAATGTAAGTGTTATCAGAAATTCAGCCACCTAACAGTATTTATCTTCTGTAGCGATGTAAAAGCTTCCTCGTTGAAAATTGCAGAACAGATTGCTCAAGTACATCGTCTTTATTATATTAACGCCCTGAGTATTAATTTATGACACGTTTTGGCAGTTTACTCAGGCTATCTTTAGACGATTGATTTAGATTAGGTAGAATATATGTAAGAAATTGGGTTAATAGAGACCGCCTTTACCCTAATAATCCCACAGATATTTCCTAAGCTGAATACAATCGTAGAATGATAGCCAGAATAAACTGTGAACATGTGTCATGATCCTCAAGGGGTAAAGTAATGCATACTATCTTGTTTCGATGTGCCACTTGCAAACACACATGGAGATGACAAGATTAAGAAGAAATATCTTGCAGCCAGTTGTATGTAACATCGCCATCTGAAATGTAATTTTGTTTTACTTTTATTTATTTTTTTGGTCACCGATAATAAACAATAGAGAAAATAGGGCATATGAACTACTTGTATTTTCTTAGCAACCCTATCAACATTTGTAGATTATATTATTTTAAAGGTTCACTTGCGGCAACAAATGTTGTGAATTTCACAGTAATGAAGTATAAACATGTTGAAAAATACACAAGGCAGATGCAGAGAACCAACATATCAAACTACTCGTGTGCTATCAGTTTACAGATATAAACAAATATATAGTTACACACATCAGCTGCAGGTAATGAACATGCCAAAATACTCGTATATTATCAGTTTACAGATATAAAACATCAATACACATTCCAGCTGCGGTGATCCAACATGCCAAAATACTCGTATATTATCAATTTACAGATATAAAACATCAATACACATTCCAGCTGCGGTGATCCAACATGCCAAAATACTCGTATATTATCAGTTTACAGATATAAAACATCAATACACATTCCAGCTGCGGTGATCCAACATGCCAAACTACTCGTATATTATCAGTTTACTGATATAAGGAGTCAATCCACTAGGCAGCTGCAGGGAACCAACAGGACAAACTACTCGTAAGATAAAAGATTAATTAATTAGTCATATACAGTTCCACCACCTATAGCACCACACTACAGATATACAAGGAATCAATAACATTTTGACTGCATCCAGAAGTGAATGCATCTAAACAATCGGTGACCAAATACGTATTGCTTAGTTTTCTGTGACTACTGCGCTAATAAATACCGTATTGTGGGTGGCAGTGCGCATAAGTTGATACACAGCAATACCCTGCATTATGCATTAAGCCGGTATCCCACGAGCGCTTTTTCACTCATCATTTATCTGGCAGCTTATGTGGTCAACATATATAATATTTCGGTTGCCTAAATTCATCTATCATCAGTCTAGTTTCCGATACCGTTGTAAAATATTCAATAAATGTTGCCAGAAAAATGTTGATTATCGAATGTTGACTATAAAAGCTCTCGTGTGATACCGGCTTTACAGAGCGAATTGTGGCTGAACTTAACCCCGATTCCATTGTACATTTTCTCTTTTACAGAATAATGAAAGAAAACTTACAATTTTGGGATACTAAAATATATAGATTTATTACCTATTGTTTCGAAGCACTGGGTACTCGATTCATGGTTTCAAACACAGTGTTACTACCCAGTGCTCACATTATGCATGTGTTCATAACTAAAGATACATTGGCAAAAATTCATGAAAACTAATTAATTGGATAACAAAACAATATCATTATATCTACAGTATTATGATCTTGATTTACATGCATCACAGTAAATTTAGAAATATGCTTTTAATGTTTTACGATCTCACCCGAGACTACGAAGCATAACAAAAAGTTAACCCCGTTAACAATACGGTTGTTTAAGTATTATCTTACAGCAATCCTAGACTTAATTATTACATCGTTCATACTTGAGAACATAAATTGAAACCATTTCTAATTGAGCTTCTCAGATAATTATTATAGATTCACTGTTATTAAAGACATATTAAGAGAGTGTGAAATGTTGCCACACTGGCGTGGTGTGTGGTGTGTGGCCTTCTATTGTATCTCCGCGTTCGTTGCTGATTCCCACTAGTATTCCACAGTAATAAGAGACTGTATTTCACTGAACGACACCACAGCCGAGAACGGACTTATCCATAGGGATATAATTATAAAAGTTGAATGCATTTAGGTATGCTACATTAATGACACAATAGCCTACACACGAGAAGATACAGTACAGTACATCATGTAAGGAAATATCCTGAGACAACAACACTGATTTGGTTGTTTTAGCTTACGGAAACATTTCAGAGCATTTCATCTGATTATCAAAATTGTGCAGTACAATGATCTTACATTTCTCCGCAGAAAATTGTCTGCTACTGAATTTGGTGTTCTATTTTGTCCATCACTAATTATTTGATGTGTTGTTTCTATCATTATGAATACAATATAAACGCGTTTTGTGAGTTTTATAGAGCAAAATGTTAAAGTGGCGTGTATGGGAAAAGAGCGAAGGAAGGAGAAGCTGCTTAGGGGCGGCGGAATCTTGAGGGGAGGAAGGGAGGAGACGATTGGGGGAGGGCAAAGTGTGGTGGGGAGGGAGGGAAGGGAAGAGGAAGGAGTGAGAGGGAAGGGGTGGGGGTGAAGGAGTGTGGAGGTTAGGGAGGCAGAAGCATGGAGAGAGGAATATGGAGGAAGCGGTTGGGGGAGGGAGTGGGGAAGTACGAAGGGGTAGGTAAGGAGAGAGGGTGGGGGAGAGGGGGGAGAGTTGCCAAGCCAGCTAGTCCAGTACACCATTGACTTCTCGCGTGGGTGTGTTGCTTGCTTTGCAGACACGGATTATAGAGAGTTTCCTTGTTTCTGACCGCTTAACTTCATCAACATGGGTATGTAGGTGTTGTAATAGTTTGTAGATAAGTTAGTTTGAGTGTCAAGACAATTAAATGCCCCGAGGAGAGGAAATACAAAGGGAGAAAGGATATCAACCTGAACAAACCCAACATCACTCCACAGATCTCCATCGGCCCCAGGTTATCCTTGTACACTCTAGGACAGAAATCGTGGCCTTCATTTGTCGAATTTATCCCGGGCGGAATTTAATTATGTCATTAATTCTTTACCTAGTGTATACAGTGCAGGGTTTCATTTCTGCTATTCCATTAGTCGGTAATTCTGCATAACTACTACTCCTGCTATTTTATGTTTAATTTATTTTATTTGTGTATGTTAATGCTTTGTAAGTGTGCATTTTCTATTTAGAAAGTGAGGAAAGCCCAATTTATTAGCATTTGTATTATTAATTGTAATTCCGATACCTCAACAATCTAGGGGAGAGTTTGGGAATGCGGGGTTTTGGGTTGGGTAAAAATAGGGGTATTATGGGAATAACTCTAAAAATGTAATAAATACAATTGAAAAAAACCCAAAATGTTTAAATCAGAGCCAAGTTTTGGCAAAAGTTGGCTCGGATTTGGCCAAGGTAAATCTACAGTTATACTACCCCTCCCCCACTACCCCCCACCACCTTCCCCCCCTCAAAACACGCCTTTTAGCGTGTTTTTTGGATGGTTCAGCAAACGCGGAAACTGGAAAAAAACTTATTTTGATAAAAATTTATCACCAACCAGATAAAAGTTTTTCAGGTAATTTGTTGTGTTTTTTTATTTTTTATTTGATATACAGTGTTGTTTAATACCGAGGACCGTCACATTTTAGTATTTTTAACATTAGCCTAACCTAACATAACCTAACCGAAAACTAACCTGTCTCGCGACCGGTCTAAACCCAGCTCATGTTCCCTGTTTATGGGTGCGCGACGGTCTAAACCCAGCTCACGTTCCCTGTTTATGGGTTCGCGAAGGTTTGTAATACTTCAATGTATCTATTCCAAGTCAAATATACATTTCCGCGCATCATCAAGCCATACTAAGTCTACTAATAATAATATTAACCCATTAGTACCAACAGAATAGCGACAAAATAGGGGTAGTATAACTGTAGATTCATCGAAAACCCCAAAGTGTTGACCAAACTTGGCTGGTGTTTGTCGAATTTTTAGAGTCCAAAATCACAGTAACCTCATTTTGAAAGTTGGCTGGGGTTTTCTTGTTTTTCACTGTTGAAAAACTCAGTAAGAATGTGGTTAACATTAACCTAACCTAACCTAACCTAACCTAACCTAACCTAACCTAACCTAACCTAGTATTATGGGTGGGGGCTGCTGCCCCCACACCCCCGCTAATTCCATGAAATCCGAGGCAAGTTTTGTCATTAACCTAACCAAATAACCTAACCTAACCTAACCTAGTATTATGGTGTTAACATTAGCCTAACCTAACCTAACCTAACCTAGTATTATGGGTTTTGCCCTTTTTGGACTCTGAAAATTGGCCAAATCCGAGCCAACTTTGCCAAAAGTTGGCCCGGATTTCAAATTTTTTGGGTTTTTTCGGTTAATATACAGGAGACGCAACAACGTGTTTTTCAGGTATTTTTTTTGGAATTTTGATTTTGTTTTTGGTGTTTTAGTCTAATCTAGTGATGAAATTGAATGGGAATTAAGCATTTACCCATTATCCATCAATCTAAAGACACGCCCCCCGATAGTGGGGAGGGCTATGAAGATCAGAGAAATTGAGGGGTAAAAAGCGTATAGAACACTATAGAACACGTTAATACACATTTGTAACCCAAATTTGGCTCGGGTTTGTTCAATTTCCAGACCCATTAAACCTGACTTTTTGAAAACCCGAGCCAAGTTTTGACGAAACTTGGCTCGGATTTAACTAATTTAAAAATGAAAATAACACAGTAACCTTATTAACATGTTGGCTCGGGTTTTGTAAATTTCCATACCCATATAACCCGACATTTCGAAAACACGAGCCAAGGCTCGGATTTTACTAATGTTCATGTTAAAATTACACAGTAACCCTAATAAAATCTTTGTTTGGGTTTTCATAAGGTTAACATTACCCTAACCTAACGAAGTAAGAATGGGGTTAACATTAGCCTAACCTAACAACCTTACCTAACCTAACCTAGTAAGAATGGGGTTAACATTAGCCTAACCTAACAACCTTACCTAACCTAGTAAGAATGGGGTTAACATTAGCCTAACCTAACAACCTTACCTAACCTAACCTAGTAAGAATGGGGTTAACATTAGCCTAACCTAACAACCTTACCTAACCTAACCTAGTAAGAATGGGGTTAACATTAGCCTAACCTAACAACCTTACCTAACCTAACCTAGTAAGAATGGGGTTAACATTAGCCTATCCTAACCTAACAACCTTACCTAACCTAACCTAGTAAGAATGGGGTTAACATTAGCCTAACCTAACAACCTTACCTAACCTAACCTAGTATTATTGGTGGGGGCTGCCGCCCCCACACCCCCGCTGGTTGGGTACTGGCTGAAAAACTTGTTGTTTTACAGTAGGCCTACGTATTTTATGTTATTTTTGTTCTCCCTTATAATACATTTCAGCTCTTAATGACATATATAGCCTATGCTCTACCGGACCTATTAGGCCTAAAAAGATCGATGGGCTAACTGTCGGTCCAAAACATCAGTATGGTAACCAACTAGCCCTTGCATGCCAGTTTAATCCTATGCGAAAAAATCTTTTACTTTATGTTACTTTGCGATGACCCATTAAGATTCCCTAGCTAGCTGTGGTCCGGCTCCTTTATGTTGTCCCAACCAACCAACTAACCTTAATGAACAGAGGAGGTACTGGGCTGCCTGGCTGGCCGCTGGAGGGTCGATCACCACTCATCTTGGTCAACAGCTGGTGGATTTTTGTTTCAAAAATTTCCATGTAAAACAAGTGTATGTGCATTTCAAAACCAGCTGTCCTCGTCAGCTGTATTTGGAACACTGGTTATTGCACTTTGGACAGTTTACACTTATTGGAAGGCGAAAAGGTCTTAAGCAGCCTCAGTGTTTTTAAAGACGGTGGAAAAAGCTTTGATCGGCTCACACCCTCTACACAAGCTGGCCAGAGTCAAACTGACAGCTTATATCCTGGGCCACCTGTTTTCCAAATCATGGCATCACCTGATTGGTCGATAGACATCACGTGTCAGTGAACTCGAGTACTCTTGGCATGAATTAGGTAGGGTGATTACTTTGGCTACGACGCCACCAGTATGGTTCATTGCATTCGCCACCAGATGTCTCAGTTGTTGACTGACAGTCACGAAAAAGAAGTCTCCCAGATGAAGACGAAAAAGAAGAAGTGTAAACAAACCCTTAAAACGTAAATATCCATATAATATGTATTATGTTAGTTTCCCGGGAATGACACCTACATCAACAATTTGGAGAAAAATCGCTTAATCACATGCTATTGAGCTTAATTTTTTACCAATATTGTAGCGCCTCCTGTATATTGACCGTTTTTTCAATTGTATTTATTACATTTTTAGAGTTATTCCCATAATACCCCTATTTTTACCCCACCCAAAACCCCACATTCCCAAACTCTCCCCTAGATTGTTGAAGTATCGGAATTACAATTAATAATACAAATGCTAATAAATAGGGCAGTAGCATTCAAGTAGACTACTGCAGGGCTCTTCTTCTTCTTCTTCTTACCTCTGACCGGGTATAGGCTATCCTAGTGTTTACTAGCCTATGCCCCTTTGAAAGGACATTAGCATAACCTAACAACCTTACCTAACCTATCCTAGTATTATAGGTGGGGGCTGCCGCCCCGACACCCCCGCTTTGACTTAGATTTTTGGTGTATTTGTCTGTGAAGTGGGTATTTTTCAATTTGTTGATAACGAAAATCGGAATTTTTTTATTTTAATACCACAAATTTTCCGAGTGTTTTTTATAAACAAAATTGGTCATTTGCATCAATATATAGTGTTTGTAATTAATTAGAAATCTCGGGAAAACCTATTTTCCCCATTAGGCCTATCGATCGATGTTGAGACTCGATGTTGAGACAGCCCCTCGATAGTGATTTGAAAAGACATTAGCCTAACCTAACAACCTTACCTAACCTAACCTAACCTAACCTAGTATTATGAGTGGGGGCTGCCGCCCCCACACCCCCGCTGGTTGAGTACTAATCCCTTAATAAAAAAAAATAATAATTGGCTGTCGATTATACGAAGGTGAAAGAAAAGTCGATGAAGTCTATGGTGTTTACTCTGCAATCTTCAGCTTGATTGTACATTGATAACGGGAAAGTACCGTATTGACAACCTTGTTACGAAAATTAAATTTGGAAAATGTAATTTTAATACCACGAATTTTCAGAGTATTTTTTATAAACAAAATAGGTCATTTGCATCAATATATAGTATTTGTAATTAATTAGAAATCTCGGGAAAACCTATTTTCCCCATTAGGCCTATCGATCAATGTTGAGACACACCCCCCAATAGTGATTTGAAAAGACATTAGCCTAACCTAACAACCTTACCTAACCTAACCTAGTATTATGGGTGGGGGCTGCCGCCCCCACACCCCCGCTGTTTGAGTGCTCCCTTAATAAAAAAAAAAAAAAAAAAAAAATGGCTGTTGATTATACGAATGTGAAAGAAACGTCGATGAAGTCTATGGTGTTTACTCTGCAATGTTCAGCTTGATTGTACATTGATAACAGGAAAGTACCGTATTGACAACCTTGTTACGAAAATTAAATTTTAGTACCATACTTTTATATTAGGTCTTTCCGAGGGTTTAACACGTTTTCATATGATCTTTACAGCTATCGATGACTGAAAGTACCGTATTGACAACCTTGTTACGAAAAAGACATTTTAGTACCATACATTTTTATTAGGTTTTGCCGAGGGTTAAAACAAATTTTCTTATGATCTTTAGAGCATATAGATTCAATATTTATCTTCAAATATATCAACAAAATTCGTGGTATTAAAATAACATTGAACCTTAAATTTTAGTACCATACTTTTATATTAGGTTTTTCCGAGGGTTTAACACATTTTCATATGATCTTTAGAGCTATCGATGACTCAAAGTAGAAAGTACCGTATTGACAACCTTGTTACGAAAAAGAAATGTTAGTACCATACTTTTTTATTAGGTTTTGCCGAGGGTTAAACAAAAAAATCTTATGATCTTTAGAGCATATAGATTCAATATCTATCTTCAAATATATCAACAAAATTTGTGGTATTAAAATAACATTAAATCCGAAAATCCTCCATGCGGACTATATAGAGAAAAATATGGCGAATCTATTGGTGCCTATTTTCCTTATTAAATTGTTTCTCATAACGTCGCACTAGTGTCCTTGAATATTATCAATTGGGCTTTCCTCACTTTCTAAATTGAAAATACACACTCACAAAAGTTACAAAGCATTAACATACGTGAGTGTGTGTGTGTGGGGGGGCTGAGGATATGTCCCTATGTAATGGACGAAATTGGCCTTTTTGACATGGAAAAGACCCTGTAATGCAAGCCTAAGGGTCTATTTACGGTTATATATTGAAGAAAGATAGCCATACTCGAGAAATACCGCCAAAAATATCCCTAAATGTGAGGAAAACTAACCTTGCATAAGGCCTTCCAGGAGGTTGTGTTTGAAACTGAAGTCACAGGCGAAGTGCATTGTGGGTACAAGTTAAAATGTATTGTTACAAATCGATATCCCAAAAACTATTTGTAGAGAAATGAGAAAGTAATAAATTCAGACAGTATGTAAAACACTGGAAGAGACAATTGTAAAAGATAATAATTTGTTGAGAAAATAACTCACTAGGTGAAGCTCCACTCTGATTGGCTAATGAACATCCGGGAACTTCTGGGAGGAGCCTAGCATGTAAACAAAGTGTTATGGACTCAGTGAACTGGCTGGACAAAACTAGGGCCTAACTCTGACATTTTTATAGGGGGGTGACAATCATTGACAAAATAAGAAAAGTATCCCTTATCCGCGCATCTGTAGGGTCCCTTGAGTAAGGTAAGATCAACAACAAATAATTACCTAAGACAGGAATCCCGTAATCGAGGAGTAGTAGTGGTGTAGTTAACCCATTTGTTTACTCTTAAAAGTCGCAAAATCCGAGCCAAGTTTTGCCAAAACTTGGCTTGAGTTTTCCAAAATTCGGGTTTTATGGCTTTGCAATTTCGGGAAACCTGAGCCAAATTTCTAAATGAGGTTACTGTAATTATTTGTCTACAAACTCGCAAAATCCGAGCCAGCTTCAGCCATAACTTGGCTCGGGTTTTCGAAATATTGGGGTTTAGGCCTTTGAAATACCTTAACACCTTACGAGCGGCCTATGCGGTTTATTTATATGTACCGCCCAGCGGGGTGTTTTTAGCCAAAATAGGGCTGTTTACGTGATCATTTTCATGCCTAAATAAGGCCCAGAACGTAAAACAAGTACCTATCCCTGAAAGGGCATAAACAGAGCTTTCGAATGACACCATAACGATCCTTTTATGATGGCTAGTTTTCTTGCAATAACCGTGCAACGCGAGTGCAAAAAGCATGTAATTAGCCACTTTCCCGATACAATTCCTTATATAGCGAGTGAGAGAGGGAGGAGGGAGCTGGGATTCGTGTCAGTATGTTCGCCGCGGTGGTCTGGTGCAGTCATACGCTCGCTACTCTCCTGCCACCACTTGTCTCTCTCTCTCAGCAACATTACGTGCTGAAATTGCCACTCGACCTATGTCGAGCGCCGCCACATAGTCCAGCTTTATTTAACTCGACTTATGTGGTGAGCCGCTAATTAAGGGTTAAAACCCGAGCCAAGTTTTGCTAAAATACGTTTTTATCGCCGTTTTACGCATTTAACCCCTCATTTTCCCTGTACTTCATAGCCCTCCCCACTATCTCGCGGCGTGTCTTAAGATCGTTGTATAATGGGGAAAACGGTTTCGCCGAGGGTTGTAATTATTTCCAAACACTATATACTGTATTGATGAAAACTAACAGGGAAAAATAAAAAAATCCATGGGAAAATTCGTGACATAAAATTAAGTTTTTCCTCCCTTTCAAACTGCATAAAATCGTCTAATATTAGCCAGAATAAAGTTAAAAAGACGTAGCCGGTAGAGAAGGGGTTAAACAATCATAAACATCAGATACAACAGGAGGGCTTCTGTTTACTTCATCTTTGTCTGTAAAAATACCCATTGTGCGTGTGTGTGTGTGTGTGTGTGGGGGGGGGGGGGGGGCTTGCTTCTCTCCTCCCCTCTTCTTCCTCCATTAGTACACCAACGCGGCAGCCCCGTTTTCTATAACTCATACAGTAACGGTGACATCCTTTCCATTATATTCTGGCAAGTATTAGACTATTTTATTCAGCTTAGAAAGGACGTCTACCAAAAAAAAGAGGTAAAAATTGAGGAGACCCCGGACAGCCTTTTCACTAGTTAATGTTTGTTTTGTTTTGTTTTTTCTTCGATATACAATGTTCTTTTATATCAAGGACCACTGGTAATGAGTATTTACCCATTATCCAACAATCTAAAATCACGCACCCGATAGTGGGGAGGGCTATGGAGATCAGGGAAAATGTGGGGTTAAAGAAGTAATAAGCCGCTAATAGAGGTTTTAAAATTAAACTTGGCTCAGGTTTCCTTGTTTCTCAACTTAAGAAAACCTCAAAATGGAAAAACCCGAACCAAGTTTTGGCAAAACTTGGCTCGGATTAAAAAAAAAATCAGAGTCCAAAAACCCTTAAAATTAATTTCCAAACTTTGACCTAGTATATTAACCTAACCAAACAACCTAACCTAACCTAACCTAGACCTAGTACGTCAGATACAAAAGTAGCCCTTGCATGCCAGCTACTTTGGGTGCATTGTATGCCCAATACGTTGGATACAAAACTAGCCCTTGCATGCCAGCTACTGGGGGTGCATAGTACCCAGTACGTGGAATACAAAACTAGCCCTTGCATGCCAGCTACTTTGGGTGCATAGTATACCCAGTACGTTGGATACAAAACTAGCCCTTGCATGCCAGCTACTGGGGATGCATAGTACCCACCACGTGGAATACAAAACTAGCCCTTGCATGCCAGGTACTGTGTGTGCATAGTACTCAGTACGTGGGCTACAAAACTAGCCGTTGCTCTCTGCCACACTTGTCCGGCGGCAGCGAGAGGTTGACAACAATCATTAACCTAACGTAACATAACCTAGCAACACCAAGTATATGTCCCTAGTACTAACCTTATTGTAGTTACACACCCATTCTCTCCTTTTTTGTCTATATGAGCACACAGTCCCGCACGTCGCACAATTCACAGATGTAGGTAGTACTCCGTGGTCCACTAACAGCTTTAATGAAGGCTAACTTTTTTCGAAGGTTTTCTTAATAATCGAATGTGGAACCAGAGCACAACCTCTACACACGGGACCCATCCTCCAACTGTAGACAAAAAAGCCGGCGCATTCAGGTTCGTCTGACGTGACGTGACGTATTGATGGACTGTGATTGGTTACTATGATTATGTAAGGCTGTGGTTGGTTCCCGTGAGTGGCGAGATGTGACGTAAGCCATTGTAATTGGTTCACACATGCATCAAAAAGATCGCCAGATATAGTGGCGTTCGACTGACAGGTTGGTGTTAACATGGGGGTGCCTCCTGGACCGCCATTTGTATTATTGGCGCGCCGGCATCTAGAGGGACGGTTTTGCATACAGAGGGAAGTGTTTTTACAGTGTTTTGTATTTTACTTAAATGAATTTGAGACGGTAATTATATATACACCAACCAAGTATCGTCCATGAAACTTCTAAAACAATGATAATTATCGATGGGGCTCGTATGCGGGTTGTCTTCAATTTAAACCAAAAAAGACTATATTATAATTATCATATCGGTAAATATCCTGTTTTACACCGGGGACGATTTTTACAAGTATTTTTTATTTGTTTTCCTTGTTTTTGGGTTTTTTAGGAATGTTTTTTTATGAACCCCATCAGAAAATGCGAACAAATTAACCTAACCTAACCTAACCTAACCGGGAAAATATAACCGAAACTACCACTAATTTTCCCATGGTTTTTCTTTTTGATTTTAGGTAGTTTTCATCATTATACATTAGTTGAAATTATTTACAATCCCCGGAAAACTTTATTTCTCCCATTATCCAACAATCTTAAATCACTCAGATGTAAGTAATTTTCAGAGTAAATATACAATATGTTTTGCCTTTGGATACAGGATGGTATGAGGGGGGGGCTTTGCCCCCCCCCACCCCCCCCCCCCCTCATGAATTATTGAAATCAGCATCTATTTTAACAGTAAGGGGCTTAATAAGAGTTTCACTGCCATCAATAGGGAGCGTTATAGGGAGAGCTTTTTGTTTTTACAGTACTTTATATAGTGCACATAAAATGGGTAAATTTCTATAATTCCACCTATACGAGCTAAACAAATTATTATTGTATTTAACAGGAAGGTACGACGAGGTAAGTGATGTGGTATAGGTGGGAATTTGCGGAAATGGATTATAAGGGTATTCCACCCCCTCTGACAAACTTGTATCAATCTAGATGTGACACGGATTTTACAATGTTTAAGGGGACCGACCGGATAATTACGCTACTTCCAGGTCTTACTATCAATTTAAATGAAATTTGGCACAGGTGTATATGACCATAAAACTAGATGAAAAAAAAAAAAAAATTGTTTTTGCTTTTTTCTTGCAATTTAGGTAAAAAAATGTTGAAAATCATAGTACTGCAGAAAATGATAAACTCCTACAGAAATCCCCATAGCACATGTTTTATGTGATCAAACAACTCACAAAAGGTGTATCTATAGTTTCTATAAAACACATTTTATATATTTTGTGTATTTGTTCGATTTAGGTGATGACGGATTCAGGCGAATATATTTATACAAAAATTACAACTTTGACGACATATTGTGAACAAATTTAAATTATTAGAGTAAATTTGGTTTATAGGCCTTTTAGTGTTTTTAATTACCTTTCCAATGGTATATACACCATTCCTATAGGTCCAATAATAACTGTAAAATAACATCCGATAGTGCGGCAATATAGGTTCTGAGAAAAACAGGTGAAAGTCTAAGGTCAATAGGTGAACATTTTTACTTTTGTTTTTTAGATTTACAATATTTTATGCGGGAACATGGCAAAGTAGAAGATAAAGCGTATTTGTAGAGTTGCTTACGCTCTTTCGATTTATATAGGTATGCTCCTCGTACGACCAGTAGTTACTGAGCATGTTAATTTCAAAGTTCGCTATATAACTTTTTTAGAATTACAGGAAAAGTTTGGAAAACATAAAAAAATACTATTTCCAATGGGTTTTCACTAATAACATTTCACTGGCTTTTGAAGGGATGTTGACTCTTGTTGAGTAAACACCTATTGGTGTTTTCAGGATTTCGAGTTTTTTAAGCCTAAATTAACCGGTCGGTCCCCTTAAGAGAGACATTAGCCTAACCTAACAACCTTACCTAACCTATCCTAGTATTATGGGTGGGGGTTGCCACCCCCACACCCCCGCTGGTTGGGTAAAATGGTAGAAATCCAGTTGGGGTGGAGTGAGTAACCATAGATTTTCGTAAGGGGGTCAGAGGGGGCGGAATGCCCTTATAATCCATTTCCGCATATTGCCACCTATACCACACCACTTACCTCGTCGTACCTTCCTGTTCAATATAATAATAATTTGTTTAGCTCTTATAGGTGCAATTATAGAATAATTCCATAAAATGTATCTCCGGAGGATGAAACACATTTTAATATCATCTTCACAACATCCTTATTCTATAATAGCCTTCAAATATTGAGAAATAATTAGTGGTAGTTTCGGTTATAAGTACCCCTAACCGAAAATTAACCTGTCTCGCCGATGGTCTAAACCCAGCTCACGTTCCCTGTCTATGGTTGCGCAACAGTCTAAACCCAGCTTACGTTCCCTGTTTATATATTTTTTAGAGATTTAGGGATTTTTTTTATAATGAATTTCTGACGGGGTGGACATATATGGCGATGAAGTACATGACCTAACTAACATATTTGTCTAAATATATCGATGGTTTCGACCCGGTGTAAAACTGGATAAATTCCCTCATTTCATCTACCATATAGCCTAACCTCCATAAATTTAATAGAATCGTCTGAATGTAGCTGAAATCAAATATAAATAGTAGTCGCCGGTACAGTAAGGGTTAATGTGGTGGTTCGGAAGCATTTTTCTGATTATTACTAAAATAATTAACGAGATGGATGTAGTTTTCGGGAGTACGGTTGTCATGTTTACATAGGGTGATCGCCACGGTGAACTTCCCGTCTATTTTGACGGCGATATTTTCGGTTATTTGCCCCCTGCCTGACAATATATATGATGATGACAATATGTCATGGGAGGGGGTGGCGGGGCAAAACCCCCCCTCAACATATTTCTGTATCCAATGGCATTAAAAATAGACGGGAACATGATAGCAAACGTCCGACGTCACCGCCGCCGCCGTCATGTTTACATTTGTCGATCGCCATAGTTAAGTTCGCGTCTAATTTGACAGCGATTTTTTTTTGTTATTTGCCCCCTGCTGGCAATATATATGATGATAACAATATGTGAATGCCCCCTCAACATATTATTGTATCGAAAGGCAGTCAAAATAGACGGGAACAAGATGGCAAGCGTCCACTACCGCTCTGCATAGTGTAAACAAGGGTGGCGGTACGCCCGCACTTAACATTCTTGCCTAATTAACAGATCTTACAACTGTCTTGGTGGTGTAATGGTTAGTGTTAAACATCTGTATTTGGTATCCCAGGTTCGAATCCCGGGATGACCACATGATTTCATTATCCCGTTGAGTACCTGTTCCGGCCTTTTAATTTTATATTGGCAGCTAATAAATCATTTGATTCATTGTAAGATGGGCCTCCAGAATTGAATGGCTTCGCACTATCTTAATTAACCGTTTTACTACCACAGATCCGTCTTAAGCTGCACAAAATTTTCAAAAAATAGCTACAATAAAATGTTAAAAACCCTCGCTGGTACAGTAGGGGTTAATTAGTAAGGATGGTGTTAGCAGGCGTACCATCCGCTTTGTATATATATATATATATATATATAAGCACCCGCTCGTAGTTACGCTCGATTCTAACTTGACTGATTTCTTTGTTACAAAATCATCTCACGGCCAGCTATTATTTGCCCCCTGCTGATAATATATATGATGATTACATTAAGTCCTGGGGGATGAGTGGGGCAAAACCCTCTCAACCCATTATTGTATCCCATGGCCGATAACAACATAATTGGTAAATTTTCCGATAAACACATGTGCGAGTTTTCCAAACCAAACATGTTTTTTACTACTGTTTTTCATGTCGTACATTCGATTTTAGTACCCATTTGTTGCGGAAATATCTCGTTTTGGCCATGCTCCATCACCCCAACAATTCCCATATTTTTGTCATTAACCTAACCTAACAACCTAACGTAACTTGGGGGCTGCCGCTCCCAGAGCCACGCTGGTCTTATCATTGATATAGAGGATGACAAGATACTAAAAATGCAGTGGAAAAGGGAAAACAAATAGATCTCCACTGATTCAAGATGGCCGCCTTTCCCTTATTTAACCCACACAGTCCAATTATCGTATAAATACGATAGAATATGACTCTTTTGTGATCTCGTATGTCTCTGTGACTTCACGATCGCTACGACGTAGGACGAGTAGATCGTATATTATAAGATTGTAAATAAATTAAGTTATAAAAGGCCTAATATGCTATTAAGCAATATTGCCATGGTCTTATGTAGTATATATGAATTTATCGTATATATATATATAATTTATCGTATAGAGCAACCTAGATGCGGTACGATAATTTGGGCTCCTGGCGTTTTGCCAAGGCAGCAAGGTGTGTCTTCGAGGAACACCAGAGCCTTCACGAACACCAACCAGTTAACATCTAATTTTCCGCCCTTAGTTGATCGTGCTTTTGTGCCTCTAATCACAATACACATACAGCAATACACACAGCTACACCATCACGACGCTCTCATCGACGCCATGACTGACTGACAGATAAGCATAATATTCATGTCCATTCCCATGTAATCATTTATTCTTTCTTTAACTTGACTTGTGTCTCGGGACCGAAGTCTCGTTCCCCATTGTCCACCGCCATATTGGGTAAAACGTTCTCCCTTGCCTCATTGCCACGTGGAACTATTGGTGAGTTAATTTTTGGCTAATATTAACCCTTATAACCTTACCCTATATATACATTTATTATGTGAGACCTTTGGATATAAATTAGCTTGTTTCAGATTGAATTCAATTTAGATATGGAGTAGTTTTCATTTAGATTGATTTATTTGATTCATTATAGCTTAGTAATATTTAACTTCCATTGATAGTTTACCACACCAATAAAATATAATATTATTTCCGCAGGTAATGACATACTGTATATAGAAATGATGTATGAGTCATAAAGACTGTATAATTATATGGTACAAAGATTGAGATACCTTGCGCATGTGTCAATCAGAAAAAATACCAACAATTTACCCAACAGCTGGCCATGGGATACAATAATGGGTTAAAGACCCCCTCACCCCCACAAGTTATTGTCATCTTCATGCATATTACCAGCAGGGGGCAAATAACAGCTGGCCGTGGGATAATTTTGTAATAAAAAAAGTCAAATTAGATGTGAATGTAACTGCGAGCATGCGACTTATGTAAACAAAGTGGACGTACCGGTACGTCCACTTTGTTTACATAAGTCACATGCTCGCAGTTACATTCGCATCTAATTTGACTAACACTAACACTATCCTTACCCATTAATTTCGGGGAGGTGTTTGGTGTTGAGAGTGAAATTAATTAATTAGATTAAACCTAAATATATATATAAAGGGCCAGAAGGTAGAAACTTCCTTATCGAGGAGGCGAAAATAAGGAACCAAATCAAACATGGAGATAGTGTTTTCCCATAATTTAAACCATTTTCTGATGTCTGTGGCTCTTTATAATTATACGGTATTATCCAGAAATGCTTGAATTATACCCTCTATCCGTAAATGCTTATTCTGCCATACTATATTTATCTTAATTTCAGAATATGATCCGATGGTGTTAAACGGAAGCTAGGAGCGAAGATGGATCCGGGATATCACCTGTTGTTTTTAATTCACTACTTCTTATACAGGTCAACCAGTAAATCTCAACCAGTGCCAATACAATCCGGGCCGTCTAAACCCATGCCATATTGATGTCCTTCAGTTTTGTTTGTCTTTTTTGTTGGCCCCCTTCTTCCTCATGTTGAGCCCCATTAATTTTGATAGTTTAAGACCTTTTTCCTATTAGGTTGGCGAAGGGGGTGAAGGGGGGAGGGGGAAATTTGCTTCCGATCTCAACATATTCTTTATCCTACGGCAAACGGTTATTGCCAAATAGAGCATACTTTGCCATTGTTATCGTCGTTAACCCCACATTTTCCCTGATCTTCAGAGCCCTCCCCACTAGTAGGGGGTCGTGTTCTTAGATTGTTGGATAATGGGTAAATATTCTTTTTCCTGCAGTCCTTGCTATAAAATAACACGGTGTATCAAAGAAAATATGAACACAACAATACATGTTAAAACTTCTGGCTGTCAGACAGTACAAATTTATCAAGAGGGACTTCTCTCACATGGTAAGTGAACCGGTATCACACGAGCGATTTAAAGATTTAAACTTGTTTCGGTTACCTAAATTCATCTACCATCAATCTAGTTTCCGATGCCAGTGCAAAATACTTCAGAAATGTTGCCAGAAAAATGTTGACTATCAAATGTTGACTATTTCTCGTGTGATACCGGCTTTGTAAAGTCAGTGAGCGTACTGTATGCTGCACCTGGCCGAGGCACTCATCCCCGTGTGTTGTTGTTGGGGGTCTGTGGTGGACAATTCAGGTGAGTTATTTAACCGGGGACAACACAAGGACAACAGCATATTATCCAGGTTAGTATTGTATACCACCCTAGTTGGGACGTCACAAGTTGTACAATTTCTGAATTAAGGGAGGATGGGCGCCTTTATTTGCTTATTTATTTATCTTATTAATATATTTTTGTTTAGTTTCCTCATTACACCTCCTTCAAGCTTAAAAAACACACCCCAAGACCCCCCTTCAAAACACACCCCAAGACCCCCCTTCAAAACACACCCCAAGACCCCCCTTCAAAATATTTGTATACATTTTCAATAGAAAGTTTCCCGGCCGGCGTCCGGTTACTACTATATTACAGGCTCGTTATCGCTTGCCAGGAAAATAAATCGTCACCTGAATTGTACGAAAACTCTTATTATTGATAAAGACGTGGGGTGAAAGGTCTTAAAATCGCAAAACTAATTGGCCGGACGACTTATAATCTGAAAACTAGTGGGGCTAAACAGGAGGAAGAAAGGGGGCCAGAATAACCAACCATCCTCCTTAAGTTCCTACTAAAGTTTTGTTATTTTTTTAGTTTGCTTCCCTAGACTTATATTAACCCTTGCTGTATCGGCGACGTCCTTTTAATTTAATTTTAACTTCATTTAGACTATTGTATGAAGCTTATGAAGGATATATGGTAGCTAAAAGGATAGTCTGTAGCCTAAACTTTTAATCGGTAGACGTCCTTCCTAAGCTGAATGAAATCGCATAATAGTTGCTAGAATACAATTAACAAAATGTCGCTGGTACACAAGGGGTTAAGGGGGGATGGGCTGTTTTTCTGGTCCCCTTTCTCCCTCGTGTTAAGCCCCATTTTTTTTTAGATTATTTGGCGTTCTGTCCATTAGTTTGGCGACCTGAAGACCTTTCACCCCATATCGTTGTCATTGGTATGACCTTTCGTGCCATTTAGGTGTTGATTCTTTCCCGGCGAGCGAAAGCGAGCCTGGAATTCTAAGAGGAACCTGCATTCGGCCAGGACATTTTTTACCGATATATTTACGAATTTATCTAGGGGGTGTTTTTCTAAGCTTGATGGAGGTCTAGCGAGGAAGCTAAGAAATAAAGGAATAAATAAAACAATAGACCCCCCCAAAGAAAAACGCCTATCTCCCCTTAAAAAGACCCCCAAAGGCTACGGTAGCCAGACTGTACTCCGCCGGACACAGGTAAAGGGCATGTGTGCTTGGCTATTGTTATAGTCTCTCTAAATAGTCAGGATTTATCTCCATTTCATTTTTATTGTTATTGTTATTATTATTTGTGTATATATTATTATTATTATTATTGTTTTATTATTATTTATATTATTATCATTATTATTATAATTAGTATTATTATTTTTGCTATTACTATTATTATTATTATTGTTGTTTTTAATATTATTAATATTAATATTATTATTATTGTTATTATTATTATTATTAATATTGTTATAATTATTATAATTATTATTGTTATTATTATTATTATTTATATTATATATTATTGTTATTTATTATTTGTTTTTATTATTATTATTATTATTATTATTAGTTCTATCATTATTATTAGTATTGTTTTTCATATTACAGTATAGTGATAGGCCTATGAATATGATTAATATTACAGTATTACTTAATATTTATACTGATTATTAATATATTATAAATTATGTTTTATGTTGGATATGATTTTACATATTTCGCATTATTCTTAACACAATTATTACTATAATGGTTATTACTATTAATATATTGTTTCTGGTATGATTATTAGTAGATTATAGCAGTGTGTGTGGTGCTTTCTGTTGTTGAGGTGGAGACAAAGAGCCGGTGTCACACGAGCAAATTTTCCGGCAATTTTCGATGAGCAAAATTTTTCTCGTACTGTTTTGAGGCTCTTTTGCATTGGAATCGGAAACTTGACTGAAGGCAGATTGTGTTAGGTAGTCTATTTCTTATGGAATATATATTTGGAAGCTGCCAGGCTACAATTGCCCGTCTACATTGACGGAAAAAAAGCTTATGTGACACCACCTTAGCCAAATATCTCCGCACTACCTTCCTAACACTAATCCTTTCACTGGCATTATTATTACTGACCATTAATTAACAAGTGAAAATTATGCCTGTAATTATTTCATGGATGCACCTTTTGTGATGCTGATACTGCTTGATTGGATTTTCATATTACAAAGGCAAGCAGTGTTATTTATACATGTTCTCATAAACACGCCTTATCTATATCTATCTACAGTATATACTCAAGCACATATAATTTATTGTATTTTATTTTATTTTTTTTGAGCTGGGGGTGGCCGACTCGAGACAGAGCCTTATACCAGCCTATAAATGATATATGTATTGCATGATTTGAATCTCCGGTGTTATTAACCCGATTTGGTTCCAGGGGAGTCTTTCTGGAGCTACCCTTCTTCGCTCCACTATATTTCATTCAATATAGTTAGGGCATATATAGTGATCTCTATCCCTCATAACTCAAAAAGGGATAAAGAAAATGGGTTATAAATCTCCACACCTATTCCCTGGCTGTCTCTTCCTAAATTGTATAATTATTAGCCCACAATTATTAGTCACAACCAAGAGAGAGAGAGGGAGAGAGAGATAACGAAATCGAGGTGGGTCCCCTTAACCCATTCAGTACCAGGTACGTCCTTATCATATTCTGGCATCTATTAGACGATTGTATTTAACTTAAGAACGACCTCTAGCAATTAATAAGCCTTCAAACTATCTCGATCAAGCCTTTTAACTACCAAATACCCTTCCTAAGATCCAAAATATTGTCTAAACGTAGCTATAAAATACAACACACATCGCTGGTAGTCAAGGGGCTAAAGAACAAGACCATAGGCATGCATCAAAACTTGTGGAATTGGACTGCGAAACAGCCATGAAAGGAGCTGGCAAGGGTGGGGGAGGTGGGGGTATGACCTTTATAATTCATTGTTGACAGTTATGGAATTTCCATTCCCTTAACCCATTGAGCCCCAGCTGATTTATTATTGATCGACACCCAGAACCAAGGCACATTTCAATTATTTTTCTCGAAAAGACATGGTATGGGTTAGTAATGAAGGAATACATGCATAACAGCACTCACCGAGGTCATCTGGGGATCCTTGTTTACCCCTATAACGGGTAAATAAGGGCGAGAATGCCGTGGATACGGTATCGACGTTGGGGCTGAGCGTTAAATAAATAGCCGTCAAACAAGTCTCCACGCTGGGGTTGGAGAGGTTAAGGGGGAATGTTTTTTTTTTTTCTGGTTCCCTTCCCCTCTCATGTATAGCACCATTAGAAATTAGATTTTAAGACGTTTGGTCCCCTAGTTTGGCGATATTATGCCCTTTCACCCGATTTCTTTGTCAATGTTAAGACTTTTCGTACCATTTAGGTGTCGATTTGTCATGGTACAAAATACAAAGGAAATCAAGCAACAACAGGTCTAGTGACCCTTCTAGGCTGCTTGTCCTCCAAAACACTGAGGATCAATTGTCCAAACAGTGACTTAGAGTGGGTAAGGGAACATTGGAAAGGGAACTACTGCCCTGGAACTAATTTCCGTGGCATCATTAGGAAGATAGTAGGGGATAGAGGGGTTAGTAACTGAGGGGGGGATACAATAAAGTTATTCATTTACAAACCCAGTCATTCGCGGGTTTGATGCAAGATATTTGTCTAGGCGAAGTTTAAAAGAATCAACAGTGCTGCAGTCTATTATGTCTCGGGGAAGCCCATTCCACAAGTTGACAACTCGATTGAAGAAGACATTTTTAGATTCGTGCAAGTTAAAAGTTTTACCAATTATTTTGCAACCGTTTTCCTGCGTATAATTAGATTGGTCGATAGTGAAGTACTTACTATAGTTCATATTGACGATGCCTTTGATGATTTTGAACACTTGAATTAAGTCACCTCTTAATCTGTGCTGGGTTAAAGGAAATAGATTCAATTCCTTAAGACGCTCCTCGTATGGTTTGTTCTTTAGGCTAGGTACCATTTGGTAACTCTACGTTGAACTCGTTCTAGCTTGTCTATATCTTTTTGGTAATAAGGGCACCAGGATTGAACTCAGTATTCCAGCAGAGGGCGGACTAAGGAATTGTAAAGGGTTAGGATAACTTCTTTGGATTATGCTCAATTGACCTGCCTATATAGCCAATTATTTTGGTTGCCTTCTTAACAACTTCTGAACATTGTTGACTCTGTTTTAGGTTACTTGATATTGTTACTCCCAGATCGGTTTCTCTGTCTACACTCTTAAGCTGAGTTCCATTCATCGAGTAGTTTGCTTTCTCATTTCGGTATCCGATATGTAGTACTTTACATTTATCTGCATTGAAACTCATTTGCCAAGTTTGCGCCCAACATGACAACTTATCTAGATTGTGTTGCATATTGTCAACTTGTTCTTATGAGAATACGATATTTGCAATTTTTGTATCGTCACCAAACTTTGAGATTGTACAGGTGAGACCCTCGTCTATGTCATTGATGTAAATTAGAAATATAATTGGTCCCAGTACCGATCCCTGGGGTACCCCGCTACTTACATTGGTCCATTTAGATGCCTTACTGTTTATGACTACTCTTTGCTCTCTGTCGCTGAGCCAATTTTCTATCCATTTCAACACACCATCTTGTATTCCATGCGCTTTTAGTTTTAGCAGTAAATGTTTGTGGGGAACTTTGTCAAAGGCCTTTTGAAAATCAAGGTAAGTAATATCTACAGCTTTACTCTCATCGTAGAGGTTGAGGATATCACGGAAGAAGTCTAAGAGATTTGTTAAACAGGAACGTTTGCTACGAAAGCTGTGTTGAGTTTCTCTAAGTATGTAATTTTCCTCCAAGTGATTTACGAGTCTGTCTCTTATGAGCGTTTCTAGCATTTTACATACAACTGAGGTTAGGCTAATTGGACGATAGTTACTGGGTAGGGATTTGCTGCCTTCTTTTTTAAATCGGTGTTACGTTAGCTAGCTTCCACTGATCAGGCATAGTTCTAGACTGAAAGGATTTATTGAATAGCAATGTCAGTGGTTTGGAGAGCTCATCCTAGGCTTCCTTTAGAACTCTAGGTGAGATTGTATCAGGTCCGGGCGTTTTATTTACCTTGAGTTTATCTAAACATTTCAATACTTCTCTCTCTGTAATGGTGATATTGCTTAGAACATCAGAATTATCTATCTGAATCGGCGATGCTGTAGGGATATCAATGAGGTCTTCTGTTGTAAAAGCTGATGCAAAGAAGGTATTGAGGGCATTACTCATTTGTACTTCGTCTTTGGTATATTCTCCATTTTCATCGACTAACGGTCCTACAGTTGAAGTAACTACTCTCTTCTTTCTGATATAACTATAGAATTCTTTTGGGTTTGTTTTACTTTGATTCGCAACATGTAACTCCAGGGTCTTTTTACTTTGCTTAATTAAACTTTTGGCTTTGCGTCGTAGTTCTACAAATTTCACCCATTCTTCGTCATTTTGTGAGGATTTTAATCGTTCATTAGCACACATTTTAGCAAGCAGACAGTTTGAAATATCTTTATTCCACCATTTGGGCTCAGCATTATGGCCTGTACGCCGTATTTTCGATGATATGCAGTCTTGCACTGCTTTTAGGTAAGTGTTTGCAAATGATTCCCAAGATGTATTTATGTCGTTATTGTTAATTAACCCTTGTCTAGCGGGGGTGGACTTAAGTCGGGCTAGAGAACCAAGGACTTTGTGGCGGGGCCCGACTTAAGTCTGTGTGCAATTTTGGAGCAATAATGGCTCTGAGAGAGAGAGACGAGCGGGTGGAGGAGCATAGGTCGGCTCATGACCGCTCGTCACGGGTCCCGCGCGACTACTGACGTTTACTCCACACACACCCACACTCACTGCCTCGCTACACAGGGAATTATGTAAGTAAATTACCGTATTTTAGGGATTTTGCACTCGTCTTGCACGATCTGTTACGTCCTGGGATATATAAACACTGGGCTCTTTCTATTGGACTAGGTATGCGGCAACAAGCAACAACGGAAAACGCTAGATCCAACCCTTATCTATAAACCCAGGCAACAAACCACCCTAAACCATCCAGAGTCCTGCCTGGACAACAAGGTATCCTATGACTCGGTTACAGGGTGCACGCACTATAGACTGCTGATAGTCAAGCAGGCTATATAAAAGATCACACAATTAAGTTGACTTAAAGCTTCAAGGAAAAGATAGATAACGGAATTAAATTGCACAAACAATTTAATAACAAACTAGAAGAAAGTACATTTAACGTTACGTTAATTAATACAACTAATCACCCCTGCGTGAAAGAAGGTGAAAGCAAACAGTCCTCAAAACATCGTACAGGTAGACAAGATGCGGGTTTCTAAACTGCATGCGGCTACTGTAGGATCTGATGCTTAGCAAATAAAGTAAGTTATGGATTTAGATAACTCTTATCTCATAAGCAGGAATAAATACTAGTGATAGGCCATACAGTGTATAATGGCATAGATATAATTAAATAAAGGCAGCAACTCGCAACATAACCACATACAGGTGTGCTTCTCACTCTTAGTCAGGCAAGCCTGCTCGGACAGAGTCTCTAAGCCACACCCTGACTCACAATGCTCACAAAAACGGTAATACTGTGGCACAATAACAAGCATGCAGAAATGATAAACCCCTAGCTGTTAATCTGCCAGGTGGCAGAGGTCTAGCCGGAAGGATATAGGCTTCGGATACCCGGGCTGAGCCACCTGCTCTAGCCTAGGGACGTTCCCAAGTCTGTGCGCCAAATTACTCTAATTGAAAGGGTGCTCTCTTGAGAGACTCAGATCCCAAGTATCTGACTCTCTCCTGGCGACCCTAAAACAAACGCAAGACGTGCTAGCGCAGTGCTGAGTGTACTAGGCAAGGGCCCTCACACAACACAACACTAGCCACACAGGCACACAGACAAGAAAATGCCCCCAGACTCCCACGGGTATCCTAGTAAAGTCGTGCGGGTCCACAGGACTCGCACCAGCAGACTTTACTTAACCTCTGAAGTGCGCATGGGGGTAATTGGAAACGTCCCCCTGTGCTGACGTATTTGAGGTGTTTCCGTCACTAAAATATTCATTGTGCCATTAATAGCATTAATACTTATCCATATGCGCCTATTATGGGTTGATTATAAAGGTATTAACCTGAAACAACAATAAAACGAGTGAAAACAGCGTTTGGATGGTCAAAATCGGAGATATAGCCCGCGAGTTGTATAATGTATGGGTGAGGCAAACTGCTTTCCCGCCAATTTCCCCTAAGGCCACTGAGACACAGTCGATCGATACTCTCTCTCTCTCTCTCTTGCACTCGCTTGCCATCAGTGATGACAACAGCCTGCTTGCAACTCGCTAATGTTAGCACGAAAATATACCTCAGAATAAGGGAATAACAGGGAAAATAGGTGATAACTGAAGGAGAGGAGGAAAGGAGGGGAGGTAGAGGACTGAGATTTTGCATGGCCCAGGGGCCAATTTTTTTTTTTTTTTTTTTTTTTTTTTTTTTCGATGTCAAAAGTTGATTTTTTGTTCACTCACTCATAAGAGTCTCCCGCAGTCCGCCGGGGGAACTCTTAAGAGTCTCCCCGCAGTTCCCGGGTTAAAGGATCACAAAAAAAAACTCCCCTCCGGTCTAGCCCCTGCTCACCTGCCACAAGAACACACTAGCAAGCATGAAACCACCAAATATGAGACAACAAAAAAGCTTCCTAGGTCTCATTAACAATTACATCTCTGCATAAGGCCCAAAATCCTATCTAATTATCTGAGAGCTCGTCGTTAATACAATAATAGATATAAGGTCTATCAAGGGGATGGGATAATTAAATAGATTGGTGAAGTAGTGGAAAGAAGGTATACAAAGTAAGAGAGAAAGTTTCTAAGTGGGGTTGAGAGGGATAGATATCAAGGGGGTCCGAAGGGTACGACAGTGAGGTGAGCTCTGAGTCTTGAATCTGTCTGGACCCCACCCTAGGCATGCGAAATACATCCCATGCTTGGCAACACTCAACACCGTTGCCGGGTCAAAATCCTCTACCCCTTACGTGAGTCGAAACTAAGCCTAACGTTGCGATCAATTGGCAACAATCAGGCTCGTCCCAAGCTAGTCTCTCCGCGCCCGCGTGAAGCAACGTCCCCCAGCCGGTCTCTCTCTCCCGCTCGTCTCCTCCCACTCTCACTAGACATTCATCTTCTATATTATAATGAAACAATCAACTATCGAGAATAAAATATACTAAGATGCGTTGGTTAAGAATAAGGGCAGCTTCAAGCTGTGAAACAACATAAGAATATCCCAGACATTAGTTACATTGTCGTAGGATATATACTAAGGAAAAGCCGGCCGGCCGGCTGCCGCCAGCGGGTTTCTAAACGGCTGGGCAGCCGACCCTCGCGCATGCCCGCACGTGGCTACTATGCAGGAGCGTCACACCTCCCCCAAGATATAAGACACTTGACTAAGTTCTTCATATCTAACAGAAAGCTTCTCATAGTACCACACACTGTTGCAACACAAGGCACTATATATAAAAAAGAAATAAAGACTGTTGCGCTCCACCGAGCAAGTTCAACTAACTTAGCGACAATAAGCGAAAACATTCAACTTAGATACTGCTACAACATCTTATACAAAATTCTACATGTTATAAAAATAAAGAGTTTTTAATAAGGTTTTTGCTTTTTTAATTTGTTTTTTTTCGGCTGAACTACAGTGACAGCCTATTTTCCTCCACCCTCAATACACACTGACTGAACGGCGAGGGTTCTCCTGCAAACAAACCCTCCCGTGACAACCAATCAGCCAAAACATTATCAGTGCCCTTAGCATGCCACACATCCAACTTGTGTCCCGGCAGCAAAACAACACCTGGCACTGATAAACTGCCCAGTTCATCACAAGATTGGCATTTCTCTTCGCTCTTTCCGGCAACGGGGCCTGCCAATAACCTTTCACTAGTTCTACCTTCGTGATAGGCGATGCAGCCCCGAGGCGGTCTATGGTGTCGTCAACTCTCGATAAGGTATAGGCGTCTGTCAGGGATAATGCACACACACTCTCGCAATCAACACACTCACTGATCTTGCCACTTAACACAGGTTGCAAAGTTACAGGCAACGACCACTCACGACATTCCTTATCCCTCAGACCCTTCGTCAACACGTAATCCAGCTCTGCTTGCACCACAGGCTGTCGAGCAGGATTTATACGGTAGGGAATTAAACTGAGCCTTGCACTATCTCCAGCCTGCATGTCGGATTCTACCCCGTACATCAGGCCTGGAGAAGCAACAAACATGCGGATGCACTGCCACAGCCTAGTAAACAACTTATCTCGCAGAATAACAATCCTAGTGCCCTTCCACAACCCAGCCGAGACCGCAGCTTCTAACCTGTAGTCTCCCTCCTTCTCCACCTTCGTCCCTAGAACAGCCAGGTCATGAGAGGGACAATCAGTACCACCTGTGCAGTCACTCCCATAGTTCATTATTGCTAAGGCTTCCCCGCCGATACCGTACATGCGCACCCCCGCATTCCTTGTGACGACATCTGCCTGCGCAGCATCACCTCTTTTAGCGACATGGCCAGATACAGTCGGTCTATGGTAGGGCTGTTGCATTAGACTAGAGCAGCATTGGGAGGCTATGCGACGACCGGGCACAGCCACTCCACAGCCAACCTCACCAATCTGCTCAATGTCCTCCTTTTGACCACCACCCTTGGCAGCCATGGGTCGACCCTGACCTGGCAACCATGCCAAAGCCTCGTCGCCCACCTTGAACCACCGAAACAACGAGGCTAACGGTCTTTCAACATTCACGTGACCTGCCCGCGGAACATCTTGCACCGCCCGAGTTGTGAGACTCAGGGGCTCGGCACGACCAGTGGGGTATGAACCGAGCTGGTGCTGGAGCGCTGCACACTGCTGCTCAGGCAGGTGCTCTAGTGCTTCCACAGCCACCAGACTCGTGTCCCCCGCCCACTGCTCCGCCGAGACATGACAATCCCTACTCTCCTCCACCTGTGCCCTACTGCCACCCTCTCCTTCTCCACCTTGGCCGCGGCAGACCAACGCAGGGACAGTAGGCTGCTCAGGTGGTTGCCTCACAAACTCCTCCAACAGGTTCACATGACATGTTTCCCCGTCCTCGTGTTTGATCTCGACAGCACCATTACCACACTTCTGAACTTCCGGATCCTCCAACTGCAGTTTACAAATATCTGAGGGAACCAACCTGTCTAGATGCTTCCGAAGCAACCCAAGTCCCCCCCCAATATCAAACTGAGCAACCCTTTTTTCTCTCCGTGTGTAACGTTGCTGCCTCGGAGTCTCTTCCTGCCCTACCTCCTCCCTAGCTGTGACAGGTCCTGGGGCTTCTCCAGACTCTAACATAGGTGCCAATAATGAGTCACCAAGAAACACTACCGGCTCAAAACTCTCCAATTGACCAACACTTCCCGTTTTCTTGTGACCTTTCCTCCGCGGTTTGATAGACTGAGGTGGTGGCTGCAAGGCTCCGGATGTCTGAGAACGCGTCACAACACACGCCATGGTTTGTACGCTACACTTCTCAACCCACTCCTGTTCCTCCCTACTAACGTCGGCCGCCTTCTCGGCAATGACCAAGGGTGAAACCTTAGAAGCAGGCACCGCAAAGTCGTTGCCGAGGAGGAGGTCGACGCCCCCAACAGGCAAGTCCTCTACAATTCCGACATCCAGCTCCTTCGCTACACCACCCCCCTCCAGCTCCATCCGCACCAGTGGGTAGGACTTCGTAGCATTGATCCCCTGAACTACCACCACCCGAGCAGCGTTAATCGGCCTACCAGTATAGTTCTTTAACAAGGTCTGAGAAGCCCCAGTATCACGCAATAGCTTAACTCCTCGCCTTTCGCCAGCCCACCTCACAAAACCATGCCCTCTATGACCCCCAAAGACGTCGCGGACAGGGTTTGAGCCTTCCGGACTCTTGAACACAGGCTGTGTCCCAACCTCTGACGAACTACCCTTGGCAAACTCAGAAGATATAGGCGACACCCCTATGCTGCGGACCAATGACACAACCTTGTTTGGTGGCTTGTTCGGACAAGCATTTGCAAAGTGACCCTCCTTGTGACATGCAAAGCACTCTTTACTCTTTGGTTTCCCTTGGGAGTGGGAGGTACCATTAGACTTCTTATACGGGACGGTATTTGGTTTATGTTCAGTTTTATTGTCAGTGCTACATGGTTTTGTGTATTTATGTGTATCAAAATTCTTGGGAGGGGGAGGGGTACGATCCTTTGCACCCGACTCACTCCTAGCTGCTGCTTCGCACCCTCGAATTAATGACAGTCGGAGGTCAGCCATTTCTGCTGCCTCCTGGAGAGTTCTAGGATTTTTTTCCTTTATATTTAATGTTAAGTCCCCACCTGTGCACCTAAAGAACTGCTCCAAGAGAACCAGCTCCCTCAACTCCTCAAAAGTAGCTGCCCTCTCAGAACGCAGCCAATGTCGTAGTGCATCAGACAAGTCCCGGGCGTGTTCTAGGAAGGTACTATCCTTGCCCTTAGTAACACCCCGAAACTTCAAGCGGTAAGTTTCTGGTTGTAACTCATAGGCCCGTAGCACAGCCTTCTTTAGCTCATCATAAACTACACAGGACTCTAAAGGTAGTGCATCATACGCTTTTAGCCCCTTTCCTAGGAGTCTTGATGAAACTAATGCTGCCCACTTTTCCTGAGGCCACTGGTGTTCCTGACACTTCTTCTCAAATCGCATAAAAAACTCAGTCACACATGATTCATCGAACACAGGAACTAGTTTAAGCAGGTGCGACAATGATTGGTCCCGATGTCTGTTACCTCCCCCAATATTTCGCCCTGTTACCTCCACTCGAGATCTCTCCAGCTCCCTGTCAGCCCGATACCTAGTAGACTCTGCCTGCAGTTCAGCCTCTCGTACGGCAGCCTCAGCCTGCACACTAGCCTGTCTTTCGGTAGCCTCAACCTGAGCTCTGGCAATCTCAGCCTGCACTCTAGCAACCTCAGCCTGCACACTAACCTGTCTTTCGGCGGCCTTAACCTGGGCCATCTCAAGCTGAAACAACAAATCTGGAGTCAACCCTTGAGGAGGGGAAGGTGCATTTAATGGAGAGGGTCCCTGTGATTGAATTCCACGCTGCCATTGACCATCAACTTGGGGGTATGTACTAAATTCAGGCACCCTGACGTTTGATACGGGGGTAGAGTGGAGGGGGGGCTGGGGACCGGGGCCCCCAGTCGCCTCTCCACCCAGGTCTCTCCCTTCTAAACCCAATATCAAAGTCCTCAGCTGATCTTTCCTCATGCCACTTAAACCCTGGTGACCCTGAAGACCTGCCACACACTTTAAGCCATACTTATTCAGCTTCAACACCCTGGCAGCGGTAAGGGGCACCTCTAAAAATCTTCTAGCACCCTCCTTGCTATCGACTAGCCACTCCACAGGTCTTTCTCCCTCCGAGCCTGTATCGTGACCTGACCCATCATTGTGTTCTGATGTATTAGACATGTTTGTGCACTGCAGTAATTATCACGGTTATAGAATGTGCCTTATCTCCAATGCAAGTATGTAAATACTAATGTTATTTAAAGTCTTTAATGTGTTATATTGGTTGCTCCAAAAAAAAAACTATGTCCACTGTATTCCTCTAATCATAAGGAATCTCAAAACAAATGACCACTATATTCCTCTGTTCAGTAAATCCTATGCAAGGTCGCCATTTGTTACGTCCTGGGATATATAAACACTGGGCTCTTTCTATTGGACTAGGTATGCAGTAACAAGCAACAACGGAAAACGCTAGATCCAACCCTTATCTATAAACCCAGGCAACAAACTACCCTAAACCGTCCAGAGTCCTGCCTGGACAACAAGGTATCCTATGACTCGGTTACAGGGTGCACGCACTATAGACTGCTGATAGTCAAGCAGGCTATATAAAAGATCACACAATTAAGTTGACTTAACCCCTAACTGTCGGCGAGCAACATAAGTCGAGTTAAATAAAGCTGGACTATGTGGCGGCGCTCGACATAGGTCGAGTGGCAATTTCAGCACTTAATGTTGCTGAGAGAGAGAGACAAGTGGTGGCAGGAGAGTAGCGAGCGTATGACTGCTCCAGACCACCGCGGCGAACCTACTGACACGAATCTCACCTCCCTCCTCCCTCTCTCACTCGCTATATACGGAATTGTATGGGGAAAGTGCCTAATTACATGCTTTTTGCACTCGCGTTGCACGGTTATTGCAAGAAAACTAGCCATCATAAAAGGATCGTTATGGTGTCATTCGAAAGCTCTGTTTATGCCCTTTCAGGGATAGATACTTGTTTTACGGTCTGGGTCTTATTTAGGCATGAAAATGATCACGTAAACAGCCCTATTTTGGCTAAAAACACCCCGCTGGGCGGTACATATAAATAAACCGCATAGGCCGCTCTTAAGGTGTTAAAGCTTCAAGGAAAAGATAGATAACGGAATTAAATTGCAGAAACAATTTAATAACAAACTAGAAGAAAGTACATTTAACGTTACGTTAATTAATACAACTAATCACCCCTGCGTGAAAGAAGGTGAAAGCAAACAGTCCTCAAAACATCGTACAGGTAGACAAGATGCAGGTTTCTAAACTGCATGCGGCTACTGTAGGATCTGATGCTTAGCAAAGAAAGTAAGTTACGGATTTAGAGAACTCTTATCTCATAAGCAGGAATAAATACTAGTGATAGGCCATACAGTGTATAATGGCATAGATATAATTAAATAAAGGCAGCAACTCGCAACATAACCACATACAGGTGCTCACTCTTAGTCAGGCAAGCCTGCTCGGACAGAGTCTCTAAGCCACACCCTGACTCACAATGCTCACAAAAACGGTAATACTGTGGCACAATAACAAGCATGCAGAAGTGATAAACCCCTAGCTGTTAATCTGCCAGGTGGCAGAGGTCTAGCCGGAAGGATATAGGCTTCGGATACCCGGGCTGAGCCACCTGCTCTAGCCTAGGGACGTTCCCAAGTCTGTGCGCCAAATTACTCTAATTGAAAGGGTGCTCTCTTGAGAGACTCAGATCCCAAGTATCTGACTCTCTCCTGGCGACCCTAAAACAAACGCAAGACGTGCTAGCGCAGTGCTGAGTGGACTAGGCAAGGGCCCTCACACAACACAACACTAGACACACAGGCACACAGACAAGAAAATGCCCCCAGACTCCCACGGGTATCCTAGTAAAGTCGTGCGGGTCCACAGGACTCGCACCAGCAGACTTTACTTAAAGGATCACAAAAAAAACCTCCCCTCCGGTCTAGCCCCTGCTCACCTGCCACAAGAACACACTAGCAAGCATGAAACCACCAAATATGAGACAACAAAAAAGCTTCCTAGGTCTCATTAACAATTACATCTCTGCATAAGGCCCAAAATCCTATCTAATTATCTGAGAGCTCGTCGTTAATACAATAACAGATATAAGGTCTATCAAGGTGATGGGATAATTAAATAGATTGGTGAAGTAGTGGAAAGAAGGTATACAAAGTAAGAGAGAAAGTTTCTAAGTGGGATTGAGAGGGATAGATATCAAGGGGTTCCGAAGGGTACGACAGTGAGGTGAGCTCTGAGTCTTGAATCTGTCTGGACCCCACCCTAGGCATGCGAAATACATCCCATGCTTGGCAACACTCAACACCGTTGCCGGGTCAAAATCGTCTACCCCTTGCGTGAGTCGAAACTAAGCCTAACGTTGCGATCAATTGGCAACAATCAGGCTCGTCCCAAGCTAGTCTCTCCGCACCCGCGCAAAGCAACGTCCCCCAGCCGGTCTCTCTCTCCCGCTCGTCTCCTCCCACTCTCGCTAGACATACATCTTATATATTATAATGAAACAATCAACTATCGAGAATAAAATATACTAAGATGCGTTGGTTAAGAATAAGGGCAGCTTCAAGCTGTGAAACAACATAAGAATATCCCAGACATTAGTTACATTGTCGTAGGATATATACTAAGGAAAAGCCGGCCGGCCGGCTGCCGCCAGCCGGTTTCTAAACGGCTGGGCAGCCGACCCTCGCGCATGCCCGCACGTGGCTACTATGCAGGAGCGTCACAGATTGTTGCAAGAGAACGCGTTCGTAGAAGGATGGTTCTGGTGTCATTGGAAAGCTCATTTTACGCCCTTTCAGGGATACATAATTGTATTACGCTCTGGCTCTTGTTTATGCATGAAAAAGAGCATGGAAACAAGATCGTTTAGGGTAAAACCACCCGCTTGGCGGGTAGTAGAAGTTACTGACGGGCCCGCTCGTAAGGCGTTAAAAAGCTCCAGTCAGTTTCTTTAAACATTGCTTTAAGTTTACAAAAGTTTGCTTGCTTGAAATTAGGGACCTTCTCGATGCTGCTATTTGGTTCGTTACTAGTAAACTTTAAACTGAAAGTTATCGTACAATGGGCGGGTTAGGGCGTAATGTCGCATATGTATCCTATTTTGAGCACTTTTATACTATGTAGAGTATGTGTACATAATATTATATGTACGTATGTGTATGTATGTAGGCCACCCATATACCAAGGAATATGGCGCATATGGACCAAATATGCTACATATAAGCGAATTATGAGAGAGTTTAGAGGCGGGAACTGAGGTGAGAGAGTTTACGTGGGAGACAAGTGCTTGTGTAACGCTTGAGTGAGTGCGGGGACTGCGGGCCGACCGTGTGGCGGGGTGGTATCGAGAGTTGCCAAGTTGTACAATGTACAGGGTCTGTTGGCTGTAATATCACGTATATATCGTATTTTCAGCACTGTCATGTTATATGTAGGGGAGGTGTGGTGGAGTGGTCTTGCCACTATCCTGGTAATCCAAAGGTCCCGGGTTCAAATCCCGATGTATCAATGGGAAGATATTATTGGGATGGCATTTGTGCTGTACCTAGTATCAGTGCATTACCACAAGCCCACCGAAATGTCAATAAAATACCCTCATTGTTCCCTGATTAAATAGCACTGTATGAATATTCCCATATTCAAAATATGCTATAGGGGTGCAATGCCTGGTGAGTTATCTGCTCAACAGGTGGCGTTGTGTGTGTGTAAGTGTGAGAGTCCGAGTGTAAGGGGTGAGACAGTGAAGCACGGGAACGAGGTGGCTTTAGAGATGGGGTCGCTTCGGACCATGAGTGAGCACCGTGCCTCATGTGAAGGCAAGATGGCAGGTGCTCGTTGTACTCTACGTGCTTCACATGTCTCACTCCCTAGACTGGAACAAGACCTCACGGGCTTCACTGTTCATTGTAAAGCGGTGAATGTTAAGGCTCTCAGCTATGCCCGAGAGGAAGTAAGTTGGAATATAAAAAAAAAAAAAAAAAAAAAAAAAAATATATATATATATATATATATAAAGTAAGTGTACGTATGTACAATGAATATACCGCATATAGACCAATTATGTGATATATAAGCCTTATGAATGTGTTTAGGGGAGAGTTGGGGTGGGTGGGTGGGTGAGAGGGAAGGAGGGAGGGAGGGAAGTCAGTGTGTCGCTGTCCAAGGCCAGCCACGGCAGTCAGCTGTATGTTAGGGCGGCGTCGGCAGGGCCAGCAGAGGTCCTGGATGGCAATATTATGGTTTTCCCTGTTGCCTTGCCCTTCGTCCCTTTGGCAGGGGCAGGGGCAGGGGCAGAAGGGCCGGCAGGACCAGCAGAGGTCCTGGATGGCAATATTATGGTGGTCCCTATCGCCTTTGTCGCCTTGCCCTTCGTCCCTTTCTTCCCTTTGGCAGGGGCAGGGGCAGGGCCAGGGGCAGAAAGGGCGGCAGGGGCAGGGGCGGCTGGTGGTGGTGGTGGTGGTGGCGGCGGCACGGTGGTAGTGGCAGTGGTAAAAGTTTTTTTACCCATACCCTTCCCTGTCTTCCCAGTGACCCCCGCAAGTCCTGCAGCTGCAGGGCGGCCTCCTGCGTCGGTGGTAGTGGTGGCAGTGGTGGTGGTAGTGGTGGTAGCAGTTGCCTGGGTGGTCGTGGCAGTGTCCCCGAAAGACAGTACCTCTGTGCACTGCCCCTGCTTGCACATGTTTTACGTGCTTTACGTGCAGGTTCCTCGTCCTCGGAGCTACTCGTGCCGTAGTAATGGTAGCTCGGGTCTTTAGCAGCCACACTCTGCCTTCCATGGCCGCTGACACCACCAGAAGGAGGGCTGGGTGTGTCATCAGGGCGAGAGCGTGAGGGACATCTAGGCTCCATGACAAACTTGTGCTTGTGTACCGCTTGAGTGAGTGCAGGCCAAGCATGTGGCATCGAGAGTTGCCAAGTTGTACTACAGCCACACCAATTTGTAGCCGCCTGGCTGTAAGCCCGCGGTTTTGCTACGCGCTCAAAAACCTGGATTATATTAGGCTTTCAGCAGCGCAACGGTAAAACTCTTATTAGTCTTTCAGCACTTGCAGGGTTAACAAATGTGTGTGCGATTAATATAATCAACCAATATAAAAAGTTCAACTAGGTACAGTAATGGCTAGGCTTTGATATATAAAGTACAAGAAGAGGGTTAATTTGGTGGAGCTGGTGTCGGCGGCGGCGCTTTATTTGGCAAAGATAAATTTGATAAACGTTTATCAGTCAAAAATACAGGTACAATGTCATGCAAGATAACTACTGGGTGATTTACTAAGCACTTAACTACAGTGAGGGCAAAAATTACTACAGCAAAGGCTAGAACAATATAATATGGAACAAACAAAAAGTTTTTTTACAATCGTGCGTCGATCGTCACTACCCGGTACTAATGTAAACATTGGCAGTCTCCATAAACAAACGTTTATCAGTCAAAAAACAAAGCAGAATAACATGCAAAGCAACTACTGGGCGGTTTAACTAGCTTTTAACTACAGCTCGTGCAAACAAATAAAGGAATGAGCAATGTAATACTCAAAATATGGTCAAATTTCAAGCGGCGGGCGAAGTGCTGTTGACTCTTCGAGTTGTGCCGGTAGTGAGGATAGGGTTGGTGACGTGTAAATACAAAAAAATGAAATGGTGAGCAACAGCAAGGCTGTGATGTAGGAGGAACTGACCTTCGATCATAAAATGTTTCTACCAAAGGGGGATCTTGCGACATTTAGTTTTAAGCTTGATGGAGGTCTAGGGAGGAAAACAAATATATTAATATATCTACAAATTTATCTAAAAGTGGGATCTTGCGTAATTTGTTTAAGCTTGATGGAGGTCTAGGGAGGAAATAATAACAAATAATCAATATATATACAAATCGATCAATAAATTATCCCTTCCCCCCTTAATATACTTAACATTGCTACGATAAGCATTCTGGCTATTGAGACTGAGTATGTTAAAGTAAGTCAAGGAATGGACTCTAGGAGGGCTATACTGTAGGGTGGGGACCTAGGGTGGTATTCTTAAGAGGGCTCATCTTGTTTTTTTTTTACTCTCTCTCCCTCTCTCTCTCTGGGTTGTATCCATTCGGCCCCATTCAGCATACTGTTTACCCCATCCTGGTGTCGATTTTTTTCCTGGCGAGCGGTAGCGAGCCAGCTCTTTTTTTAAATGGTTTTGACACCAGGCTAAATTTGTACATTTTTCGATAGAAAAATATCTCCGGCATAGCCGTATTTCTCCATACAATGCTGGTTCACTATCGCTCGCCAGGAAAATATTGACACCTGGATGGGAATTAACATCCTAAAACAGTTGGCTGATTGGGGCCGAATGGATACAAGCCAGAGAAAAGGAGAGAACAAAAGCAGGTCACCCCTCTTAAACAATTCTTTCCCTTCGCAGCGCCTAGTATCGAAGGAATACTTTGGGAATGAGTGTTGTTTACAGAGATTACACGGATTGGCACTCATATTTCTCAAGCTAACGTAATTTTTCAAGTTATTTCATCCATTAAAAGGGAAAACAATTGTTTAAGAATACCGTTATCCTCAAGACATGTCATTAGACTTGGGTCTAAAAGTATACTTCTACACTTCATTATCTCAAGCGGGGGAAAATTAAGCCGGTATTACACGAGCGAGTTTTCTCTCAACATTTCTCCCCAATACTGGTATGGCAGCTTATCGGTCAACATTTAAGATATATCGGTCTCCTAAATTCATCTATCATCAGTCTTAGTTTCCGATACCAGTGCAATATATTCCAGAAATGTTGCCAGAACAATGTTGATCATCGAATGGTGACTGTAAAAACTCTTGTGTGATACTGACTTTAGTTTGGGATATAGTTGTCTGAGGTAGATAATATTTCGACTGACTGTAAATTGACCACTTGCGAGTTTCAGGCTATAAGGAAGTTGGAGCTGTAGACATCGATGGTAAATATATATGCAATAATTATGTAGGTTTCTAATAGCTAAAGAGTATGTTGAATTGGGTTTTATGTATTTATACATGTACTACAAACGTATTGTGATAGGTAATTCTGCTGATTATCGATATCTACAGCTCCAACTTCCTTATAGAACGAAACTCGCTAGTGGTCAATTGAATCATTTAGGGGGCAGTGCTTGTTTTTTGGTGTATGTATTTATCTGTTGATTTATTTTTTATTTTCCTCCCTATACCTCCATCAGGCTTAAAAGAAAAACACCCCCTAGACCTTCTTTTAGATAAATGTTTACACTTTTCGGTAGACAAATTTCCCGGTGGCTGAAGGCCGGTTCCTTCTAAACTTACAGGCTCGCTATCGCTCGCCAGGGTAAAATTGACACCTAAATGGCATGAAAGGTCTTAATATTGACAAAGAAATGGGGTAAAAAGGTTTCAAAATCACCAGATTACTGGAACGAACGTCTTAAAATCTCAAAGCTAACACGCTAAACATGAGGGAGAAGGAGGACCATAAAAAGCGACTACCTCCCCCTTAACCGCTGATTTCTCGATACCCAATGGAAAAATATGAAACTATGTCTCATCACTAACAGCATGTTTCTCTTATGGGGGGGGGGGGGACCTGTTTTTTTCTCTTTCTTCGTTGTATCCATTCGGCCACATTCAGCCTACAGGTTTAAGACATTTATCACCAGCCAGTTGTTGATTTTTCCTGGCGAGCGATAGTGAGTCAGCATTTTGTTGAGAAATCCGGCTTCGCCAGAGACATGTTTATATAAAAAAAAATTACAAATTTATTCAGCTGTCTAACTCATCGAAAATATGGTGGCTCGCTATTGCTCACCAGGTATAAATCAACACCTGGATGGGGATAAACGTCTTAAAACAGTAGGCTGAATGGGGCCGAATGGATACAACCCCGAGAACGAAAAATAGCATGTCATCTCCCTTAAACATCTTCGTAATTGCTAAGTATGTATGATGAAGATAGGACAATTTACCGTCAGCTGGAAACAAATGACAGTTGTGGCAGTGGCAATCGTAGTTAAGGGACCCCACCTCGCGTTTTTTCTCTTTCTCTCCTCTCTTTGGCTTGTATCCATTCGGCCTCATTCAGCCTACTGTTTTAAGACATCTACCCCCATCCAGGTGTCAATATTTTCCTAGCGAGCGGTAGCGAGCCATCACATATATATTTTTATTTTGATAGCAAGCTAAATTTGTGAATTTTTCGATAGAAAAATGTCACTGGCGAAGCCGGATTTCTCCATACCAATGCTGGCTCGCTATCGCTCGCCAGGAAGAAATCGACACCTGGATGGGGATAAACGTCTTAAAACAGTTGGCTGAATGGGGTCGAATGGATACAAGCCAGGGAAAGAGAGAAAAGGAGATAAAGAGAAAAAAAAACAGGTGACCCCCTTTAATTGGGGAGGGCTGGATATATTGGCTCATTTATATATATTTTTATAATTTTTGTAGTTTCCTCTCTAGACTTCCATCAAGCTTAACAAAACAACACTCCCAAGACCCTCTTTCAAGATAAATTTGTAATTTTTTCGGTAGGAAAGCGATTCCTTTTAGATTACAGGCTCGCTCTCGCTCGCCAGGAAAAAAACTCGCCAAAAAAACTCGCCAAAAAAAAAAAAAAAAAATGGGGCGAAAGGACTTAAAATCCCCAAATTAATGAGGCGAACGTCATAAAATCTGAAAACTAATAGGGCTAAACACGAGGAAGAAAGGGGACCAAAAAAGCGACCCATCTACCCTTAAGGTCTTTAGGGGTGATGGGGGTGCCTAATAATTGCCTATGCACTTGGAAATGTAGATTCTATGGGGGTCTATTCTATATTATTATGTTTAACCCCGTCTGTACCGGCGACGTATTTTTTCAATTGTATTATAGATATATTTTTACTATATTGTGCAGTTTAACCCTTCTTTAGCGGGGCCCGACTTGAGTCCGTATCTAAAAAGCTGGACAATGTGGCAGGGCCCGACTTAAGTCTGTGTGCAATTTTGGCACAATATTGGCTCTGAGAGAGAGCCGAGCGGTGGGAGAAGCGTAGGTTGCCTTATGACCGCTCACCACGACCGTCGTGGGCCCACTGACATGTACTCCACACTATTCCACCCTCTCACTCGCTACACACGTAATTATGTAACGAAATGACCGTATTTTAGCGATTTGGCCCTTCGGTTGCACGATCGTTGCAAGACAACCAGTGATCATAGAAGGATGGTTTGGGTGTCATTGGAAAGCTCAATTTACGCCCTTTCAGGGATACATACTTGTATTACGTTCTGGCTCTTGTTTATGCATGAAAAAGAGCAAGGAAACAACCCCATTTATGGTAAAAACCCCCGCTGGGCGGCACAGTGAATATACTCCACCACCCGCTCTTTGAGTGTTAAGAAGGATTTGTGGTAGTCAAATGGTATAGTGATATAGTTCGATGCCTTTTTATTGGTGTAGGCCCTTTTAAAACTGAATAAAATGGTCTTATAGTACACCTAAAATTAATGGAACGACTGCGGTACAGAGGGGTTAGCATCATATTGGACTATACTCTATACTGGGTTTTTTCAACTGACGGTAAATTGCAAAGTTCCCATAAAGATTTCTTAGTTATTTAGACGTTTTTCTAGTGAAATATGGTGCTAATTATATAAACCTGGTCTTAATAGGATGCAGAAACAAATAGTAGTTTCATATTATTCCATTAAGTATCGAGAAATCTGCTGCTAAGGGACTCGATTTTTAGCCAGCTGGAAAGAAACAGAGTATAGATTATTATATTTTATGTGTGTATTACGATATACCATACAAAAGGGCAAGCATGGAGGAGTGAATACTTCTATAATGTTAGATCGAACCAACGGCTAAATATTGCTAAACCTGCTATACTTCCATTCTTCTTTTTCTTCTGATTATTTTTATTATTATTTTTTATTATTATTATTATAATTAATATTAACCCTCTGGCTGCAGGCTTATTTGCGCTATTTAGCATATATTCAGGCACTCCTGAATGATGCATCAAGTATCTGCATTAAATTAACTGTATTCTGCCGAAAACTAGGCGAAGATAGCTTCAAAATGATACCAGAACGAGTTTCGTAGGTGGCGGGGTTCACCCGCACGTTGCCATAAACATTCGGGAAAACTCGCTAATTATTAGCTCTCGTTCGCTCGGCAACACTGTCGAGACAGCCGCACGAGACCAAAGTCTACCTCAGTCTACCTCAGTCTACCTCAGTGAGCGGCTGGCTGCTCCGAGGGTCGGACGGAGGTCCCTCACGCTCCCACAATCTTATCCTGCCAAGCTTGGGAGGATATCTGGGCTGCCTGTCGACGTGGGCATCCGCCGGACGCGTCAAGAGGCTGCGCCGAGGTAGAAGCCAGGGAGGGGACATCAATGGATAACTGATCCGAGGGGATGTCCTTGCGATCGAGGTCACCCTCAAGAGGATATAGTCGTACTGTTGGCCGTGTGATTACTCCAGTCCTGGTGCGAACCTTCGCTACCCGAACCTCACCATCACGACCAGGTAACAACTCTTCTATCCGACCCAATTTCCAGAATGCGCGTGGGCCCTCTTCATGGATGGTTACCACGTCCCCTACCCTAGGCCAATGACCTTTTAATGGTGTTAGTTTATTATGTTTTGCACTTTCCTTAAAGTCACCAGATATTCGGTCGACCAGCGATGCCAAATATCTCGCGATAATTTACGAATATATTTGTAGCGGGCCGATATCACGTCCTTACTTGTTTAGTCTGGATCTTCCATAGTATCCTCATAATGCTCTTCAGGAAGATCCTGCAGTCTGTATCCACGTACCAGTACTGAGGGTGTGATTGGGGTAAGGTCTTCCAAATCACCAGAAGCATAGTATATAGTAGAGGGCGATCATTTACGGTGGCTTCAATCTCCAAGAGTATGGTGTCGAGTTCCTCAATCTAGATGAGAGCTCTATCCAACACCTTCTGCAGACCCGCCTTCACGATGCCTATGGCTCTCTCCCATATGGCGCCAAACCAAGGCGCTCTGGCGGGAATGAAACGCCATTCGCAATTTACATCCGCTAGGCAGGTCTGAATCTTAGGATTGTTGCTCACTTCTTTGAGATATGTAGATGCCCCTATGAAAGTCTTTGCATTGTCACTCAGCATGATACGTGGATATCCCTGTCTACTGCAGAATCTTCGGAAGGCATGTAGGAAGCTATCACAAGTGAGGTTGGTGACCAGTTCCAGGTGAATTGACCTGGTAACAGCACAGGTGAAAAGTATCATATACACCTTAAGATTGGGTGAATCTTTCCCAGGGATTGCTCCACTGTAGTCAACCCCGGTAACTTTGTAAGGGTCACCTGGGATGGTTTGCAGGTTTGGTAAGGGAGGAATTCCGACGGGATCATAATGTGTTCCCTGTACTGCAGTCATTTATATTCCTGTGTATATATTTCTTGTTGACAGAGCTTATGTAATAATTTATCTGCAATTCTGATCTCCTTCACATTGAGGTAAGCACTACCTGTGGGCGGTGTGCCTTTGATTTTTGCTTTTACATTTTCTACAAATCATATCACCCATGCTGTAACACGTTGTAACTTCTCATAGCTGCTGAATCTATCCCAGTCCCATAACCGTGTGTCTTTGTCAGGCACCGAGTCAATTACCGGTGCCACAATAGCAGTGTGTTGCTCGCTCAAATCTATATTTTCTGGCCATTCGTTGGGATTATTAAGCCAGCATGGGCCATTCCACCACAACGCAGAAGATTTGAGAAATTTAGCAGAGACACCACGAGTAATGCAGTCACTTGGATTCTCTTTGGTAGACACATACCGGAACTGTGCGGTTGGGAGCAGGGTATGAATTTCGTCGACATGGTTGGTGACATACACTGGTAGCTTCTTTCGGCTATGTAACCAGTAGAGCGTAATTTGGCTGTCACTCCATATAACTGTCTCCGACATATTTAGCAAAATTTTAAAAGTTTCCTCTATCAAGTGAACGAGTCTAGCAGCCAACAGAACTGCAGTCAGCTCTAATTTTGGGATGGAAAGGGATTTGATCGGGGCGACTTTCGCCTTCGCCATGACTAGACGGTTGCCACTTGTGTCAACAAAGTATATGGCGGTGCCGTACGTGACCTTGCTAGCATCTGAGAAGGCATGAATGGAAACAGGATGGTCCATGACAACTCTCCGAGGAAAATTAAAACCCTTACAGAGACGAAGATCCGAAATAATGTCTTCCCACTCCTGAACCAAATCGCCATTCAAAACCTCATCCCAACCTAATTTTATCCTCCATAATTGCTGAAGTAATAATCTTGATTTGATCGACACCGGTAGAACTATCCCCAAGGGGTCAAAAAGTATAGCCGTCATACTCAAGCAAATCCGTTTTGTAATCTGCGAATATTGCGCGTACTGAACGCCGAATGAGAGGGTATCGGTGTCCGTTTCCCAAAACAACTCTAGCACTCTAACATGTTCCTGCTGTACAGCCGCCACACCATCCCATTGCAGTACAGTCCGCAAAACAGAATTATTTGTCGCCCATTCACGCAAATGTAGATGGACGTCATTCATAATTTCTCGGACTACACCATAGGTATCAATCAGGAAATCTTCATCATTACCTGTACCCAGTAAATTGTCGATGTATAGCCCTGACCGAATCTGATGAATCCCCTGCGGATCTGCACTGACATTCGACAAATGTTTTAAAATGGTGGCGTTTAAGAGAAATTGGGAACACGTCGCGCCAAATAAAACTGCCCGGAACCGGTAACAAATGAGGGGGGAATCTAGCTGCCTTGGAAATTTAGGCCACATAAACCGCGTATAGTCCTGGTCGTCTTCATGGAATCTTAACATCAGAAATGCCTTCTCAATATCAGACACCCAGGCATACTTACCGAGTCTAAACCGGAGCAAAACCTGCGCTAAGTCTGGCACCAGTGAAGGTCCAGTATACAGGCAGTCATTAAGACTAGGCTGACGATCACTCATCCTGGCGGAACAGTCGAAGACGATACGCACTGGCGTAGTTTTGCTCTCCTTGACTACTCCATGATGAGCCAAGTAATGTCCTGTATCTGATTTATCAAAAGGCACCTCTTCTATAAAACCCCGGGACACCTGCTCCTTTATGACTTTTGAGTATTCCTCGCAAAAGTCAGGCTCTTTGATGAATCTTCTCTGAAGACCCCGAAGACGGCCTATGGCCAAACCCTTGTTAGTTGGCAGTTGATCCTTGTAATTGTTCCAGGGCAGTCTCACTTTATACTGTTGGCTGTCGGGATCGTAGGTAACGGTATCCTCATACGACGATAGTGCTTGACGCTCAACCTGTGAGTATTCCTTAGGGGTTATCCCGATGTGATCTAATTCCCACAAAACGTTTAAGTCATTTTTGCATGGTGGAATATTACCAGTGGACATGTATTTGTCCATTGGGGTTACTGCTACTTTCAATACAGTAATTACTTCTGTGCTGGACCTGGTAGGCTGTGTCACATATGAACCACTTATGGCATACCCGTACTTGGTTGGAAGCAGAATTAGGCTACCTGACCTTTTATACCCAGGTCGCACTATATTGTAGTAGTGATCCGCACCGATGAGCAGCTCCAGCTGATCTGTGTCCGTTGCGTGACGATCGGCTAATTTTATGCCTTTACTTTGTAAACTAACCAGTTTAGACTTTAGGTTAAGTTCACCTTATGTTGTGGCAATTCATCAACCACTATTGCATCTAGATGATGAAATTTACCTCTGTGTTTGTATTGCAGTGCCACAACATTATATTCCCTAGAGGCTTGTTTTCCGGTAAATCCGTGAAGACATAACTCCTCAGTTCCTCTAGAAATGTAGGAAAGGGAGGATAGAACCGAAGACTTCACAAAGGTCCTCTGAGTACATTGGTCAAGTAGCGATCTGATTTTAACACAATTATTATCCTTACCCTTTACCGGCAGCTGTACGGTGGGCAAGATTACTGTATTTTTACCTGTGTCAACGGACATTGTAGTCGAAGTAGTAGCAGTATGCTCTCTCTTGGTGTTATCCTCCGCTGGTCTACTTTCCTTCCCTTGTTTCTGTGTACATAGGGAATGAAAGTGTTTGCCCTTACAAACTTGCAGCTTCTTATGTTAGGATTAGTACAACCCGAATGGCCATGCTCTTTTGACAAGCACCCAGTGCAAAGACGTAGTTGACGGGCTCTTTTAACTTTATGTCTTATACTTCATACATTTGTACCATAAATGATTGGTGCCACTACACAGAACACAGTTGAATTTCCTGTACTCACTTTGGGCGGTAAATGTTGCCGTAGCCATGGGTGTACCCCCTACTCTGTCTTGACCCGCCATATTGTACAGTTCAGCCTGGAAGCAATGGGTGAATTTCTTATAATCCAGGCTCGAGTCTCCCATTTCCCGTTTTATGGTTTCTTTTAGTGGTGATGGTAATTTATTGACAAGAGTCACCACACAAAATTCCACCAAACAAATACCATGGCTAATGATTGACCTCATCACACTCTCAGTATTGGCATAGAAGTCCTTCAGGTCAGCTGTTTGGTGTTTGGGTGACACTAATTGGTTGAATTTGGTAACATAAGCTGCCTTGATTCGATCTGGATGCCCATATGTCTCTTGCAGGAGCTCTATTGCTGGGGTATAACTTGCACTTTCGATAATGAATCCTTTGACTAGCTTATGTGCATCACCCAGAAGCTGACCCTTTAGATAGGTGAAGCATTGTATATCTGTGAGGTCGGGATTGTCATGGATGGTACACTTGAACATCTCCCAAAATCCCGACCACAATGTGGTTATCACCCTCAAATTTTGGAAGAGTAAGATGTGGTAATTTTACTGCGGATTTCCTTGGCTCCTTCTTGATCTCCTTCTTGACCTCTGGAATCAAGATCCCCTTCAGTGTGGCAACGATTACTTGTATGCCCTCCATATATAGGGTATCCTCTCTTAACTCCTCGATATACTCGGCGTCAGTCTCGTAAGTGTCGGCCAGGTCCTCCTGTGTGACCTCATACTTGTCAAGTTGCTTTTGAATACTAAGCAACCTGGCCTCCATCTCCACTCTAGATGCCGAATCAAGGAATTCGTTGATGTCAGAGGTCAAGACCGTCAAAGAGCCCTTAAGCCCAGCCCGACGCCTTTGTACACTTTTAGCCATGATTATACGGGAAGGAAATTTATTGACGTTAAATCAAACTATCAATGCCAGACCGAATAAGTTGCGGACAACAATACAGTACTCCTAGAAATCAAATTAAATCGCGAGCTGAAAATAAAACACCCTCACGAAATGTGGAATAAGAATTATGCCCAATGTAGACTAGCAATCTGGAGCCTTTCAATTTAACTCCTTACATAATAGTTATGATCTAGATCCAGAAATTACAGAATCATTACACCCTAATTCAAGAAAAGCCTGGAGGGAAATTTAGTACAATACAGTATAGGCCAAAAGTCTCTAGATGTCAAAAAAGAGGTACCGTTTTAAAGTTATAATAAATTCAAGAATTTTAAGAGAGAGAGAGCCAATAGGGTAATTTAAACAGGCTAAACTCAATGGGTACTGCTAATTTTATATTATTAAATTTAATAAATGTGAAAATTGTACACAAAGAAAAGTTCATATCAAGAAGTAACAAGGAAAAAGTTTTTGAGTTGGATTAACACACACTCAGCCTATCAGCTATCATATTACCCCGCGTTTAGGGCACACGACGAGAGTAGAATTTAGAAAGATATGTGAATGAATAACCTTTAAATTTTAAAGAAGTAATTTTTCAGTATAATTTTGATCTAGATTTAAATTATTATACAGTACAGTATGGATGAATTTAATCTTAATGCCGTGCCAATTGTGCAATATTTTCTAGGGCTAAATTAGTTTTAATATAATTTAATGAGCCCGAACTAGTGAACGGTTCGAAGGACCAATTATATGGTTAATCTAGATAAAGTAGACTGTATATTATTAATTTGGAAGAAGCATTAACCATATAAAATAATTACCCGTTAGATGAACTCAGCTGGTGATTGGAGGATGGCGGAAAATAGGATAGTTGACTGGAAGTGGTTAGTAAGGTAAACAAGCGTATGGAAAGAGGCTACAATGGGCTAGGATAGGCTAAATATTTACGTTACTTTTGTGATAACTAACAAAGATGATGATGTAGTGACTATATGAAATATGAGATGAAAGTGAAGCGAAAACACCTGATATATGAAACTATAGGAAGAAGGCTTAGCGTGTGTAGCTGGGACGGAGATTAGTTGGAGAGTGAGTGCGAGCGCGTTGTGTTTGTCTCTGTCGTGACCTACCGCGCACGCGCATAACATATGGAAAATGTATCCCATCTTTTTTACAATGAGATGCTTATGAACAATCTTAAATAATACAAATATTTATATATATATATATATGGGAATTATAATCCTACAATACTTTCCCATATACAACTACAGAATAATATATTCTACCCAATCATGGAACGTTCGACCAAGGTTATGGAAGCGTTCAACTTAAGACTACGGAAGCGTTCAACTTAAGACTACGGAAAGATACGTAACGCTACATCAACCCCGATTACGTAACATCGAGACTGTTCATACTAGATAGAATATACTAAGTATGGACATAGGCTATCACCGCTTGTGGCCTATTTCTGCGTAACTGTATTTCATAATTTTTGTTTTCGGTTATTTTTGTTTCCGGTTCGTCTAGGCTATCATCTCTGGTGGCCTATTTCTGCGTAATTCAATTTTTAAATTTTCAGTTAGGCTATCACCGCTGGTGGCCTATTTCTGCGTACCGGTATTTCATAATTTTTGTTTTCGGTTATTTTTGTTTTCGGTTAGTCTAGGCTATCATCCCTGGTGGCCTATTTCTGCGTACTTCAATTTTTAAATTTTCAGTTAGGCTATCACCGCTGGTGGCCTATTTCTGCGTACCGGTATTTCATAATTTTTGTTGTCGGTTAGGATAGGCTATCACCCCTGGTGGCCTATTTCTGTTTAAATAAAAATAAAATTGTTTACGGTTCGGCTATCACTGCGTATTTAAATTTAATTTTGTTTTGTTTTAATTTTCGGTTAGGCTATCACCGCTGATAACCTATTTGTGCGTATTTCAACATTTTTGTTTTCGGTTAGGCCTATTTAAGTAAGTGAGTGACCTGAAGTGAGTGAAGTGTTTTTAAAGTGAGAAGTGTTTTTAAAGTGAGATAAGTGTTTTTAAAGTGAGTTAAGTGTTTTTAAAGTGAGTTAAGTGTTTTTAAGTGAGTGAAGTGATCTGAAGAAAGTGATCGTCACCATGCCTCGTGCCTGTACGAACTGCGCCGGTAGGTTTGGTGCTTCCATGTTTGCTCCTGCCGATCCACAAGTCTGCCGACTGCCAGCAACGAGAAGATTTGACAGCGAAATTGGATGAAGCCCACAACAAGATCAACGCCCTCACCAGGAAGCTGGAATCACTCCAAGAGTTTGTAACACTCAACATTGGAGTATCACTAACTCCAATTGTTTCAATTCCAGCATCCACCACCGCCCCAATGTCATCTGCCAACAATCCAACACCTGCAGTAGCCACTGCAGCAGATGCTTCTGATGAACCTGAGCCGACATCAAACCAGGACAGCCGCCCTGTTCACCTTAGTCTCTCCCCCACTCCTCGTGCAAGAAGCCTGCTAGCACGAACAGTACCAACCCCTCGCGCCCGTTCTAACCACTCCTCTCCCCGACCTGTACGCAGAGTCTCGCCACCACAGGTTTCCGGATTTACACCAGTAAGGAACGGTGCACGGCCAACGCAGAACAGGTCTCGTCTACCAGTCACAATGTCAAACAGATTTGAGATCTTGGTAGAGATGGAAGACGAACCAGAAGAGACCAGGCTCGTTGGGGATTCCATCCTACGAGGACAGGTCGAAGAGTTCTGCGACAGAGTCCCAAATCGATGAAAAAGATTTTGCATCCCGGGAGCTGGACTGGACGACATTGTGGAAGCCTTCGAAGATACCACAAAGGATGCAAACGAAAATACCCTTTTTGTCATCCATGCTGGTTCAAATGACGTCACGCGCACCAGATCCGAAGAGTTGATGGAGAAATATCGCAAGATGATCCAGCACTACAAAAACAAGTCAAGGAATATCATCATCTAAGGCATTCTCCCCAAGATCGACGCACCTGAAAAATTCTACGACAAGGCCTTCAGCACAAATAGCCAACTAAAATATTTGTGTCTGAAGGAAGAAGTTGAATTCATCAACCTCTGGGATAATTTCTATAACCAGCCTACTCTGTTCTGCAAGGATGGCACTCATCTAAACCCTGTGGGTTCAGCACGCATGGGTCGTCTCCTACACGAAGCAGTCCGCAGCCATGGATCAAAAAACGCCATCCGAGAAGAAGCAGCAGTGACATAAATCATCTAACGCCAAGCAAAAAACAGAGGCAACCAAGGACCACCAGCGATAAGGACCGAAGACAGCGAGGACCGAGGACAGCCATGAACATAAATGTAGATCCGACAAGAACCAAAAATATTATTAAAGAGCGTTCCGTGAGTTCTAAAATAATAAATTTTAAGGTTTTCTATGCAAACGCTCGAAGCATAAGCAATACATTTTCAGATTTAGAGGAGCTAGTGTTTACAGAAAATTATGATGTGATTGGCATAACAGAATCTTGGCTCAATACAGAAGATAGAGACTTTTTAGCAGAGTATTCACTTCCCGGTTATGTAATGTTTGAGAAAAGCCGAATAGGCCTAAATAGAAATGGAGGTGGCGTTTTACTTTATATCAAAGAAACTCTTAACCCTACCCTCTTGTCAAAACCTCAAATTCTGAATGTCGACACATCTTTTGTGCTAATAAAGAATAATAAAGGTACAAAAATAATACTTGCATTAATATACAGACCTCCAGCTCAATCAGTGCAAATTGACCAAGAAATTTACGAACAAATTGCAGATGTAAGTAACTCACAAGATACCGTAATTTTTGGCGACTTTAATTTACCTGTGACCAAGTGGGGCGATACTCTTACTTCACACTCCGGACATGACATGTATACAAACTTGCAAGAGAGTTCGCTTTATCAATTTGTTTGAACTCCGACCCGTGGTAATAACGTTCTTTGACATTGTACTTGCAACAAAAGAAGAATTAATAGAGAATTTGAATGTTGGTGATGAATTCAGTAACAGCGACCATCGTACGATAACTTTCACTTTAAAGTTTACTAGTAACGAACCAAATAGTAGCATCGAAAAAGTCCCTAATTTCAAGAAAGCAAACTATCATAAACTTAGAGCTATGTTTAAAGAAACTGACTGGAGCTTTTTAATTAACAATAACGACATAAATATATCTTGGAAGTTATTCGAAACCACTTACCTAAAAGCAGTGCAAGACTGCATACCATCGAAAATACAGCGTCCAGGCCATAATAATAAGCCCAAATGGTGGAATAAAGATATTTCAAACTGTCTGTTTGCTACAAAATTTGCTAACGATAGATTAAAATCCTCACAAAATGACGAAGAAAGGGTGAAATTTGTAGAGCTATGACGCAAAGCCAAAAAGTTAATTAAGCAAAGTAAAAAGATCCTAGAGTTACATATTGCGAATCAAAGTAAAACAATCCCGAAAGAATTCTATAGTCATGTCAGAAAGAAAAAAGTAGTTACTTCAACTGTTGGACCATTAGTCGATGAAAATGGAGAATACACCAAAGACGAAGTACAAATGAGTAATGCCCTCAATACCTTCTTTGCATCAGTTTTTACAACAGAAGACCTCAGTGATATCCCTACACCATCGCCGATTCAGATTGATAATTCAGATGTTCTAAGCAATATCACCGTTACAGAGAGAAAAGTATTGAATTGTTTAGATAAACTCAAGGTAAATAAAACGCCTGGTCCTGATACAATCTCGCCTAGAGTTCTAAAGGAAGCCAAGGATGAGCTCTCCAAACCACTGACATTACTATTCAATAAATCCTTGCAGTCTGGAACTATGCCTGATCAGGGAAAGCTAGCCAACGTAACACCGATATTAAAAAAAGGCAGCAAATCCCTACCCAATAACTATCGTCCAATTAGCTTAACCTCCGTTGTATGTAAAATGCTAGAAACGGTCATAAGAGACAGACTCGTAAATCACTTAGAGGAAAATAACATTACTTGCTTATGGTAGTCCATCGTAGTCCGATGATGACGTTACCTTCCTGCATTCATCTGTTGTGAGTTCTACGATGACTGTAGAGTCCTATCCATGATGCACATATCCTGCCACAGTCTGGGCACTGGTAGTCCGGGTTAGGAGGTGCTGGTTGTTCACGGCGTGCATGTCTCCGGGTCCTCTTCTCCTGCTGGTGGTGTTTCCTCTGACGTTCCAGTTCCTTCGCTCCTTGCTGGCAGTATGAGCGCCATAGTGGTCTATCTGATGCTAAGTTTTCAAGTGCAGTTGGTTGTATATTGCACCTTTTTAGTATTTTCTTTATACAGTCTTTGTATCGTAATTTTGGTCCTCCAGCTGCTCTGCGGCCTTCATGAAGCTGTCCATATAGTATTTTATGAGGTAGTCTCTCCTCTGGCATACGGATGACATGCCCAACCTATCTGAGTTGTTGTTTGACGATAAGGGTCTCAATACTGGTGTTGTTGGCTCTTTCAAATATTGTTATATGAGGAACACAGTCCTGCCAGGTTACACCCATAATCTTTCGGAGGCATCTGATGTGGAAAGCCTCCAGGGGTCGTATATGGCGTCTATATGTCATCCATGTCTCACAACCATAGAGCAAAGTGGTTAAATACACAGCATTATATACAGCCACTTTGGTTCAAAGAGTCAGCTGATTATTTTGGAAAACTCTCTCTTGTAGGCGGCCAAAAGATGCTGCAGCTTGTCTCAGTCGGTGTTGTACCTCATCGTCAATACTGGCCGTTTCAGACAGGAAGCTTCCCAGATACTTGAAAGAAGGAACTTGTGCTATCTCCTCTCCTGCTAATCTGAACACTGGCTGCACAGGTGGTATCTGAGCTGACCACTGAGTAATTATTTGTGTTTTCTGGATGTTAACGGACAGGCCCATTCTGGAGTAAGCACTTGCTGCAGCTTCAAGCGCGACTTCTAGTTCCTCTGGCGAGTGAGCTACAAGAGCACAATCATCTGCATACTGAAGTTCCAGGATATTTTCCATAGAGAATTTTGTTCTTGCTTGAAATCTACGAATGTTGAAGAGGTTGCCATCTAGTCTATAATCTATGTTGATTCCACTTCTGTTTGCTATAGTCCTATGAAGAAGTATTATAACCCATATTATTATTTTTTTAAAAGGACTGGTGCCAGTACACACCCTTGTCTGACTCCGGCATTAACAACAAATGGTTCTGATGCATGGCCTCCTGCAGTGACTCTCGCAGTCATGCCATCATGAAACTGCCTTACAAGTGCCACAAATTTTGGTGGACAGCCAAAGATACGGAGAATATTCCACAATGTTTCTCGATTTGCGGAATCAAAGGTTTTTGACAGATCAATGAAGGCTATAAAAATGTCTTTATTTTGTTCCCTGCATTTTTCTTGCAATTGACGTATAGTAAAAATCATGTCAATAGTTCCTCAAACTTTACGGAAACCGCATTGTGACTCTGGCAGTATTTCCTCAGTAATTTTGGTCAACAGTCTTTGAAGCATGATTTTTGACAGCACCTTCCCTGCCACAGCTAAAAGAGAAATGCCTCTGCTGTTGCCACAATTAGATTTATCACCCTTGTTTTTGTAAATTGTGATAATATTTGCATCTTTCCATGTCTGAGGTATGTACTCCATGTCCCAAACCTCCAAAATGAATGAGTGAATATCTCGAACCAGTAGGTAACCTCCATATTTAATTAGCTCTGCTGGTATACCATCTGGACCAGGAGATTTGTTATCTTTCAGGGTCTTAACTGCTCTAGTCACTTCATTAAAGGTTGGTGGTATATCAAGATCTTGAATAATGGGTTGCTCTTCAAACTCTTGTTGGCAAGTTGGATCTACATAATTGTCTTGGTTCAGCAAGTCCTTGAAGTGCTACCCCCATCTCTCAACAATTGCCTTTTGATCTTTTATAAGAGTAGTTCCGTCTGCACTCCTTAATGATGTAAGTGGACAGCTTGTAGGTCCTTACACTTGTTTTACAGCATTATAAAAGTTGTGCATGTCATGTGCATCGGCATACCCTTGTATTTCTTGTCCCTTGTTTGTCCACCAATCATTTTGCATTTTTCGTAAGGTTCTTTGTACATCGGATCGTAATTCTTGCCAGTTCATTTTAAGGTTTCAGAGGTTGGGTTGCTAAGAGTTGCTCTATGAGCTCTGTGCATCCTGTCTAAAAGAATGGAGATGTTGCCCAAATTTTCATCAAACCAGTCTGATGATTTTTTTATTTTATACCAATTTAATCCTTTGCTGCTTCATAAATTAATTCACTACGTGAAGTCCAGATTTCGTCTAGTGGAATTGTCAAGTTTCTAATGGGATCTTCATCACTTAGCTTCTCAGATAAAACTCTGCGGAAGCTGTTACAAAATCCATGTTTTTTAAGTTTAGCAACGTTTATTCTTTTCTTATTTGTATTTAGACGTCGTACAGGTGGTCGTATTGTCAGTTTAAGGAGAGATCTTACTAATCTGTTATCTGTCCAGCACTCCGCTCCTCTCATTGCTCGTGTGTGAAGGACACCACTTACATCACTTCTTCTTACAATTATATAGTCTAACAGGTGCCATTGTTTTGAGCGTGGGTGCATCTAAGATGTTTTATACTTGTCTTTCTGTTGGAAAAGGGTATTGGTAATAGTAAGGTTATGTTGAGCACACAATGTGAGGAGCCGAAGGCCATTGGAGTTCGTGTGTCCTATTCCATGTATAACAATTATACCTTCCCATATCTCATATTTTCTTCCAACTCTTGCATTGAAGTCACCTAAAAGTAGTTTTGCATCATGCCTATGGATTCTGCTGAGGGCCTCGCCTAGTGCCTGATAGAATTGATCTTTGTCGTCCTCTGTAGCAGCTAGGGTAGGGGCATATGCACTGATGATGGTGGCATACCTGTTTCTAACAAGGGGTATTCTGAGTGTCATCAGTCTTTCACTGATTCCAACTGGCGCTTCTGGGATTTTTCTTAAGATGTCATTGTTGATGGCAATACCCACACCATGAATGTGTCGGCCTCCTTGAGGGTAGCCTCTCCAGTAAAAGGTGTATCCACATCCCGTTTCACACAACGATCCTTCTCCCAGGAAACGGGTTTCACTGAGAGCAGCAATATCAATCTTATACCGTTGAAGCTCTGCTGCAACTAGGGCTGTTCTACGCTGGGGTCTGTCAGGTTGGGTGTTTCTGTCCAGTAGGGTTCTCACATTCCACGTTCCAAGTTTAAGTGGAATTTGTTTCTTTCTATTGTTACGACCACATATGGGATGGCTCAGTAGGTGCGGTGTCCTACTCAGCTTGTGTGGAGCGGGTGATTTTTAGGCCACCTTTTCTAGGCCCTTCTCTATTCAGGGTGAGCAGCACGGATCCTGAAAAGGACTGCTCAGACACACAGGGGTCTGCCGAAGACGACTGCCACTCCCGTCCCAGCCATCGGCGACCATAAATAGCCCTGTGTCGCCAACGTGCAGGGGTCGAGCTAGAAACTCCCAGAACCATCCTGTTCCTGTTCCCGTCACTAGACTCCCCATCGCCGCTGGTCTTTGGTTCAGGAAAAGGGAAATATTTACAAAAGCAGGAAGAGAAAACCTGCGCATAGAAGAGTTTAGAGTGCCGAGGGAGGTGCGCAGTTCCAACTTCACTATCTTGGTACTGAACAGGGGTTGCTGATGGCAAGGGGGTGGCCCAAGACGACCAGCTCCTGCTCAATACTGCAGGGGACTGCCGGGATTCCAGTTTGTCGGAAACCGCCAGGACGTGACCCCAACATCTGCTTTTCTCTCAGGGTGTGCTCCCCTAGCCTTTGTCTTACTAGACTAAACCACAAGGCAGTGGGTGTGTGCGGTTGTTGGTAGATGACAAGGATGCACATCATACCTCTGGGGGCCACCGCATGCCCCGAGATCCCCTATTGATTTAGCCTGGGATCGCAAGACACCCAGTTACCAGTGTGTCTGTGTTATCACACAGGGTGATGTGATGCGACTAGTGCAGTAGCATGTTGGTGTAGTGCTGCTTGCTTGCATGCAGTTCTTGCTTTCAGCTGCTGCCGCTGGCTAACCCTTGTGGTAAAAAGGGGAGCCGAGTGCGTAAGTCTCCCTCTGCCAGTACATAGCCTCTCCATCACCAAGACTCCTATTGTGCCTCCCCGGGGCCACACACGGTAGGAAAATAACATACTTAAAGATACTCAACACGGCTTTCGTAAAAAACGTTCCTGTTTAACAAACCTCTTAGACTTCTTCCACGATATCCTCAACCTCTACGATGAGAGTAAAGCTGTAGATATTATATACCTTGATTTTCAAAAGGCCTTTGACAAAGTTCCCCACAAACGTTTACTGCTAAAACTAAATGCGCATGGAATACAAGACGGTGTGTTGAAATGGATAGAAAATTGGCTCAATGACAGAAAGCAAAGAGTAGTCATAAACGGTAAGGCATCTAAATGGACCAATGTAAGTAGCGGGGTACCCCAGGGATCGGTACTATGACCAATTATCTTTCTAATTTACATCAACGACATAGATGAGGGTCTCACCTGTACAATCTCAAAATTTGCTGACGATACAAGAATTGCAAATAGCGTACTCTCAAAAGAACAAGTTGACGATATGCAACACAATCTAGATAAATTGTCATGTTGGGCCCAAATTTGGCAAATGAGTTTCAATGCGGATAAATGTAAAGTACTACATATCGGCTACCTAAATGAGAAAGCAAACTATTCGATGAATGGCACTCAGCTTAAGAATGTAAACAGAGAAACCGATCTGGGAGTAACAATATCGAGTAACCTAAAACCGAGTCAACAATGTTCAGAAGTTGTTAAGAAGGCAAACAAAATAATTGGCTTTATAGGCCGGTCATTTGAGCATAAATCCAAAGAAGATATCCTAACCCTTTACAATTCCATAGTCCGCCCTCTTCTTGAATACTGCGTTCAATCCTGGTGCCCTTATTACCAAAAAGATATAAACAAGCTAGAACGAGTTCAACGTAGAGTTACCAAAATGATACCTAGCCTAAAGAACAAACCATACGAAGAGCGTCTTAGAGAATTAAATATATTTCCTTTAACCCAGCGCAGATTAAGAGGCGACTTAATTCAAGTGTTCAAAATCATCAATGGCATTGACAATATGAACTGTAGTAAGTACTTCACTATGGCCCAATCTAATTACACACGGGGAAACGGTTGCAAAATTATTGGTAAATCTTTTAACTCGCACGAATCTAAGAATTTCTTCTTCAATCGAGTTGTCAACTTGTGGAATGGGCTTCCCCGAGACGGTATAGGCTGCAGCACCGTTGATTCATTTAAACTCCGCCTAGACAAATGTCTCGCATCAAACCCGTGACTGACTGCGTTTGTAAATGAATAACTTTATTTTATCCCCCCTTCAGTTACTAACCCATCTTTCCCCTACTAACTTCCTAATCCTGCCACGGACATTAGTTCCCTTTCCAATGTTCCCTTACCCACTCTAAATACCCTCATTGTTCCCTGATTAAATAACATAAATTTAATAAAAAGGCAAAAGAACTAATCGAAATCGCTATGTGCAAATAACGCTTTAGCTAAATCAAATATTTCAATAAAAGAACACAATCTATGCCTGACATTATTTTTGTAAGCAAGTAGGGGAAATTGTTTTACCTGCTGAGCTTGTCCAACGACCATTGAGATTTGTGTGAGTGTCTGATTAGTGATACCGTTTTCTGCATCCACCTCGAAAACGGCAGATCCCCAAGGCATCCGCTCCTATGTTCAAGTACAATTCATAATCACTTGCTTACAAAAATAATGTCAGGCATAGATTGTGTTCTTTTATTGAAATATTTGATTTAGCTAAAGCGTTATTTGCACATAGCGATTTCGATTAGTTCTTTTGCCTTTTTATTGTCTTGTCCTCGTTTTTGTTTGTTTATTTTGCAAGTTTTACAATTTAATAGCTACAGTATATGTTTGATTTTACTATTGTTCTCCAGTATTCTTAACCAATGGAGCTTCTTTACTATGCATTATATTCACCAAACCAAAATTAATTTGTCGACATATATTGACTTTGTTATAGCATTAAGAAAATAGAAAATAATTATTAACCAATAATATATTGACATATTTTGCTTGAGGGTATCCTAATGTATCTGAGTATATTTCCATTGCTGATAAATTGTGTTATAATTAACACTTAGTGTGAGTAATTGCGTATATTATAAACATTAAGCCAACTTCAGATTAAGCTGTTCCAGTTAATATCTATTTAGTTTAATTAAAATATTCTTCAAATACATCTCATTTCTGGACTACAAAACTAAGCAAAATAGAAGTAAATATATGTTAAATGTCAGTTGCCTTCTACTTAAGGCCACCCTAAAGCTTACATTTCTTCAACAAGACTATCCAAGATCAATAGGTAGAAATGCGATAGGATTATACAAATGACACAGATTGGCTTAAACTGTAATGTAACGAAATAATTACAACACAATACAAGCATATCACTTGCCCTAAGCTGGTCATAGTAGCTCTCCTTAACATTCTGTATAGCAATCACAGTACACGAGTCCTGAAGCATCGTTGAGATAACCATATCCACTACGGGCTTGGGAAGATGAGTGTCTGAAGTGGTTGATAATTAATGTACAGTCGACCTAATAAGTGATGTCTCGGCACCAAGTATGTTTTGATCAATAATTAGTATCGGTAATATCTAATAATTTATTTATTCGTTTCGAGTGAGCTATACAAACATGATCCTACACTTATTCAACCTTTTGAACATTTGACAGTCATTAATACATCACAGAGAGAGCCAAACGTAAAGACAGCTGAGACATGACTTTATTAGCTCCTCCGTACTCGATGAAATACAAGACAATGGTATTAAATGTGTTATATAAAGTTATTTCAGATTTAGCACAAATAATATTTTTTTTTTTTACCTGATTGAATGTGCCACTTGCAAACAGATAAGCCTATGAGAAGCTTTAGAAGAAATATTGTTATGTAGGTCATGCATCTTGTCCCCATCTATAAACAAAAAAATAATCCGGTTTAAAATGGGTCTTATGAAAGAAAATGAATTTCATACCTAAAATAGGGCTAGCCCTCATCTATGAATACATACAACTACCGCCATATAATAGTTTTCATATAAGAACATTAGTTTCATACCTAAATAGGTCCAACTGAAACTAGCCATTTGCGTGTAGTATATATGCTAGTAATACATTTATTCATAACGTTGGTAACATCGCTAGGATTGTAGTCTATTACTGTAATTATAATTATGTACAAAATATTAACCGCTACCCTCTAAAACTCAAATTCAATTAGATTTGTTGAGGTAACATTTCTCCCAACTGGAGAGATTCAGCCATGGAACAGGCAAGGACATTTTGTTTTGTTTTTCTATGTGAATGAGGGAGACAAAAGGCAAAACTGCCTGTGACGAGTGCCTTTCCCAGAATTGAAAGAGTGACAGGGGCAAAATCAAGGAACTGCCAAGCCAAAACGCCCAGATACACGGAGTTTGAAGCAATTTAAGTCATAGGATGAGGGAAAGATTGATTCAGGGAGAGAATTCCAGAGCTCAGCTGTTGAATAGATGAATGATTGGGAGTATCGTTTCACTCTTGAGTTGGAGAGTTGCAGAGAGTAGGTGTGGGATTGTGTTGCAAGACGGGTACTACGTACCCTATGTAGAGAAATTTGTATACACGGGGAGAGCTCTGAGGAACACTAATTATTGTAGTAGCGATAGACTAGCGAGAGAGATGCAATATTGCGGCGAAGAGAGAAAGATTGGAGAGAGTCGGTGAGTGGACGGGAGTTAATAATACAAAAGGCTTTCCTTTCTACTTTGTCTAGGAGTGTGGTGTAAGAGGATCCTCCACACACATTTTAACAATACTCAATACAAGGACGCACTGTGCCCCTGTACAGAGCAAGAATCTGTGCAGGGGTAAAGAAACCCCTTGAGGGAGTTAGACAAGCACTCCCAGCTTCTGGGAGGCCGTCTTAGCAAGACTGGTAATATTGTCCTTCCAAGAGAGAGCAGAAGAGAAAGATACACCGAAAATACTGAAAGAATATGAAAGGTTGATTTTTGTATTGTTGAATTATAAGGGATAGTCCTCTGGAAGTTCACGACGGGCAGTAAGATGTAGAAATTGGGTTTTGGAAGCATTAAAGGCAACAAGGTATTCTCTGCCCCAATTGGAAACGGTAGTTATGGAAGATAAGTGTTGTATGGCTTCATTACGTTTGTTTTTATTAATAGCTTGAATATTATTATAATTTATATTATAATTATTTTTATTAATAGTATTATTATTATTAATATTATTTTTATTATTACTTTTAGTATTTTTAGTATTTTTATCATTATTACTATTATTATTATTAATAATAACCATTATTATAATTATTACTAAGGTGCTTCCTGATTTACAGACCTTTTGGGTCACAATTTCCGACCTACATAATTATTGAATGGACTTATTCTTAAGCATATTTGTATTCTAAATAATGTTCCATTCAATACGAGATGATCCTAACTTATCTGAGTCTATCTATCTATATATGTATCTATCTATTTATATATCAGTGTATATACAGTATATATATATGTTAGTAAAGCCAGGTAATACATTTTCTTTAATACATACGAGGTTGAAAGAAATGGCAATTTCTGCGTTGGAAATGTTATTATTCAAAGTTTCCAGGTCTCTGATTAGTTTTCGCTGGGTGGCAGGAAGTAGATGAATGAGATGAGCAAAATTCATGGTGGTACAGGGTTACATAAATGTACATGATGATACAGGATATACGACGCGTTTCACTGGACAACCAGCATTATCAAGTTTTGCCCCCGGATTTTCGCCTCCTCTGATCCTCCACCCTCTATATATACCCTTCCTGTTTACCTTTTATATCATTCTATCCTTACTTGGTAATGCTGGTTGTCCAGTGAAACGTGTCGTATATCCTGTATCATCATGTACTTTAATGTAACCCTGTACCACCATGAATTTTGCTAATCTCATTCATCTACTTCCTGCCACCCAGCGAAAACTCATCAGAGACCTGGAAACTTTGAATAATAAAATTTCCAACGCAGAAATTGCCATTTCTTTCAACCTCGTATGTATTAAAGAAAAAAAAAAAAAAAAAAAAAAATATATATATTCTATCTATCTATCTATTGCCTGACGCCGTGATCCCCGAAGGGGTGGACACGAACGAACCGCCCCCATGCACCTCTGTCCCCAGTCAGTCGACGCCCCTCCCCCCAACCAGCACCGCCTTCGTTCATGTAGTTCCTCACTCCATCCTTCCACCTCATATTCGGTCTACCTCTCCCCCTCTGTCCCTCCACCTCGCTCTCGTACACCCTCTTAGTCATTCTCTCGCTTTCCATACGTTCCATATGGCCGAACCATCTCAAGTTGTTCCTTTTCACACTTTCCAGCACATCTACCTCCACACCACACCTCCTTCTTACTTCCTCATTAGTCTGTCTATCCCTCCATGTAACTCCGCACGCACTCCATAAGTAATTCATTTCCACTGCTCTCACTCTTGGTCTGAGTCTCTCAACCAACGTCCATGCTTCGCTTCCGTAAGTCAGTGTCGGGATTACCACACTGTCATGCAAGGACTTCTTCACTTCCATACTGACCACCCTATTTCTTGTTACTGCTTTTAGCGTTCCTACAACCCTCTTCCCCTGTTGTACCCTCTCCCGCACCTCTTCATCCATAGTCCCATCTTTACTCAACACACTGCCCAGATACTTAAAAGAGTTGACGATCTCCATAGCCTGACCGTTCAGCTTCACCTCACACTCTGTGACTTCACCCCTTTCGAAGACCATAACCTTGCTCTTCCCCGTATTTACCTTCAAATTCCGTTTTTCGCACACTGTTCCAAACTCATTTACCAGACCCTGCAACTCCCATTCATTATCACTCATCAGAACTGTATCATCCGCAAACAGCAGTATAGGTAGCTTCCACTCAATTCCCTCCCTTTTCAGCGATACACCAACATCCACTGCTCTTGATAGTATTTCTTTCATAACTCCATCCATATATACAGTAAACAACCACGGGGCCATCACACACACCCCTGTTTCAAACCAACATTCAGGTCAAAGAACTCGCTCTGCTCACTCTCCACATGTACTGCCGCCTTTGCACCCTCATACATGCTCTTCACTGCTTTCAGCAACTTGCCCTCTACTCCGTATATTCTAAGTACTTTCCACAAACCTTTTCTATCCACTCTGTCATAGGCCTTCTCCAAGTCCATAAAGGCAACATACACCTTTTGTTTCTTCTCCAGATACTTCTCCACAACACAATTCAGGGTAAAAATCTGATCTACACATCCTCTTCCCTTCCTAAAACCTCCCTGCTCGTCGCCTACCCATTTCTCCGTTCTCACTCTCACTCTCACTCTCTCAATCACTACCCTACTGTATACCTTCCCTACTACGCTTAGAAGACATATTCCTCGGTGGTTACCACACACTCCTCTTTCCCCTTTGCCCTTATATAGGGGGACTATTATGCCAGTCTTCCAGTCATCGGGTGCACTCCCCTTCTCCCATGCTAGTTTGCACATTTTCCATACCCATTCTATCACTATCTCACCACCATACCTCAACATTTCCCCACACACTCCATCTGTTCCTGGTGCTTTCCCCAATTTCACTCTTTTCATGGCTTCCGACACTTCTGACCTCCTGATCCCCACCTCCTCCTCCACTACTTCTCTTCTTCTCCCTCCCATACCATATCCAGCTATGTTTGCTGGCTCTTCATTCCTTTCATTTAGCAACTCACTGAAGTACTCCCTCCATCTTTCGACTCTCTCTTGCTTCTCGGCTAGCATTCTCCCATTCTTATCTTTCACACCCTTACTGTTTCCCTTGCTACCTTCCCTAACTTTCTTGATTTCTTTCCAGAACAGTTTCTTACTCTCCCTCCATTTTACACTCAGATTCCTTCCAAATTCCTCATCTACTCTTCTCTTACTTTCCTTCACTACTCTCTTCACCACCCTCTTACTCTCCACGTACCTCGCTCGTTTCTGTCTCTCGGAATCTTCATTCCCTCTACTACCCAACCACTCTCTATATGCTTTCTTCTTCTTTTCTTCCACAGCTATTCTTACCTCTTCTGTCCACCATGCTGTACCTTTCACTCCCCTCCCTCTTCTCCTCACTCCACACACCTCCTCACATGCTGCACAGATCTCATCCTTAAACACCTTGCTCATCTCTTCCACTTCCTCCATAACTTCCAGGTCGAACCCACCTAGTCGTCTTTCCACTGCTCTCCTGTACTCCTCCCTGACTTCCTCCTCCTGCAACCTCTCCACCCTCCTCACCATTCCACCCTCCTCTCGCCTCCCTCCCGCTCTCCTCACCCACTTCTTTTGTATCCTAACCTTAGCTACCACTACATAATGATCAGACAGACCCCCTCCAATACCCCTATACACCCTAGCATCCATCACAGATTTCTTCATTCGTTCATCCACACATACATAATCAATCAATGACTTTCGTTCCACCACTGTCTTATCCTTCATCGTCAACATCCGTTTCCACGTGTACCTGTGGATCATTCTGTGTCGGAAGAAGGTGTTGGCTATCCACAGCCTCCTCCCCACACATACGTGTATATATATACGTGTATATATATATATATACGTGTATATATATATATATATATATATTGAGTATATATCACAAATACACGTGAGCCACTAAATGTTTCCAAGCTCTCAGTGGGGTTCGAACCGTCGAGCGTCAGACGATAGCCGACGATAGCCGACTGCCGTGGTGTAGTTGATTAAAGCGTCGGCTATCGTCTGACGGTCGACGGTTCGAACCCCACTGAGAGCTTGGATATATATATATATATATATATATATATATATATATATCAGTAGTACGTTGGCCGCTAGGGTACCGGATCTTTACAATAAATAAGATGACGAGAGCAAACATCAACTCCATTTTCATTGTTTATTGATCAAGCTTTTGACAATATTTCGAACAACTTCTCTGTTCATCATAAGGTGAAACACCAACCATCCTAGAAAACAAACATGATATCTGTTAAAATTTTGTATTTAATACATGGATCTATTTAAACACGTTTAATGTGACAATTCTACATAATACTGTACTGAAAACTGCTAGAAATATAAGTTAAAATAATTTAAAACAATAACAAGATTTACAAGAATATTACCTAATCCTAACTTCATAAACGTGAACATGTAATATAAAATAACATGCAACAAACCATTTCGACCTACACCTTACGACTATTCCGGGAGAACTAACTAGATTAACTGACTACTGTACATTATATATAGCAAGGGATCCTATTAGTCCCAAGCTATCAACTACCTGAGCACTGAGTTTAGGTTCGGTTTGAGTTTTTCTATGAAATATTTCTCCCCAATGAAAGTATCGTTCTTGCTTCTGAATTTAGCCAATATTTTAAAATCTTTTTAATTAAATCTATGGTCCAATTCTAAAGAGTGATTCCTTACTGCTGAAAAAGGCATTTTCGTTAAATATTGAACTGTTCCGACACTTTTCCCCAAATGCTCCAATGTTCTAGCGCGGAATGAACGCACATCCCACATACCCAGCAAGGCAGCTGGGTATTTATTCTATATATATATATATATATACTGTATACTGTATATATATACTGTATATGAGGCGTTCATTCGCGGAACGTGTTGACCGCCCAAAATAAAAAACCGAGTAAATCGAGTAAATCGCGTCTGAAGTTTGCCGACTTATAAAAAGCTGTAACTATCAGACCCGATTAAGGAGAGAGGTGACAGTGTTATCAAAATGTTCGGAAAATAGTATCTAGCCACGTACCACAACAAAAAAAATAATAAATTGCTTGTAATTTATCGCAGAACATGATAGTTGCCCAAAATAAAAAAAGGAGTAAATCGCGTCTGAAGTTTGCCGACTTATAAAAATCTGTAACTATCAGACCCGATTAAGGAGAGAGGTGACAGTGTTATCAAAATGTTCGGCAAATAGTATCTAGCCACGTACCACAAAAAAAATAATAATAAATTGCTTGTAATTTATCGCAGAACATGATAGTTGCCCAAAATAAAATAAAAAATAAATCGCGTCTGAAGTTTGCCGACTTATAAAAAGCTGTAACTATCAGACCCGATTAAGGAGAGAGGTGACAGTGTTATCAAAATGTTCGGAAAATAGTATCTAGCCATGTACCACAAAAAAAAAAAAAAAAAAAATTGCTTGTAATTAATAGTAACGTGAGTGTGATTGAAATAATCCCATGATTTTATAACCCCATATCAATTCAATACTGTAGAAACGTTGAGAAAAAGCAAATGTATAACAATAAAACATAAATAATATTATCAGTGAATAATAATAAGACATGGAAGAGTAGGGTAAGATAATAGAAACATAATTTTATAAAATTAATAAGCGATAATAAAGATTAGAAAATGAAGGAAGACATGGTGAATAATAATGAATAAGTAAAACACAAGAATAGAGTAATAATTTTGCTACTTTAATGTTATTGATTTATTATTATAGAAAGTAAGCTAGTATTACTGTTAATTAATTAATTTGGGATGTTTTATTCAGCTTGGGAAGGACATGATTTTACAAAATTTTAATCTAAGGAAGGAATTTGATGGCTAGTTACTATAATGTTCTTGTGTAAAGATTGCTATTGTTTAACAATTTTACCTTACTAAAATGCATTATTACTCTATTCTATTGTTACATTTATATATTCATACTCACCGAGTAGTCAGGCAGTGTCGCTATCACTGTCACTATCATCTGCATACTCTTGCAGGTTGTCATCAATATCAGAGGAGTCAGAGTTGTTGTCCAAGGCTGGTCTAGCTGCTCTACTGAGGTCCCTCTGCATACGAAAAAGTTCGTGGTAATACTCCGAGTGGATTGGCGGAATGTAGGATAGCAGGTCGTGGACGGCTTGGAGTTTGTCAGCTTGAAGTTTGATGGCAGCTGGGTACTTGGGGGTGAGTGGCACTCGTGACAGATTAAAGGCCGATGGAGCATACTTGGCTTTACCTGGCATAAGCCTGAGACAATGCAGAGGCCCCTCGTAGCCTCGAGACAGCTGATACCCATCCCTATATTGCAGAGTAAAGCAGAATCGGCGACATTCAGAGAATAGGAGTGGCTTGGCGGGTGTACGGTGAGTTATGACACTTTGCAACAGGTCTAAGTTTAGAAAGTCCTCTCTCACCATGGGAATGACCTTGTTACCTGCGTGGACCGCACGCTCAATCACCTTGATATAGTGTTCAAAATCATAGATGTTCCCCTCAACCCTGAAGCGCTTTTCTATGTTCCCAAAAGCCCTGTCACACGCCATGTAACTATGTCCTGGGATGAGGAAATAATGTCGCACAGTCGCCGTCTTCCTGAAGACGGCGACTGTGCAGTTCGTAAAGATGGCAGAGCATGATATTAATGTTCTTATTCTGTCCACCACAATTGTCACTGAATAGTATAAGCTTGCCAAAATCACCATGACGCAGTACTTCATTCTCGATCCACTTTTTGATGCACGAACCCACCTCGACCGAGCCACGCCCACCTGTCACCTCATCCCACACGAAGAACTGGTTTTCACCGGTCTTGAGGTTGGAAATGCATAAATTGTACAGCCAGACTTTCTTCTTATAGTAGGCAGCATTAGTGGTGAGACGAGGTATTGGCTGTGTCTGTTGGAGGTCCAAGGCTATGACACGAGTATCATCGTCCCTGTCCTGCCCCAGAGTCTTCATAAGTGTTTGTGCCTGCCGTGCCATCGCCAGGTGTTCATCAAGTTCAGCCTGCAAGATTGCCTTATCTGCGTCATTACTGGCATGTTTCAAAGTGGTCTTAGCTAGGTCACAGGTCGAGCAAGTATCAGTATTTGGTGGTGAGAAGGAGAGTTCTTTACTTTTGAAAACTTTCCGGTAATAACTTTCCTTGACTACGCTGTTGTTAGGATAATTCTCAGCCATCCAGGTAGAATACAGGTGGTACATCCGGCTTAAACTCAACGATGTCTCTAGGTACCGTAAATTGGGCGATTTGGCTCTGCTATAATGGCTGGTAACGCTGGGGAATGATGCAATGTGTTTGTGCACACGCTTTGCATCAGGACCTGCAATGGTGACACGGTTCTTGTGTTGCCCGCGGCCGTCTCTCTTCGGTGTACCAGTGTCACTCACGTGGGTCAGGGCATTCTCTAATCTTGTCCTACCTATGGCTAAAATGTTGATGAAGGCTGTCTTGCAAACCTTATAAGTTGTAGACTGGTAGGAGAGAGTAAATTTGCGGGTGCATGACCGATGGGGACCAGGGTTGTTGATGTCGGCAGGCTTTCTTCGTCGTTTCACTGGCACTGACAGAACGTGTTTCTGAATGAAGGTATTCTGGACTAACCAATCTCCAGTTTGCCAGAAGTTATTGTGGATTGCTTGGCGGATAGGTTCAGCAATTTTATCGTAGCATCCATCATTGCAAGGCGGCCCAATAACTCTAGCATTCACTGTATTTCCTGTTTGGCGGCTGACATATTCCTTCCCAGTATTTCTCTTGTTCCTGGCGATTATTTCAGACCAATTGTCCGGGTTACACCTCTTTTTTATAGGTGGGGGTGGGCTCCCACTATCACTCTCACTCTCACTATCACTCATTGTTCAGGGAAGCACTGCAACACGGTCAAAACGGCACAAAAACAACACCAGGTGCGAGGTAAATGATCCGTACGGCGTGAGAGCTGAGCTAGACTGTATTGTGGCGGGAGAACAGAGAGCAACGCGCGCCGTGAGTGGCTGAGCTGGCGCCCACGCGGTACCATAGCCGGGCTGTCATTGGCTGGCTGAACACACGCTGCCTGGGTGGCGCGTATCACCCTATGCGATGCAGAGACTAGGGCTAGGCAAACGCCCTGTCAACACGGATGAAAGTGCGTCGTACTTTATGCGATTTTCAACCATGTTGACATTCTCAAATATAGCTCCCTACCGCGGCTCCAGATTCGAGAAGGTTGTGGCAATATAATGCGATAATATAACGGCTTTTGCCAGAGGTGGCGGTTATCACGTTCCGCGAATGAGCGCCTCATATATATATATATATATATATATATATATATATATATATACGGTATATATATGAGGAAGTGCGGGTGAGGCTACAACAGGGGAAGAGGGTTATAGGAACGTTGAAAGCAGTAACAAGAAATAGGGTGGTCAGTATAGAAGTGAAGAAGTCCTTGCATGACAGTGTGGTAATCCCGACACTAACTTACGGAAGCGAAGCATGGACTTTCGGGAAGGGACTCAGACCAAGAGTGAGAGCGGTGGAAATGAGTTACTTGAGAAGTGCGTGCGGAGTTACATGGAGGGATAGACAGACGAATGAGGAAGTAAGAAGGTGTGGTGTGGAGGTAGATGTGCTGTAAAGTGTGAAAAGGAACAACTTGAGATGGTTCGGCCATATGGAACGTATGAAAAGCGAGAGATTGACTAACAGGGTGTACGAGAGCGAGGTGGAAGGACAGAGGGAGAGGTAGACCGAAGGAGAGGTGGAAGGATGGAGTGAGGAAGTATATGAATGAAGGCGGTGCTGGTTGGGAGGAGGGGCGTCGACTGACTGGGGACAGACGTGCATGGGGTGGTTCGTTCGTGGCCACCCCTTCGGGGATCATGGCGTCAGGCAATAGATAGATAGCTAGATATATATATTTACATATTGACGCTTTTTCATAATAACAAATGGATAGATTGGTAGAGAAGGAAACATGGGTAAGGGCTTCATATCTTTATTTCTCTAATGGACCTGAGTACGCAGAGCCAATCTTCAGAGGAACTGAATAAGAAGGAACAATTTTGAAATATTTATGGCACCATATAGAAACCTTGTATACTATATAACTATGTTCTGTTTCTTTTCAACGACGGTAAATTGCAAAGTTCCCATCAAGATTTCTTAGTTATTATGAAGATTTTGTAGGGTAATATGGTGCTAATTATATAAACTTGGTCTTAATATGATGCACAGACAAAATATGTTCATATTTTTCCATTACGCATTGTTAAATTAGCTGCTAAGGGATTCAATTTATCGTCAACTAAAAAGAAACAGAGTATACATTTTCCTGATTGGCCCTGTGTTGTACATATGTTGCATTACTGGATAGAGATAAACAAAACCAAATATATGTTTCACTTGCTAAACATAAATGATCTGCATCCAATATTGTTTTTGGTTGTGTATCTAAGCCATTTACAAATGTTCGAGTTTATTTATTTATTTATTTTTTTGCTGTGGTTGGTTAGGCCTCTTCTTGGTAAACAGTTGAGTCAGGGTTCGAATTCCAAGTGAGGTAAATAGTATACTGTATTTATTATCTATCCATCTCTCTCTCTCTCTCTCTCTCTCTCCTAGAGCCTTCTTATTTTCTATCCTTTCCTTCAACTTTCCTTTTCTATCAGGTATGCCATCTCTACTACAATGAAGTCCTGACCACCTCGTTTGTATCGTAAGGTCTGTGTGGCCAATGTATCTATGTAAATATCTCTCTCTAGATAGATAGATAGATAGATAGACATATATAGATGTATAGATAGATAGATAGATAATATATAGAGATACCTAGTAATTCTAGAAAACATTACTTGGCGTGATGTAACCACATGAGCACCGATACGTATACTCCATCATCTTTTGGATAATTTCAGCCTCTTCATTTTTCCACGGAACGGTTTGAGGCAATACGATATATTTTCTAAGATTATCAAGGTAATACGCTCTCGAATGCTCCCCAACCATATAATGACAAAACACATACTGATATGGACGAAGTTCTCTAAAAAGCCATGTGTCGTTTGAGTTCCGGTTCAAATGTCCTAAAGCTCGTTTGACATTGATAGTTTGATAGGCTGTTTATTGACATGGCCCTCTTTCCTCCATCGCAAAGTCCATCGATAAATAGTAGAAGCGCTAACGCCGGTCTCCTTAGCAATTGTCCGCATCGACTTGCCACTGATCCATTCTGACACTATCTTGGCCCGATCAGCTGCAGGCACTCTCTGGAAAGGACGTCTTGCCTCCATATTCCTGTGTACGAGTAAATCCCTTGCCATTATTGTCAATCAATTATTATTATTATTACTTTTATTATTATTATTTGTATTATTATTATTAGTAGTAGTAGTAGTAGTAGTATTAGTAGTATTTTTATTTTTATTATTATTCTTATTCCAATCAACCGTTTGAAGATTATGACGCATTCTGGCAGTTTATAATGGTTATCATTAGACGACTTTAGACAGCTTAGGAAGGATCTTTGGGAATTATAATGGTAGCAACTTCCTCAATTAACCCTTTGACTTCCATATCCCTTACCATATTTGAATAACATCGTGTAATGATAGACAGAAACCAGTAAACAAATATGTAATCGGATGTAGAAAAGTTTAACCTTTCTATTTTGTATTTATATGTATGTACGCAAATGCTCAGGCACATACCCCCACCTGGGGGTGGCCGACTCGAAATAGAGCGCAAACAGAACCAACAAAACATAAACAAATATATAAAAGTAAATTAAATATAACTTGCACACATCTAGGTCACCCAGGAGAAGACCCAGAGACCAAGGATCACTAGAGGCCTCCAGCACTCTCCCAGTCCCATGCCTCCTGGATAGGTTCCGGTCTCAGCAGGCAGACATGCAGCAAAGCCCTCCACCACAATGCCACATCACTGACAGTTATGTCCCTTCATCTAGTCTAACTGGGGCCCAATCCCCAATTCCAACGACCGACCGCGTTATCACTCATCTATTCACAAACATGCTCCATTCAATCACATTCATTACCAATTGTCTTGCCTATTCTACAGTCATCTCTCCATCTTCCAACATTTTGATTACTCCGTCTCTTCATCTCATCCGAGGTCTTCCTCTCAATCTATTTCCCCTTGTTTCTGACTTATATATTCTCTTTGTAAGCCTTTTATCTCCTTATTTGTTCAGCATGTCCTTACCAGCATAGCACCCTTCTTTCCACTCTGGCCGATAAGGGTTTCTGATGTCCCATTCTCTAATGTATTATCTTCATTCTTCAATTTGTGTCTACGCGTTACTCCACGCATACTCCTCAAGCAGCTCTCTCCATCACATCCAACCTTCTTTTCTCTTGGGCCTTCAGACCCCATGTATCAGCCCCATACATCACTGTTGGTACAACTATCCCTTGAAACATCGGACTCTAAGCTTTCAGTCCTTCCTAATTTACCTGTAAATATTGTCCGGACAAACTCGTTTGTAAGTTTTCTTTCTTGTCTTACGTGCTGGTACAGAGGTGTTACCAGTTGCTTAAGGGGGGATGGGCCGGTTTTGTGGTCCCCTTTCTCGCTCATACTTAGCCCAATTAGTTTTCAGATTTTAAGGCGTAAGCCACATTAGTTTAACTATTTTAAGACCTTTTGCACCATTTCTTTGTCAACATTCAGACCTTTCGTGCTATTTAGGTGTCATTTTATGTTGTCTGGCGAACGATAGTGGACCTGTAATTTTGGAAGAACCGGCCTTCGGCCGAAACATTGTTCTACCGAAAAAGTACAAATTGAGCTAGAAGGTGGATCTAATGGATGTTTGTTTTAAGTTTGATGGAGGTCTAGGGAGGAAACTAAAGAAATAATAGATATATTGAATAATCGACCAAAAACAATCCCATCTTCCCTTACGTTAGCAGGTTTCGTTTGCCGCAGCTATTGCAAGATGCCCGATTTTCTTTACAATATGATATACAAGAATCATGTAACGGGAATGGTGAAAGTTGATAAAAAGATAGCTTTGTAAATAAGAAATATACTAGATTGAATATAAGCACAATAAAAGGACGAGCTCTTTAATAATAACGTTTGACATAAAGATTCATCAGGCTAATGCGAAACGTTTTCAATAAAGTGACCTCCCCATATGGTGTTTTTTCTTTTCTTTTTCTTTATTTCTCCTTTTGACTTAGGCATGCATTTATTATTATTTGTTTCTCATATATTATTGCATATGGCGAGATTCGTAGAACAATCACAACCCTTATTAGCTGTCGAGTCATGACTGATAAGTTGAACTAATTTTTGTTTTCTTCTTTTGTTTTAGCCAGCTTATTTGTATACATGATTTGGACAGCAGGCTACATTTGTACATTTTTCGACAGAAAAATGTCTCCTTCGAAGCCGAATTTATCCATACAATGCTGGCTCGCTAACGCTCGGCAGTAAAAAATCGACACCTGGATGGGGATAAACGTCTTAACACAGTTGGCTGAATGGGACCGAATGGATGCAAGCCAGAGAAAGAGAAAAGGAGAACAAAAAGCAGGTCACCCCCTTTAAACACCTGACCACCATTACGTAATGCTCATCATATTCTGGTTACCATTAAACTATATTCTTTAGTTTGTAATCTTCCTATGCGACTCAGATGGGTAAATACGATAATAATAAACACTCATAGTAATATATGTCCTTCTTAAACTTCCTAAAATCATCTACTTATAGCCAAAATCGAAGGTAAAAAGGCATCATGGTACTGAAGGGGTTAAGATGCATATAATTTGTCATGGTAAAAAACATATTATTAACCCATTAAATACCAGGGACATCCTTTTCATCATATTCTGGCAACTATTAGACGACTTTATGCAGCTTAGGATGGATCTCTAACAATATTAAGGCTTCTAACTATATCAACCAACCCTTCTAACCACCACAGATCCTTCCTAAGTTGCACAATATCGTCAACATAAGGTTAGAATAAAATATAACACACGTCGCTGGTACTAAAAGGGTTAAAACTGTGGGAGTATCATAATAACTCCTTTTTAATCCTAATAGGTCCAAGGGAGGTCTTTTTTGGACGTCCCATGTTTCGCCTCATTAGTTTGGAGATTTTAAGACGTTTTTCCCCATTCAGGCGTCGATCGAAAATGTGGAAATTTAACTTGAAATGGGTCTAAGTGGCCACGTTTTAGTTTGAAGGAAGTCTGGAAAGGTTTTAGTGTGAAGGAAGTCTGGGAAAGACTTTTTCTTAGCCTAGGAGACAAACTAAATTACATTGCCGGAAAATGGCAATGGCAAGCAAAGTCCTGAAATATTAGTTAAGGGGAGATGGCCGTGTGTATTGTCTTATTTATGTATCATTTTATTATTGGTCTAGTTTCCTCCCTAGACCTCCATCAAACTTTAAACACAAAATAAATTAGATTCCCCTTCTAGATTAACTTGTACATTTTTCGGTAGAAAAATGTCCCGGCCGGTTCTTCCAAAATTACACTATCGTTCGCCAGGGAAAACAAACGACACAAAAATCGACAATTAAATAGCACGAAAGGTCTTAATATTGACATAAAATAGGGCGAAAGGTCTAAAAATCGACAAAGTAACGGGGCAAACCCCTTTAAATCTGAGAACTAATGAGGCTAAACATTGGGAAGAAGGGGATCTAGAAAGAACAGCCCATTTCCCCACAAACAAAATATCACACTAACCCACAAGAAAACAATGTAATAACAAAATATCACACTAACCCACAAGAAAACAATGTAATATCACACTAACCCACAAGAAAACAATGTAATATTTATTATGTTCCTTCCACTAACCAACTTTACTCCTAAACTCGATCAACAAACACATGTGGCAGTCCGGGGATTCGAACCCAGGACGCTCATACCGAAAATCAACACACTTATGCATTGCACCACGAAGATAGATAGATAGATAGATAGATAGTTTATTTGGTCAATTCGTATACATACATTAATGTTTAATAATTTGTCTAATTTAACAATGTCAGACCCAGCTCTTTGATGAACAGTCATCTTGTAAGAGCTGAATAAGCAAATATAATTTAATCATATTTTAGTACTAAATAAAACTAAACCTAATACTTAATACTAATTAGTTAAAAACAATTACATAGTTTATTTCATTACTAAGCTAAAAACACACAAATTATACTACTAAGTAGTTATTATTTGCTAGTATACAGTATACACGTTCTGCCAACAGCCTGCAGTAAGCCAAACACTTACCGTAGCAAAACTGTTGAAGAGTTGTCGATCGTGCAAGACTGAGGTGGAGGTCTGACACTGCCACCTTATATTGTGAGGGGGAGTGGAGAATGTGAGACTGGCACTCCATCTCCACCACCCCATAGGTTACGTAATTGTACAGTAATACATATACATTCTCGCTCCCTCTCTCTCTCTCTCTCTATATATATATATATATATATTATATACTGTATACATGTATATTTTGTAGCGAGGTCGGTCTATATGATCTGTGCCCCATGAGTATCCTTCCCTTTCACTTAACCATAGGCTATTCATAAGTGCAGTTGGGTGTAGTACATGATTAATGTCCAGTAATCGATAAATGGATATTATTCGTAGTCATGTGATATACTTATAACTGCCTTGATGGTGTAATGGTTAGAGTGTTTAAAATCTGTATGTGGTAACCCAGGTTCGAATCCCGGTAGATCACATGTTTATTTTCATTATTTTCTTTGTGAGGTGTTTGGTGTTGGAGTGAAATTAATACAAATAGAATATATATGATATCTGTGAGTCAAACTCCAAGGTATCGAATTTTCCTTAAGACAAAGGTTGGCAGACAAAAACAGATCCCCTTCTTCACCAGTTTATTCTCTGTTTAGCTACATCTTGGACCGTCGGCGTCCATCATCAGGCATATGTTGATCTTAACAATGGTAATATTTTATATAAATTATAAAAAATACAAAGAAGATCTTGTAAATCTCTCTCTCTCTCTTACTATCTCTCTAATATATATATATATATATATATATATATATATATATATATATGCACCACGCAGTATAAAGTATCTACTCTAAAAACATGCATAATAATAAAATGTAATAATAATAATATAATAATACATAATACAATTAATAAATAATACATAAAATTATAATATATATTATTAACATAAAAAATAAAGGACACATATAATGTCCTAATAATATACCCTTGTCAATTAGGTATAATGACAATAATATACCCGTTTTTCTAAGTATAGGAAAGTATATCGCTATCAACACATCTTTAGTGGTAGAGTGGGAAAATATATTATTATCAGCATACCCAGTAATCTGATATACCTTTATTGTAAGTATAGGAAAGTATATCATTATCAACATACCCAGCTGTCTTATATATCTTTATTGTATGGATAAGAACATATATGATCAACAAACCTAACTATCTATTTATACCTTTATTGGTAGGTTAGGAAAATGAATTAATATCAAAATACCCAATTATCTTACCTACCTTTATTATACTTGTTCTATGTTTTACAGTGTATGTGGTTTATATATTATTACGACTTTGTTTTTCTATGATGAAGCAAAGAAGACTGGCAAAGTCACCTCCGACCAACACCACAAACATACCCTGAAAATAAACGTAATTGGACAGTGAGAACGTTTGTATGATTTGGGTCTATACTGTAAACATTGAATGTATATATGATTGGGGAAAGGCACCTCCTACCAACACCACAAACATACCCTAAAAGTTAACGTAATTTGATAGTAAGAACGTTTGTATGATTGGAGTCTATTGTGTAAACATTGAGCGTTTATATGATTGGAGTCTATAGTGTACACATTTAACGTTTGAATGATTGGAGTCTATAATGTAAGTAATGAACGTTTATATGATTGGAGTCTATAGTGTAAACATTGAACGTTTTTATGATTGGAGTCTATAGTGTGAACATTGAACGTTTGTATGATTGGAGTCTATAGTGTAAACATTGAACGTTTTTATGATTGGAGTCTATAGTGTGAACATTGAACGTTTGTATGATTGGAGTCTATAGTGTAAACATTGAACGTTTATGTGATTGGAGTCTATAGTGTAAACATTAAACGTTTATACGATTGGATTCTATAGTGTAAACATTGAACGTTTATATGATTGGAGCCTATAGTGTAAACATTGAACGTTTATATGATTGGAGTCTATAGTGTAAACATTGAACGTTTATGTGATTGGAGTCTATAGTGTAAACATTGAACGTTTATATGATTGGAGTCTATAGTGTAAACATTGAACGTTTATATGATTGGAGTCTATAGTGTAAACATTGAAAGTTTATGTGATTGGAGTCTATAGTGTAAACATTGAACGTTTATATGATTGGAGTCTATAGTGTAAACATTGAAAGTTTATGTGATTGGAGTCTATAGTGTAAACATTGAACGTTTGTATGATTGGAGTCTATAGTGTAAACATTGAAGGTTTATATGATTGGAGTCTATAGTGTAAACATTGAACGTTTGTATGATTGGAGTCTATAGTGTAAACATTGAACGTTTATATGATTGGAGTCTATAGTGTAAACATTAAACGTTTATACGATTGGATTCTATAGTGTAAACATTGAACGTTTATATGATTGGAGCCTATAGTGTAAACATTGAACGTTTATATGATTGGAGTCTATAGTGTAAACATTGAACGTTTATATGATTGGAGTATATAGTGTAAACATTGAACGTTTATCTGATTGGAGTCTATAGTGTAAACATTAAACGTTTATACGATTGGATTCTATAGTGTAAACATTGAACGTTTATATGATTGGAGCCTATAGTGTAAACATTGAACGTTTATATGATTGGAGTCTATAGTGTAAACATTGAACGTTTATATGATTGGAGTCTATAGTGTAAACATTGAATGTTTATGTGATTGGAGTCTATAGTGTAAACATTGAACGTTTAGCTGAGTCGATGGGACAGATCCCGAAATCACAAGAATCAGTACAGTCGTGGTCATTAGTACTTGAACATCTAATGGAATGAATAAATATATATATAAATAAATATAAAATAATAAGATGGTTAGCTTTAACCAGTGAATCTCAGTAATGTAAGGGGTTAGTGGCTCTTTTTGTTTAACCAGTGAATCCCAGTAATTTAAGGGGTTAGTGGCTCTTTTTGTTTAACCAGTGAATCCCAGTAATTTAAGGGGTTAGTGGCTCTTTTTGTTTAACCAGTGAATCCCAGTAATTTAAGGGGTTAGTGGCTCTTTTTTGTTTGGTCTATCCATTCATGTATTTATTTATGTTTTAGTTTCCTCGCTAGACCTCCATCAAGCTAAAAAAAACACCCCCTAGACCCCCCTTCAACATAAATTTTTAAATTTTTCGCTAACAAAAACGGCCCAAGGCCGGTTCCTCTTAAAATTACAGGTTCGCTGTCGTTCGCCAGGAAATAATTGACACTTAAATGTCACGAAGGGTCTTAACATTTAGAACGAATTGGGGCGAAAGTTGTTAAAATCGCCAAACTAATGGACCGAACGTTTTAATATTTCAAAAACTAATGGGGCTAAGCATGAGGGAAAATGGGGTCCAGACAAAGCGACTATTCCCCCTTAAATTATATTGGCAATCACCTATCAAAGTTATTATAACGAAAAGCATTTTCACAACAATGAGAATATTGTCTTGTAGATACTACTGGTAGCAAGGCACACACGTAGCCGCAAATACACGCTTAATCTGAGAGAGAGAGAGAGAGAGAGACAGAGAGAGACAGAGAGAGAGAGACTCATAAATACACACCACTCGACTTAAGAGCGAGAGCGAGAGCGAGCGAGCACACGGGTCGGTTGAGCTCTTCAAAAGAGGGGAATTTCGGAGGGGTATAGTAGGGCCATGTGACCGACACACGTATCAAAAGATCGGCGATGATACGGTGTTTCGGCACATAGTCAACAGCACGTGGTTACTTGTTTATACACCGCCCATAGCCCTCACCTTCCACCTACCCCGAGAATTTGATCCTCGGTCTTTCAGTTTCTCAAACAATTCTAACCATTATGAAGTGCCTGCTAAAAGGTTTATTTTCCTCTCTCTTTCTCTCCTTTTTGTCCTGAACATCCTTCCATCCACTCATAGTCGCTCTTATTGTTATTATATTATAGTTTTTATTTTTGTTATCCAACTTTATCCAACCATCACAGATCAATCTTTATTATTGTATTGTATTTGTTTTTCTCCAACATCATTCCACTCCCAACTAGGCCAGCTCCCCCTCCAGCTCGCTTCCATTCTCCCTCGCCCCCACCCCTGCTCTCCCTCTCTCCCTCTCTCCTTCCCTCTCTCTCTTAGCGTTTTGTACAATTTAAGCATGTTGCCATATTTGCTGTCCTAGATTCGGTTACTCACTCAGATCCTGGCTCTCGCTCACTCTCAGGCTCTCCCTATAATAGTGTTGACGGCATTATTAATATCCTAAGCATTTATTAATACTCAACATCAGGGTGGAGTCGCCAGTTTAATCATAGGATAATCATAGGATATAATTGGCGTGTTTCCTTTTAATTAATAAGATCTTTTAGTTGTACCGGTGCACAATGCCGAGGATTTATACATGTAACCACATAGTTTTAGGAGAAGCAGGTCAATTGCGTGTTTGAGCCCATCAGAAAGTTTTACTAGATATGGGAATTTTATGCATACAACCAATTTTACATTAATAACAACAGCAATAATCTAGATATGTGCCAGGAGAGATTTCTCGGGGTTTTCTGAAACAAGGGAGACATGGCAGAGACGGAAGCACCACGGGATAACCGGGCAGATCAGGAGGTCGGCTTCGTAGAGGCAGAGGAACGGATACTCTTGGAGGACTATGGCCTAGGAGATACCAAGTGTTTTAAGTGCCGAACAACCAATGTAAGAAAGACGTCGTGAAAATGTTCCAGCTGTCTTAGATCTGTTCATATAAGTTGTGTTAATTTGACAAAGAAAACATCAGGAGAACAACCAAACTGGAAATGTCACTCATGCCCAAGGCCCGCTGCAGGGCCAACCAGGGAAACACCGGACGCCGACTTGGTCCAACTTGTGACCAAATGGAAAGCGCGGATCCAGGTCCTTGCCCGGGTACCTAAAGGAGCCAGAATCCAAGTGGCGGAGGCCTTTAAAACCATCATAAAGCAGGCCCTACAACTCAAGACACCCCTCGCATGGGCATGGCTCCTTGGTTTCTCTTATGGGGCCCTCCGAAAACCACCCAGAACCAACATACAAGACCATCTCCAGGTTTCACTAGCCACCAGAGTGAAATGTCAAGTAGCACAGTATATGGAGGCAAACAGGCTGGTGGACCCCCCCCGAACAGCAACCAAATAGGGCCCAGAAGCTACAGGACAAGGAAGAGGAAGAGGCTGAACAGCTACATAAGAGGGTTGCAGCGAAGCTGGCGGATAGTGACATCAAAGGGGCCGTCAGACTGTTGTCCTCTTCAGAAGGTTTTGCTGGTCATGGCACCGAAGTTGTCGAAGCCTTACGAGGAAAACACCTACCTACACCTGGGGACCTAAGCCTCCCCCCAGCCCCAAACGACCAGATATCCCAACCTTTAGTTGTCACGAAGGAGCAGGTGGTTGCCGCTGTGACTTTGTTCCCAGCAGGTTCAGCAGCGGGCCCAGATGGTATCCGACCCGCCCACCTCAAAGGCCTCTTGGGTCAGGGATCAGGAGCAGCTGGGGAGGCACTCTTGGAAACCCTCACCAAATTTATCAACATGGTTTTAAGAGGGGAAGTACCCGACTGTGCCACACCCCTATTTTTCGGGGCATCACTCTATGCACTGGCAAAAAAAGATGGCGGTGTGCGCCCAATAGCAGTAGGGAACACCTTCCGCCGCCTTGCCACAAAGGTGGGTTTGAAACCGCTTTCGAATGGCCTAGGTCAACACTTAAGACCAGTTCAACTAGGTTTTGGAACTCCAGGGGGGTGTGAAGCTGCTGTACACGCAACCCGCACTTACCTCAGCCAAGCCCGAGAAAAACGAGTGCTTCTAAAGATTGACATGCGGAACGCATTCAACAGCATCCGCAGGGATGTCTTCCTCCGCGCAGCTCGAGAGCACATCCCCACTCTGTACCCCCTACTTTGGCAGGCTTATTCCAAACCATCAATTCTGATTTTCGGCGAGACGGTAATCTCATCAGTGACCGGGCTACAGCAGGGAGATCCAGGTGGACCTGCTCTTTTCTCAATAGGCAGCTAATAAAGTTAGGTCAGAATTGAATGTTTGGTACCTGGACGATGCAACCTTGGGTGGGTCTGTAGAGAATGTCCTAACCAATCTAAACAACATCATAACTGACCTCGGCCAGGCTGGGCTAGGGATAAATGACACCAAATGTGAACTTGTCCTCCTCAACCACACACCTGAAGAAAGAGAACACACTCAGGCCCAATTTGAAGGTGCATTGCCAGGTGTAAGGATCCTTCAGGAGCACCAGCAAACCCTCTTAGGCTCACCACTAACTCTCGCATCAAGCCCACCAGCACTTCAAGGTAAAAAGGAGGAGCTTCAACGTCTTGTGAGTCGCCTGATACACATCGATGCCCACTCAGCTCTGGCCCTTCTCAAGAATTGTTTCTCCATCCCAAAGCTCCAATACCTTTTGTGCACATCGATGACTTACACAAACAATGGCGGCCTCCAAGAATTAGACAACATAATCTGAGAAGCAGTGACCAGCATCACCAACGTGGAATTTCAAGATCGGAACTGGGCACAAGCCACTCTTCCTGTCGCCTCGGGGGCTTGGGCATACAGAGAGCCACGGATATTGCCTCCCCTGCCTTTATCTCTTCCCTTATCGCGACCAACGACCTTGTAGTGTCCATCCTTTCTTCTCAACCCGGAATGACACTTATTAGTGACGTAACAGAAGCGATTAACACCTGGAAGGAAAGTACAGGAGCAGAGGAGAAGCCTCAGGGTACCTCCAGGAGCAAGCAGAAAGCGTGGGATACCATCTCGGCGAAGCAAACACAAGAAAATCTCCTAACCAATGTGGACCAGGTTGCAAAAGCATGCCTCCAGGCAGCCGCCCGTTTGGAGAGTGGCTTGTGGTTACATGCCATTCCCATCCCACCCCTTGGAACTCACTTGGATGCTGAAGCGCTCCGGGTTGCCATCGCGCTCAGAGTGGGTGCGGCAGTTTGTCACCCACATACTTGCAAGTGTAGTGTGTAGATGGATGCACAAGGTCACCATGCCTTGTCATGTAGTCACAGCGCAGGCCGCCTGCCAAGACACTCTGCACTAAATGATGTCATAAAACGGGCCCTGCAGAGTGCTAACTGTGCATCAATCCTTGAACCACATGGACTTATCAGAGAAGATGGCAAACGGCCAGAGGGGATGACCACCTTCCCTTACAAAAATGGCCAGTGCCTTGTGTGGGATGCCACATGTGTTGACACTTTCTCCATGACCAACATCACCAGAAATGCCAACGGAGCAGGTGAAGCCGCCCTGATAGCAGAAAGTAGAAAGCGAGAAAAATATCAAGCCATCGCCAGAAGTCATCAGTTTGAGCCTCTGGCATTCGAAACGTCAGAAGTCTTCGGCCCTACCACCCTTAATATGGTGAATGAAATAGGCCATAAAATCAGAGAAGTTTCAGGAGAAACCCGGGAAACTCTCTGGCTCAAGCAAAGAATTGGGATGGGTATCCTCCGGGGCAATGCCACCAGCGTCATGAGCTCAGTACGACTGGGCCATGCCACTGTGTGAGACCCGGGCAGGAGTGGTGTATCCGTAGTCTCTCCAGGGTAGGGTGTAAAAATAAACATTATTTGTATTTAACATGTTTGATGCACATAAATAAAAGGAGATGTGTCAGATGGTGGAAAGCCACAATTGCTCGCGCGTTTGGGGCTAGTCCTGACGCTATTCTGGACTTACAGTGTGCTGGCTTAATAATCCAGAAGGGTTGATAACCTCTGAAGTACATATTAACCCCCTAATGGTAGCTAAAGACCCTCTGTGGTGAAATCGAGTTTCTCCTATAGTCTATTCGCTGTAACTAGCCGAACAATCATGACCTCTATCCTCTGTAACTCAAAAAGGGTTTGAACAAATTGGCTGTACATTTAAACATATACTCCTTGACTGACTCTTCCCAAATGGTAGAGATATTAGCTCGATTACTATAGTCATCTTGGAGTTACAGAGGTTAGAGGGCATGATGTTTCGCCTACTTACATCGAATAGACTATAGCCTATGGGTTGAATATGACACAAACAATACGCATTACTATACCCCGGCGGGTGCCCAACCCCGAACGGCGGGTCCCCAACCCCGAAAAGGGTTGAAATAGGGGAGCTATTCCCCCGCCAAAGGCGGCTTTCTAGGGCCTTTCCTAGCTGATGCTGAGAGGATTGGGTTCTAGTCATGTGGTGATGGGCTGGTCTATTAGAGTGAGAACTGAGCAATCTCTGCCATACCCATAGCTTACTCTGACTGTTCCTTTTACTTACATATTTTCTAGATCTCAAGTGACGGCGTCTCTAACGTGGATTGACCTCCCAATCTACCCAGATTGGAAGCCAAAGCGTCACATTTTTCCCTTGCCCCTCAACTTTCTCTTCATAATTGCTGAGGGACACAGGGCCCTGGGAGGGGCTTTGGTTTCCCGGGCATTTCCGCACCCTCCTCAGCTCCCCGCCATGGAGTGGCTTCGGTCACCCAGGCTTTATTGTGGTCGGCGGGGAGGGTTCTGTGGGGGCGCTCGGTTATGGCCTTGGCCTTGCTCAGGGCCTTGGGGCTGTTCGGCCAGGAAGCTTGGGGAACAACAACAACAACAACAACAACAACTATACCCTGTTCCAAGTAAATAGGCCAAAACTCCTGAACATTAAGGGGAGGCAGACCGTTTTTCTGGACCCCTTTCTCCCTAATGATTACCGCCAATAGTTTTGAGATTAGACGACGTTCGGCCCATTAGTTTGGCGATTTTAACACCTTTCGCCCCATTTCATTGTCAGATTTAAGACCTTTCGTGCCATTAAGGTATCGATTTATTCTTGGCGAGCGACAGCGAGCCTGCAATTTTAGGAGGAATCGACCTTCGGCCGGGACATTTTTCTACCGAAAAGTGTACAAATGTATCTTGAAGGGGGGTCTAGGTTTTTTTTTCTTCTAAGTATGATGGAGGTCTAGGGAGGAAACTAAAAAATATATGAATAAATGAACTAATAGACCAAACAAACGGTCTGCTTCTCCTTAGCATCTATAACTTACACACGACTAGAGTCATCGAGCTAATAGTTCTACCTTTTGGGAAAGGTCAGCCAGGGAATAGGTGTGGAAATATACAGCCCATTTGCTCTAGCCCTATTTTAAGTTGCAGAGGTTAGGGTTCACGATTTCTGGTCTACCTATTTGGAACAGGGTATAGTGTTTCAATCGTGTATGTGTTCTAATTTAAGGGGGGATGGTTCCCTTTTTGGGCGATTTTTGCATGTATTTATTATCTTTATAGTTTCCTCCCCAGACCTCCACCAAATTTAAAAATAAATCCATTAGATTCCCCTTCTAGATTAATTTGTACATTTTTCGGTAGAAAAATTTCCGGCCGAAGGCCGGTTCTTCCAACATTACTGGCTCACTAACGTTCGCCAGGGAAAAAATCGATACCTAAATAGCACGAAAGGTCTAAATATTGACATAGAAATGGGACGAAAGGTCTTAAAATCGATTAACTAATGGGGCAAACATCTTAACATCTGAAAACTAATGGGGCTAAACATGATGGAGAAAGTGGTCCAGAAAATCGGCCCATGTCCCCTTAAACACATACATGATTTGTCTACCTATTTGGAATAGGGTACAGTATAGTGTTTCAATCGTGTATGTGTTCTAAGTTAAACATATAAATGATTGACACAATTAATATATGTAGCATTTTTGGACGTATTTATTTGCTCTTATATTTATTTTTGTATTATTTTCAAATAGTTTACTCCCTAGCCCTCCATCAAGTGTATAAACCCCCCCCCCCCCTCTTTCAATAAAAATGTGTACATTTTTCGATAACAAAAAAATCCCGACCTAAGGCCGATTCTTCTTAAACTACAGGTTGGCTGTCGGTCGCCAGGAAAAATCGACACCTACATGACACGAAAAGTCTGAATATTGACAAAGAAATGGATCGAAATGTCTTAAAATTGCTGAACTAATGGGCCAAACATCTTAAAATTTGAAAACTAATGGGGCTAAACATGAGGAATAAGGGGGACCATAAAAACTACCCATCTCCCCTTAAGCGTTCATGTTTTAATTTGCTCAGCTGACAGTAAAGCATAATTTCCTCATCATGATTACTCAGCTATTCCGAATATTTGTGAAATAAAGTGGTCCGGCAAACAAAAGCCAAAACCAGCCAAGCACCTGCTTCCGTCTAAGGGGGATAATCAAAACATTCAGTGCCGCAGTGCTACCATAAAAAGTAAATCACGCACTAGCAGACCTCCACAAAACCAGACTCAACTTGAACAGTACCCCAGGATTAACGCGGTCAAAAACGCGCCTCTCCCCTTTCACCAAGACCTATCCATATCTGAGCCAGACATGAATTATAGCGTGGAAATGTTTATGCAAATTCGCCACCACCCTCCTCACTTTCTTCACTTCCGACCTGACCATCACGAGCACAACAACATCAACTAGGCGAACAAACTAACCAAATTCCCTTGTTCTCCTTCCTCCCAAGTCACCTCCATACAACCCACAAATTACCTACCTATGGCCAAAACAAAAATCCTTTTCTCATCACCACAGCAAGACGTTCCCATGCCTCAAACCAATACCAATAGACGGAGAATGTCCACACCATTACAGAGGTATCCTCCGCATAATTTTAGTGCAACTCCTAACCTCAGGATAAATAATAAACCTCACAACCCATGCCTTTCCTATTCCGAAATGCCAAACCCTTGAACCTAAATCAAAATGGAATATGACCTACTCATGCCAAGAGTAAGGTAGTTAAAATTGGGTATTACTTTCGTGTACCTTTTCCTACTAGGGCGAACGTGCTTAATTGTTAATCTCGATTCGGAGTTATACTTCCATAGGCGTATGGCCAGTTCTCCCCTTAAAACGTTACAAACATAAGTGAAGAAGCAGTGAAGAAACCGAGTGCTTAGTGACCCCGAAGAAGTGCAGAGTGAGAGAGCGTATCATCTAGCACAGCGTTTGAAGCTGGACGTCCCCTGGTGCAAACAGGATAGGTCAACGAACGCTGTTACCACGTGCAAGCCAGATCTTGTTATCTGTTAATCAGATCTTGTTCGTATGTAATATCATCTATTGGGTACATAATTCATAGATAAGTTGTTCACAGAGTGTTTTATTATTCAGTCTCGTATCTTGACTATTGTTAATATTACGCCTCATGAATTATCGTTCATGTTGAGCATTGTCTGAGTTATAATTTTATAACTCTTTATATTCACGTCGCGTTAACTTCTCACTCGGCGAAAATTTCAGTCACGCATACTGACTATTGTATTTATTTAATCCTTTTGTGAATCTATATTCATTATTATTACGCTTTGAGTTATTGAGTTTAATCTCCTATCTATGTTGAATTAACATAAAAGTTATTCGTATATCATATAGTATCTTAATTTACATAAACCCTCCGTACTGTACGTATGCCTTCGCAGTAACTATTATTTACCTTTACCTGACCAGCTACCTCGCGGTTGCAATTTTCCATCAAGATACTATTTATTATTTTGAGACTAACATCTCTGTGTACACTTACTTGTGGTTATTATAGTGCCATTGTATTTATTCATATGTACGATTTACAATCTAACTTTATATATTCCTGAAGTATCATTTATTACAGGATTATAGATAATAATTAATGTATTTATATATGCTTGATCGCAAAGCTCATTTCCATATATGAGACTCAATCTTATGATTTATCTGCTCTGTGATTGTATCATAGCTGTTAAGGATTAAAATGTGTGAACCTCAATTGTGTATTCCGTGTCCATTGATAACTATTGTTGTGTCATTTATAATATTGAAGTAAGCTGTGTACCAGTTGAATACCTATACAGTAGTTCTCATACTTTCCTAAGGTGGAAAACAGAACTATTATAACGCACGTTAAATTATAACGTCACGTAGCAATTTGTCAATGCAATGATTTGATAATTCTGAAATCTTAATATTTACGTTAAGCAGAGACATAATGTTTTCCTATTTGTTCATTAGCACTCTCTGGTTCGGCCTTCTAGGGGTTATGATATTTTGTTAAATTATTTCCGGGTGGATGGGACTCGTTAGCCTTGGTCGGCAACTCATCTATGGGAGACAACCTTATACAAATCCGGGTGGATGGGACTCGTCAGCCTTGGTTGGCAACCTGTCTAGGGGAGTAAACCTGATACAAATCCGTACTGCTTACCTAAGGGTAAGGCAGGTTAGTGGATGGATTAGCCAATCACCACTGTAGAAAAATAGTGCTAACAAGATACACAGAGGGCCTCGGAGTCGCACGGATCCTAAATTGAGTGGTCAATCCTGTAAGTCCACTAAACTGGCTCGGGTTGTCCCTCTCACAGGGAATAGGTCCGCTTGGGGGCATTCTGTGTATGGCCACCCTCGTAAGGGGAGTAAGGCGTCCGGAAATAGATTGTTGAGGATTTTGCTTGCCTTTGCCATTTTCGAGCTATGTATTCTAGTTTGCCCCCTAGGTTAACAAAAACGTCTTTCAAACTAAGATATTCTCACTCAGATCCACTTCAATCTAAATTTGTATATTTCTCGATATATATCAGCCTAAGGCCGTTTTCGTTTAAGTTTGTGCTCGCTTGCCCAGAA